>VWZX01004666.1:1711954-2214251 GCA_013399015.1 Galbula dea
TTGACTCCATTGAGCACAACCCTCTGGACTCGGCCATCCAACCAATTTTTTATCCAGCCAAGCCTGTGCTCATCCAAGCCAAGAGCAGCCAGCTTCTCTAGGAGAATGCTGTGGGAAACTGTGTCAAACACCTTGCTAAAGTCAAGGTAGACAACATCCACAGCCCTTCCTTATCTAATAAGCGAGTCACCCCATCATAGAAGATGATCAGGTTAGTCAAACAGGACCTGCCTTTTGTGAAGCCATGCTGACTGGACCCAATCCTCTGGCCACTCTGCAAGTGCCGCAGAAGTGTACTCAGGATGATCTGCTCCATCAGCTTTCCTGGCACAGAAGTCAGACTGACAGGCCTGTAATTTCCCGGATCATCCTTCCTTCCCTTCTTATATATGGGGGTAATGTTGGCTGATTTCCAGTCTGCTGGTACCTCCCCAGTCAGCCAGGACTATTGAAAAATGCTGGAAAGTGGCTTGGTGAGCACCTCCACCAGCTCTTTCAGCACTCTTGCGTGCAGCCCATCTGGCCCCATGGATTTGTGTTCATCCAGGTGATGCAGCAGGTCACTGACTATCTCCTCTTGGAGATGTTTTGGTTTTTTTTCTATGGCCGGTTTTTGCTTTACCTATCTTTATGGACTAACATTAGAAATGTTTCTCCTGCTTGTTCATTAATGAAAGCTCTCACAGCCTCTACATTCAAATAATTTCGTTCAGTAGATCATGACTCAGATGTATAAACCACTTGTTTCTTTTCTTGCAATTACCCAGCTGCCAGGCCATAATAGGATCATTCCCCTGGATGTTTCATCTTAGCTTATACCCCACTTTGGCAAAATAGCCATATCACTTACACCATACTTAATTTCTGAGAATGCAGCTACTACATGAGTCATTATAAACTGAAAATCTTGCTTTAAGAAGTCTATAACTGTTGCCAAATCTATGTTTGGGACGTGAGTGTGTGTAATCCAGTGAGCCAATCTGTCAGCTGCCTTGGATGATGTAACTTCCTCAAGGTTAAGATAGCTTTTGATTTCTTTCTTCAGCATGACATTTCTTTTTATTATGAAGTATTAGAAAAGGCTCACAGTGGAAATCTCTTCTGACTGTATTGTAGTTGAGAGCAGGGCAGCACAGCCTCAGACACATCAGATATTCCCAATCATGTATGTCATGCTCATCAATTGCCACCTCCAACAGCTCTTGCTTGTGAGCAATAGCTAAGTTACTGAGTTTTTAGTACTAGAGACATCTCACTTAACTTGGGAAAGAGTTGAAAAGTGCATTTTCCATTACGCACCCTCTTCAACAATCTTTTCCCAGGTTTACCCCTGCTAGGTCTGTCTGCTCTGTTACCAAGGAAGCAGGAGGTCTCAGCTGAATTCTGGATATTGTGTGTGTCCCAAGGGCCCAATCTCCTGTTACATAGCCTCATTTTGAAGTGTCAAAGACAAAAGTAGATATTCTGAGAGGCAACTATGTCCCAAAGCCTAGTGCCTCATTAGCTGATGGCAGAAATTTGTAATGGAAGCTGCCTCTCTAATATCCCTGAGTAGTGTAATATGATTCTGCTGAAGCTTTGACTTGTCACTTTTACAGGATGAGATCTGATATATTTACTGGATAAGATGCAATCAAAATATTTTGTTTCCCTTACTCTAGTAATTTAATTGTTGAAATGTAACATGACCTCTTTTTCTGGAGCATAACATCCAAATTGACATAATCTGTCTGAATAGAACTGCCAGTTATTTCACATAAAGCACAAAGAACCTATGAATCCAATTTTATTGATTAGGGAAATAAATATCTACTTTAATATATTCTTGGAAATTTTGTTTAAATTATATACTTGGAGAGCCAACAATGTATTGTTACTATGTTAACCTACTTATGAACCCATAGAAAAATATGGAGGTATTTGGACATTGTTCTTAAATATGCCTGTGAATTTTGACATGTAAAAAAAGCCAGAGATCTATATGATTTGTCTGGTGTTTGTAAACTAAAAGCAAGATAAATGGTGATCTGGATTTTTTTCATTTTCTGTTGTAAGCTACCTGAAGAATGCGTTTAGATATATGAGGAGAAAGGATGAATTATTCTAATAGCTTGAAAATGCCTTCATTGATGATCCTTTTGCATGGTGTCTGTTTAACAAGCTATGACAAAGGCCACATATAATGTATAACCTGTTTTCATCTACAGGATACTGGTTCAGAAAAGTGATTTGCTTTTCTTTCTTGCACTGAATTGTTGATGGCATCTGTCCTATGATTTGGGGGCTTTAGTTTTCATTTGTTCTTCCCAGTAGCATATTCCATGCTATTGTTTGAATAGACCATGGAAAACACTGTGGAAGTGTTTGTGAGATTTTCTCTATCTCTGTCCTTCATTTTGGCCCATTGTCAAGGTTAAAATCCTAATTTTGTCAGGGCCAAGGTAATAAAGTGCCGTGCATGACTTAGCAAGATGGATGCACTTTTCTAGAGAGCTTTACATTAAACTAAAAATGGTAACTGTGGTCTTGTATCCTTTTATCATGGTTAATTCAGGAACTGGCTATTAGTTTGGGTAGACAAGGAGAGTGCTTAGGATAGATTGCTTCAGCAACAGATCATGCTGTGGCTGTCATGTAAATAAACCCTTATGCTATCTTTACATGTATAATCTTGTAAATAAAAGGCTGTAGCACAATGGATGGATATAAGAGAGCTAGACTGATTTCTTCTCTATTCAGTGTGCAACTTTTCTAGGTTGATGATGCTTTTAGGAAAGGGGTGTTAGAAAGGCAATGTGCAGTTGGCAGATAGGAAATGCAGCTAAATAAAAAGCCTGTTATTACTTCAGTTTGCAAAACACTGACTTGAGGTATGAAGCCTCATGGTTTCTTCTCTTTGTATTGGAGATTGCAATGCCAATCGTAGATTGCAGTGTAGTTATCCCACAGAAGCTAATAGCTCTCAGCCTCAGTGAGCAGCAATAAGATGTCCCATTGTTTAGAGATAGCAGAAGCAGTAGAAGCTGTATGCCAGTGCAGGGAATGGCCTGGGAGATGGGACCTTACAAAGCCTGAGTCATTTCAGTAAAATGTTTTTTCCTGGGGATGGCTTAAGCCAGAGCTGCCTCTTAAAACAATGACAAGAAGCTACAAACAAGGAGCTACACAGAGTAAGGAGAACATCATGCAGACTCGGGGTTCCAGAGTGCGTACCCGGAAAAGGAGTTAACACTGGTCATAGATGATGGAAAAAATATTAGTCACTAGAAGGAGGTCACTGGGGTCTGATGTCCCCCAGATATTTATTACACGTTATTTTGATACTATAATATTAAAAATTATCATTGCTGTGTTGGTGGAAGTTCTGTCAACATTACTGATGACCCATGGTTTCAGGGCATAAATATATGTCTGAAATAAAAATTGGGCCCCGTGGGTTGGGCAGATATTGAAATTATGTTGGGAACTAGTGGCATCACTGCATTTTAGGTTGCCTGCAGCAAGCAGTGGAGAAAATCAGGGCTAGTCACATGTTAGCAAAAGGTGGAATACTGACCACCTGTATCTCTGTTACAGGAATAACTTCTGAATGAGTGAGAAAACAGTAGTTAGTAGGGCTGGAACTGTGGGACTGCATTGGAGAAATATCTATGGATGGGCAGTACAGGTGTGAGGGAATGTACATAAATTGTTACCATACTTTCAAGGTGTACCGTATGTTTTCCGTAGCTTAGCCAGGTATGCTGGCACAGCTTTAACAAGAACATGAATACGTGGGGTTCACAAGTAGGTTTTAGACAGGATCATAGAAAGCAGCTCCTGTGGCATCCTGCTACTTGTGTGCACATTGCATGTGTGAAGAGTCACTGAAGTGAAGACTTCCCACATTAAAAAGGTTGTGGATGCCTCTGTGCAACAAATTGGTTTGACCTCACCCTTGCTGTTTGCTGACCAGCTCCAGTGTCGAGTTTAAAGGAGCATGGATCAGCTTCTGCCTGCTCTTTGCATCATAGGTAGACTTCCTTGCCTATTTCTCTGGTCGTATTATGTTCTTGTAAATCAAAACAGTCTTAAAGCAACAGCACCTGCCCCATCTAAAGCAGTAAAAGTCTGCTATGGAAAGAAGTGTTTTGTAAAAGAAACTCAGCAATTCTTCCTCATAACAGCACCATGGGTTTTCCAGTAATTAAGAGAATGGTATAGACTGTTGTTGCACAATAATAATCTCCTGCTGCTACATAAGTGTTGAAGAATTATTTTCTAAGCAAGAGACATTGATCCTGTGGCAATGTTCTGTTACCGTAACTTTGTTTACATCATAAAGGAAAAATGATAGATGTGATCATTTAATTTATGGTGCTAAGAAGTGTCAATTGCTCACTCTACTAGTATTGATCTAAGGTGTTCTGACTGGCTTATGCATTAGACCTTTTAAAGTTTCGGATAACTGGAGACCAAAGTAAAAGCATGGTTTGGTAAACATGATGTTTCCTATTTGCAATTGTCTCATTGATTGCACTTTTTAATAAAATGGTCTGACCAATGAGAAACTAGTAATTATGAAGTTACAGTTTCTAACAGGTGTCACATGGTATATGAAATCAGCTTTAAAAAAAATAAAAATTGGGTGTAGTTCTTTAAAATTGGCTGTGCTTGATTCTCTTTGGTTACAAATATCCACCTGAGAAGATTAATTTTCAGAAATAGGACCTTGAGTTAATTTTTTTCTTTCACATTTTAGTTTGCATATGTGTTTTTATGTACAATCAAGAGCTTCTCTTGAGGCTGTGTGGATATCCCTAATCTATTAAGAAGGAAAAATAATTAACATTAAAAGAATATGCAATCTTACAATAAGTAAGAATTATAAAACATGAAAAAGAAAGTGCAAACCTTTTTAAGAATTTCAAAGGAATAGTCTTTAGTATTTGTAAATTCAAATTAGTTGGCTCTAAAATTAGTGAAAACACCATTCAGTTAAAGTTTATGTTTGAATGCAGCTGTGTGGGAGCATTAACTTTCAGGAAGTTTTAAATATATTTGAAAAGAAAACCCACCAAAACTAATTATACACCATTTTACTTCCCACCAGCTTCCCTGAAGAATGAAGAAATTGCCCTCTTTAGGTCCTTTTCTACAGTTTATTCCATTAAAAATAGATCTTTCTTGTTCACAACAGGAAACACTGAAAGCCTGGTTTAAATTTTCAGGAAACTCCCTTTATTTTTGATCCTTTGAAATTGTAATGTTAATACATTTTCAATTAAATATGAAAAACTCTCTGTGCATCTCAGCATGAAACACAAAGGGATTTTGGGACCCTTCCAATTACTGAGGCTTGCAAATTTTTCTTAATTATTTAACTTTTACGGCATTTCTTTTTATTTGAAATAAAAGGTGTGCTGTGGGCTCCTTCTCACATCGGAGCAAATATAAAAGTATTCTTTTTTGCCCTTTCAAGTCATTTATTACTTAAAGCCTGGTTGGAGTTTTCAGACAGGTTTTTTACCTTGATCATCTTTTCCTGTTGCTTTTAGTATTTCCATTGCTATCCTAGTAAAAGCTTTTGCTTGTGCCTGAAGAAATGATGAGGACTGAATCAAAAGTATAATATAGATATATGCTCAGTTATTTAATCTGTAAGTAAATATGTTCATCTGATTGCCACAAAATGGCTTTGACATCTCCCCAACCAATATGGGTAGTCAGGATCATTTGTACCATATCCTATCTAGCTCTGACACTGTAATACAAACTGTTGATGAGTGAGAAAAAGGTATTTTATGTGATACAATGTCTAAATATGACTTCAGGTGACAACAGTTCAGAGATAACTTCAGGCTGACAGGCACTGGCTATATGTTCCCCAACTGTGAATAGCAGAGCAGCAACCAACACTCAAATACAGGTGACAGCACCAGTATCAAATCATGTTTGAGTGAGACCATTTAACAGTTATTGCTTTCTGGCAATCACATGGAAGACTCAATGCACTAATAACACCCAATACAGACTTCTCATTTCATGCTCTTAAAAAGCTGCCTCATTAAATGACTGTCACTTACATAGCTGAGTAAAGTTGGAAGTTCAGGGTTACATCTACCTAACTCTTACTCCTCAGGTTGTGGCAGGTGTGGCAGAACAGCCCCCTGTGGATGGATTGTACATAGTTCTATCTCCTATTTTTTCAATTCTTTTCCTACAAATGGGAAGATAAAAGGGATTTTCTCTCCTTGTTTTCTTCCCTCATCTTAGCAAACCTGTTGTATTACAGAGATTACCAGCATGCAGTTCTACTCAAAATGCTGACAACTGTGTCCACGTCTCTGAAAATGATACCAGTTGCTGCAAACTGAAAGCAAGATAGCATGCAAATTAGTTTTGATGTCTTGTAACAATGTATGAGAGGTTTTATTTGTCATTGTCTTATAAGGTAATTTTAAAACAAAACAAAGCCAACTACAAAAAAGAGCAAACAAAACAGAAAACCCCCACCCTTCTAACACAACAAAACCTGAAGAATAATATAGAGGCATAAAGCAGTGATATGTAACGTTCCTTCTAATATTATTCATACCCACTTTGTTTTATGTAGCATTATGTCCAAGGCTATCATCAGACCATGTCATGTTATTGACCACTGTTTAAGTAAGAATGCAGGTAAATTGGTTCCGAACTTGAATTTCTAAACTTACTTTAAAGCTATGTGTACAGTGAGTAACAAGGAATTTGATGATTGTCAATCACTCACGTTTCTTGTAGTGAAATCAGTATTCAAAATCTGTAGATGCTCCATGATGGGTTTATGTTTCTGGCATTAGACAACTAGGAGTGAAAATCATGATAATAATGTTGGAGATTTGATATTTTTCAGACTTTGATATCTGTTGTTTTAGGGATTCTTAGTATGTAATTCAATGTTTATCACATTTAGTAGTAAATGTTATCTCTATATATCCCATTCTCTACTTAGAGCATGGAAATATAGATATGTTTCACAAAGAGAAATATTACTGATATTAGAATATAGCCATGTTTTTCCAATTGAATGGAAAATGCACAGAGCTGTCAAACAGTGCACTGTTGGAATGAAGAGTTTGTTTTTTCCTGGTTCAGCAGCATATTTCACATTTTCTTAACTTTTAACTAAATGAAAGTGGCAGTATCTGGGTATGGGTTGGCATATTATGGAGTATGTGGATTTTGTGGTTGAACATTCTCTCCTGCCCACATCTGTAGATTGCTTCCATTATCACCAAGCATTTGAGGTTTTTGCCAAGTATAAAAGCTTATATAAATGCTTATTAAGTGAGGTATGCAAAGTAAAATTTATATCATACCTGTTCCCTTCTCTGTTTCAATTTGTGGGAATAAAAATCTTTCTTTCCTTCTTGCAGAAAGGTGGTATTATGTTAAGCAGGATTAAGTAACTTCATTCCTTGCGCAGATGTACAAGTTGTGCAGTTCTTGTGCCTGGTTTCTTAAACATGTTTCACTGCTTCATAGAAATGCAACTGTTGGAGGCAGAGGGAGCCCAGAGGGTTAGTGATTCCTTGGTATAGTCCACCAAGGGCTGTGAGAATAAAGGGCCCTATTTAATATTTCATAGATGGCTTGTGGAACAAGCAACATGACGATATGGTGCGTTTTCACTGAACTTTGATGCAACAGACATGGGATGCATTGTTATGCTTTTTATGACACTTCCAAAAGAAGAGTTTATCCTGTTTTCTAACAACCCAATCCTCAGATAAAGATGTTTATTGTGCATGGCTGGGGTCAGGTAGTTTCTGGAAAAAAAATGCGTCTTACAGCTGGAAGTGAACTGTAAAATATGTTGTCTGTCATTTTAGCTATGTAAGTCTACGAGGAATCTAGAGGGACATACAGGCCCAAGGCTTGAAAAGGCACATTTATTTCTGTCTTCAAATGGGCTTGTGGAAACAGGAGTGCATACATTAAGAAAAATAATCTCATGGAAATGCTTCTATAGATAGAAGTGTCAGGGGTGTACCTTAATGGTATGGAAATAGGATTTGTGGTATTTCTAGTTAGTTTTATGCTTAACTCAACAGTTTGTTTTTCTAAAAGTTTACAATCTTTTTTGTTGGTGAAGAAGTAATTTTTGAAGTTAAATGTCAAACAAGCAGTTTAGAAGATGTTTTAAAGATGAGAATAGGCAAAACTAAATGTTAAATAAAAATGTCCTGAGAAGACTCTAATCTTCAATTAGGAGTTCTACCTTAAATGGTGTTTTTAAAGATTGGTCACTATACTTTTGTAGAACATGTGTACTGAATATCCTCAAGTTACTCTTGAGAGCTTTCGTTGGTGACAGTTTGGTTTAATTTAGCTACCACCATGAGGAGATTAGGTTGTCAAGAAGATACCATTGGAGGTTTAGGGATTGCTGAAATCCTTCTGAAATGAAAAATAATGTACACTGTAACTTTCTTTGATAGTTCTTTCATAAAGAAAGTGGATAAAAATCAACCACAAGGGAACTCCTTTTTTTCTGAACGAAAGAGAGAGAAAAAATTCTTCTCATTTTTATCAGTTAATGAAAACTAAAAAAAAAACCCACCAAAAACAACACCAAAAACCAAACCCAAACCAAAACAAACCCTGACCCCCCAAAAACTCTTCAAAATGTAATCTGCATCTTTGCTGTTATTGCAAACGCCACTGGTGTGAGTTGTCTTTTACATGTAACGTGAGTTTAGTCACTATGAGCAATGAGGAGTTAGTAGATTAAGAAATGCTGTTTCCTGAAGGAGACAAAAAAGTGCAAGAGAGAATTGCTTCCCAAAGTGTCCAGTCAGTGTGAATTTCTGCTCTGGTAGTGGAAGATCATTGCCAGAAGTTAGAGTTCATCCTCTAATTCCATTTGATGCATGACTGCAGGGAGCTGACAACCTTGCCACCAGCTAATGCTGGTGATTGATAGGACATTTGTTGAGTGGAGCCAGTCAAGTTAAGCAAATGTTAACTGTTTTAATTATTAAATTGACTTAAATGAGGAACCTAAGACTGAAATACTTTGCTTAATTCATTTTCTAGGTCTCTTTCTAACAAACATGGTTCTTTTGGTTGATCCAGATAGGTAACTATTTAAGCATGCTTTGATGTATGTGGTCACCTCGCTGTATTTGAGCGCTCTCAGTTGGTTATGGAAGGAAAGGTTGAAAGGAAATGGAAGGTATGCCAGGAAAACCTGTGAAACTTACAGCTTTCTATGAATTTTAAACAGAGATTGTCAGTTCTATGTTATGCAGTCATTACTAAAAGCATATTAAAGAGGTTTATGTCATATTTCTAAGCTAAAACTTTAAAATTTTTGTTAGTTCTAGGTATAATAACATTAAGAAGATGAATATTGCTGAATTTTCCCTTTTAGTTTTGGTTTTGCTGCTCATATTTATCTGAAAAAAATCTGAGTCACTGTCCCAATGCTAAAATAAGCACAATCCTTGATCTCCCATAAGGGGGCTTTGATTTAAAGTCATCTCTTCTGCTTTGTTTGAGATTAACTAATCCTTCACAAAACAGTTTGTTCTATTTTTCCACTTCAAATGATGTTTTATTGTGCCGTATATGAATTCAGATTAGTTGCAGTTTTCCACATGCAAAACATAGCAGGAGACAATTGTAATTAATGCGATCTCTCAGGTTGGCCTTGTACTGTGCTCAGACCATCTTCTGAAACTGCAAACAGGAAAACTGAGCTCCTTGTCCAGATGAACAGTGTGTTTTTTTGGAATGCAATTGTGGATGGATCCTGGCTGGTTGGAGGGTTACTGAATGTATGAACTTGCAATTTCTGACAATTTTTTATCATCTCTAGTGGTTTTATCTGTCTTGGGCAGTGTTTTAAAAGCTGTTTCGGAGAAAATTGTTTACAGCACTTTGTATCTTTTTTCCTGAATAGCTGTGTGTGCTGTTAGCCATCTTGGGCAGTGAGCTGCATTATCTTGTAAACATTTTGCTTTATCCTGTGAATTTCGGCAGATTGGTACCAAACAGCTATAATTCTGTTGGCATAGTTTCAAGCAAACTGAACCATAAATGGCTATGGAGAGTTTTCATTTTATATAAGAATGTGTAGAATTTGCCCATGTAATTCCCAATAACCTAACCTGCTCCTACCATAGTTCTTTTGCTCCTTTGTCTCAAATGGAGCTCGTTATGTTGAGAAAAAGCATCAAAAATAGACAGTAGTCTTTATAAGAATTCATGGTAGTATAAAAATTCCAATATATATTAGCCATCTATAGAGGGAGAGCTCCTTGTGTGTCCTTGAGTTTGCCAGTTCTCTTCCTGTGATTAATTCTAAGATTATTTTGTGTTGGTCCTTTCCAGAAACTATTTTAGATCAAGGGCTTATTTATGCTATGCAGAGTAAGAACAGCCAAATGCTGGAATTCCGGTTTGTACATAATATTCCTCCAGAGGAGGAACTGCACTTCATACTTGTTTGCAGATCAAAGACAAGCATCAGAAGGCAGGTTTATTTTAAAGTAGCAGCAGGCAACATGGAGCTTGAAAAAATAAACTTGACCCATCAAAGAGCTACATTTCTAGCTTTTTAGCTGACTAGTATTTAGTGTAAAATGGAACAGTTTCCTAGCCTTTAAAATGGCATGGTATAGTTTAAGCCTGTGTTTTCTAGCAGAGTATTTGATCTTGATCCATTTAGTCTGTGCAGCACTATTTGAAGCCTTTGTGGGCTGAAGTTCATATTCAAATGTACAGGGGACTGGAGGAAACATTGTGGAGTTCAGTGACTGGTGCGGTAGCTGTTTCTGATTTAAAACCCTGAACAACACAGGAGATGCTTGAGAAATTCTTTATTGTAAGTGGAACATAAAATGAGCCTTCTTCCTACATAAGGCAAATCCCAAATCTCTCTGGAACTGTAATTGACTCAGAATGTGATTAATGTAACTTAATTGTCTTGACTGTACATACATCAGGCACATCACCACCATCTGAGTCCAGGGTGCATTGAATCGCTGTCTAATTTCCAAAGGCACTTTAAAGGATGTCATCCTCTTTGTCTAGACACTGACACCTTTTAAGATGAGGAATACCATGTTCAGCAGGAAGACTGAAGCCTGTGTTGCGCCTTGTTTATACCAAAGATCTGATTGCTGCCTACAATACATTAGGCTCATCAGAATGGCATTTTCATTCGTCTATTCCTATCTGAACTGTTACTTGCAGAAAAACTGAAGAAACTGACAAACCCCTCCTCCTTTTTAACCTGAAATGAAAAAAAAAATATTAAAAATATTTTCCATTAACAGATGTCAACACATGGCAATAAATTGCAAAGCTGCTCTCGGATACATTCTTAAAGAATAAAGAGGTACAACTGATTTATGTAGTATTAGTTTGTGTAAGCTCAGCCATAAAGTTTGGAACTGAAAGTCATTTTTCTACAACTGGTGATTTAGTTGCCTGTCCCTCCCTCTTCCAGGTCATTAACCTAGGCAGTGATGTGTTTTTGTTTGTTTTTAATGTGTCTGTGCAATAAGAATATAACAGATTTCAATCTTTTATCTGTTTGCCTCTGAAATGGGGTATAAATACATTGCACCATGAGGTAGAGACTGATACAGGGATTCAAATGGGTGTCAATACCAGCATGTGAATTCAAATGTATGCACACGTATACATTTAAAAGGACATTTGAATTTTGACAGAAAGCATTAAAGACATGAAATTCATGGTTATAAGTGAAATGTACCATATGTCCTCCAGCACTTAGACACAAAGAGCACATTAGCAGAGTAATTAAAGGACACCCTGTTGTGGCTAGGTGGTGGAGGACATATGGTGTATCATGACTAACCATGAATTTTGAAGTTCATATTGTTTTAGACCATAACCTTGTTCTTTGTATTTAATATACTGTAATATCTGTGTGTTAGTATATGTTTCAACTGCGTGGGATGGCTCAGTTTCAGTAGAGTTCTTCTGAAGTGGTCAGCTTGACAAATGCATGTTATTTGAGAATCTCCTATTTTAGTCTAAAATTACCTAAAAGATTGGGGTCACACAGCACAGACTTTCTGATAAAGGGACACCACATGCGTTTGCAGCTTTCTTCTGTTTCACACTTGTCCTTCCTTATTACCAGTGCAAAAGACAACATGTGACATGGAGACAATTGGAAAATGTAGATTGATGCAGGCAAATTCTGCAGATTCCACTTCCTCTTGGAAACAGCAACTCTTTTTACCATTCTGTACCTGTCACTCATAGCAAATATCATGCAGACAAAATTCAGCTGACAATTTTGCTGATGATGTACAAAGTAAAACAGGGTCTACTTTGCACGACTTCAGGTGAGAGATATCCAGTTGGAACATAACAAAACCATTGATTTACCTGTAAACATGTGTTATTCAGAGACCCAGAGTTGTTTAAGACACTTTGTTTACACAGTTGAATTTCCAAACATAGCCATCCTCTGGAAATGCAAGTATCTAAGATACCAAATCTGTGTATAAATAAGCCTTTTGTCTTTAAGCAAACAGAACAACTCTGAAAGTTTTATTCAAAGACAGCAAAATCAAATAGCTGTCTCAGCATGAACTGTGAGTTGAAACCAGATATTTGCCATGTTTTTTTCACATGGAGGTAGCTGATCAACATGAAAATTGAGGCTGACCTTTGGGAAAGTACAATGAGGTACCTGGCTAGATTTAGGTCTGCAAGATTTAAGTCTTAGGGATGCTATTCGTAGCTGAGATCCTTGGAACTTTTTGATAACAATGGAGGCATTAATCCAGTTCAATACCTACATTTTCACTGACAGACTCCCAAGACCTATGTTTTTGATGTATGTGCATGAACACAATGAGCCAGTTTGTGCCAGTTGCACAAGAAATTCTTGTCAGGAATCAATTTTGCAAATGTCCTTCAACCACATCCAACCCTATAGTAAAGCAGTATTTGTTTCCCTCTTATTCCCTAATGTCTCAGAAATTAAATCTCTTACTTGGAATGTAGGAAGTTGGGTTTCTTGTTTTTCTCTCGTGCTTCCCCACCCCCACCCTTCTTCTGTGATCTGGGTCCAAGAAAGTAATTTATTTTCAAAACAATTCCATTTTGCATCGAATTTTTAAACTTTTGTAGTATTAAACACATCAGTTGACACACTATTTCTTTTTATTGAGTGGAGATTTCTTTATAAAATGTATATATGTTGCAGGGAATCTGGAAACTCACTTACAGTTATCGGGCTGGAGGCAGGGAGTTAGTCATTCTTTTAGGACACGGAAAATACAGATTTGGTTCCCTCAGACTGTTCAGAACTTTGAATCCAGTGCCTCCTACTTCTAGTGTGACTAATCCAACCATTATACTGAGCCAGAAAGTGGGACATCAGCACCAAAGAAGATAGCGTCCTGATCAGATTTGACTTTCCAATTTTCTCCAGGAGACTTTAGACAGGTTCAGGCAGTTGTATGCTAAACTCTGATCGTGGAGGTTCAGCTGAGGACATTAATGTCTAAATCTAGAACTTTGAGCTGTCTAATAGTTTTTAGTGACTTCAAGGTTCCGTGGTCTAGAATAATTGGTGGACTGGAGAGTTGCTCAGCAGTCCGGTGGGCTTCAGATGTGTAAGTAGTCAGGTATTTGAGCTTTATCAGCCCTTTTCTTTCTGCTCCATTTGGACAGAGTTTCTTAACATTCATTGCAACAGAGAATGAGAGCAACTCACCCAAAAATCACCTGTATCCTGAGAGGTGGAGGATTTGACTTGTGGTCTGCTTGGACAAAGAAACTAATTGAATGTGTTTGGCACTCCACTGTAATGTTCAGTCCTATACTCCTTTCTTAAGTTTAACAGTCGAGACTGAAATGAGACTAAAGATGGTGTTAGGTGCCCGATTCCAGAACATGGGGCTTGAACTAGCAGAAGTTTTCAGACTGTTTTCAAACTATTATGTTGCTAGTCATCCAGTTACCTTTTCTGCTTTTTCTTTTATTTGAGTGGGTGTTAAGCTCACTATCTCAAATAGAAGAATGTTTAATTTAGCTGTGGAATATTTTTGTAGAAATTAAACACTTGCCTGGGCCTAGAACAATTATAGTCTGTAATATCTGGGTAATGCAATAAAGCCAACTGTAACCTTTAATTAGATTTCCTTCAGAACATTGCCAAGTGAGAATCTGAATTCAGACAAGTGTCCAGATCTCTTTCTTGGCATCTTCTTTTAATATCTGTGAGAGCTTATTTTCAGCTTGTTATGCTGTTAGTCCTACATGCTCCATTACTGTTAGTAGAAGTTGTACAGGAAGGATTTCATTTCTAAAGGGTTGTTTTACAAACTAACTTTGCTGTAATCTGAATTTCCTCAGTGGCCAATTTCTATGGATTTAATCTTCAAGGCTAATAAACAGAAAGATGCACATTAACAACAACAACAAGACATTATAATTCTTTAACCTTCCAAGTGAGGGGAGACTTTTCTTGATCTTTATTATGTCTTATTCTTCTTGAATCTTCATATACAAAAATTGAAACGTAAACTTTTTTGGGCTTGGAGTCTAATATTTCTGTCCATTTGTGCAGCATTAAAGTTTCTATCTGAACAGAGCATATCTTGAAGAGAGAACTATCTGGGAACTTCTTCATGAACTGTTTTCAAAATGTAGTGTTTTTCTACACCTGGACTTTTTTGTTGTTGTTGCTATTTTTAAGCAAACATTTCTACAAGGTTTCACTGGCTCAAGATTATATAGGTTCAAGGTGAAATTCTGATGAGAAGATTCGTATCCCAGAGAATGGTTCTTGAAGATATAGAAGGCACTGGCTCAAACACTTTGGCTTTATCACAACTAGGATCTTGATCCAGAGCCTGTTCTAGTACATGCAGGAGCACCCATTGCCAGGCTTTTGGCTCTTTTGTGATTGTGCTGGTTCCTTCGAGGGAGTTTGTTTAAATAAGTATTCATTTGGTGGGAGTGTGCCTTGAGGCACTCTACATCTTCTAGTCATTGAGCAATAAGCTTCTCTTGTATATTTGTTGCTTCCCCAACTCCTCTCAGTTTCCTGTGGAAAAAGGTTTTGAAACATTTTGGCTCCTGCGTGGGTGTAACAGAAAGTGCAGCATCTCAGAAGTCAAACAGCTTCATAATTTGTCATAAAATCAATCCCTTATAATGTTTTTACACCTGTCAAACTACAAATCCTTTGTTCCTTAAACATTCGTAGCACTCTTTTCTTCAGAAGTGGATTTATAATTTTTCCCCCTGCTTTTGTTTTATTACATTGAATTTTTTTGTGGACAGGAATACATCTCTGATAACCAAGATTCTTCCAATCCTGGAATTCACTGAGATGTAACCTCTGTTTTGTACCTTCCGTCCTAAGCTGTATTTGAACATAAACACTGTGGCATCAAGTGTTGTCTTATGTTCTCGCACCCTCCCTTCTGTCCCTCACTTCCCAGGTACTCAAGCCTGTATTGGGTTTTCTGAGAGATTTTTGCTGATTTTCATTTTCATGTAGAAAATTAGGAGTAAAATGTAGCATTCTACAGCAAACAAGCAGTGGTTAATTTGTAAACTATTTGTGTAGTTAACAGTCTAAACACATCAAAATGGAAAAACTGACATAAATAACTTCAGGGAAAATGTTATGTAAAACCAGCTCCCTGTTGAATGTACAAGGCAGTGGTCAAGGTTATGCTGGTTGCATATTTTGCTGATCCCAGGGTCTAGCCAGGCAGAAATAAAGCAGAAGGATATCTTCAGGATGCCCCTTTGGTTTAATGAAGAAATATGCTGATACTCTGCAATGTTTCGTCTTTGGGATTTAATCAAGGACATGAAATGTGATGTTTTGTTTAGGGAAGTTTATTTTATAAACTACATTTTTACTTTAAGAAGCTTTTTTTACTTTTTTTTTTTCCCTTTCTATTGAAAATGCTTGTTAGGGTAAAACAAAATCTTATGGAAAAAATAATCATGCTGAAATGATAACAAATCCTACTTTTTGCTATCTGGGTATGGTGGCTATCAATAAATATGGCAAATTTTATCACTACTGAATTCCAGTGCTGACTTTACCATTTTTCTGATCTCCATTTAAGGAAGTATAAAAGACTCTTTTCATTTAGTAATGAGATGTGATTTTAAAAAGTAGCCTTGTTAGATTATTATCACTGGAAGATACAGGAAAAAAAATTAATGGAAGTGTTCATATCATTTCATTTCTTTCTATGCAGTTATGCAATTGCAGTATTAACCTACTTGCAAATGCAAGGAAATGTATGTCAGAAGATTCAAACCTTTCACACACAAGTTCTTTTTTTTCCCCACTGCTGTTCCATTTAAATCAATGCCCAAAAGTTACTTTTAAGTCCTTTGTATCCTTTGGAGTATTTATGTAAGCTGTCAGGGAACCACTGACATTAAAGAAGCAAAGTAACTCCTGCTTTGAACAGAAGCCTAAAAATCCAACAGAAACTTTACAGTTGCTGTTAAGTATTCAAATGCAATTATTAAATGAAGATGTTGGCAAGTGATTTTTTTTAAAGCAGCATGTCACTGCAACATCACTCTTCTCAAGGCAGCTGTTTTTACAAGAAGCGGGGAGAAAAGGCATCGTAAATCAATTGCAATTGTTAGCCTATGTCAGTTTACAGGTTAGTGGCAAATGAAAACACACTGGCACAAATTTTGCAGCTCAGGTGCCTCAACTCTTTAAGGACATAGTCTGTTAAAAGGCAGGATCTGATCCCAAATATACTGAAGCTGCACCAGGAGCACTGCGAAACGTAACAAGTCTTAGCTGCTTGCAAGCATCCGACACATCTCCTTTCACATATGGGTCCTTCTTAATTTGTAGGCAGGCTTCAGGGAGTTCCCAGTGAGGTGGAATACCTGGAAACAGATATAATTTTACTTTAGGCTTCTGGGTTTTTTGCTCCCCCCCCCCCCCCCAAATGTCTTAAGTATCCTGCTATGGTTTTGCTACTATTTGTGTTGCATATGTTTATATTTTTATATGTTGATATTTCTATAAATATCAAAATATGTAACATCATTGAGGGGACATAGGTGAGGATGTGCTTAACTTCTGCTAGGTTCATAATAACACAGGATAGTTTACAGAAATCTGCATGTGCTTGTGTTCACTATTTGAAGGTGCTAATGGTGTATCCAGCTTCTTCCCATCTGCGGGTTGCCCACTTAGACATCAAATCACACCCTATTAAAAGTGGAGCTGTATGGTGAGGCCCCATCACTTCTTGTACAAACATATTGCACTGGCACTATTATAGTGGCATGTGGGGCATTAGGAAGCAAGTCTATTGCTTTCTCACTTCTTTCTTTCCCATCCTGCCATCTCCAGCTCAATTTAAACCTTTGTTTGTGTAAATCTATCATCTATCTCAGATATCTTACCTCAGCAAATGAAGTTTAAATTCAGATTATATTATCAATAGACCTCATAATATTTGCAGAGGTACCGAGACAGGATTTGGGAATTGTTTACGTTCAGCATTTAAGAAAGGTATGGCTGAATCCAGGCAGCGTTCAACCTTAATTTCAACCTAAAATTGTATTTTTCCCTTCCAAATCAGAATTTGCAGAGGTCTAAATATTCATTTCATTGCTTGTATTTAGGAAGTCAGATACTGTAAGTGAGCAGTGATGGTAAAATATTGGAATAACAGTGATATCCTAGAGGTTTTTTAAACATCTATTTATAGAATACTTTCTTCCCTAAGGATTAGCAGAATAGAAACTGGGATTTTTTTCTGGTCCTTGATGAGCATTAGGGAAGCATATTTGCTAACACAGTTTGACATACAATATATTTCAGTGTTTATGGTACCTTATGGTATGGTACTCCTGGTACAGTACCTTATGGCATTTTATTTAATGTTTGTGAAGTTTTCTGATTGCTTCCCAGATAATTTATTTTAATTGGCAGCTAGTTTTGTGCACTAGTATGGAAATGAAGCTGAAGCAGGATGGCTTTTTAGATCTATGGAATGTCCAAAGTGTTTAACAATACTAATACATTGTTCAGTCGTTCTTTGCTAACAAACATGCCTTTAATCAGGTGAAAAGATGGAAAATTCTCATCTAGAGTAGTTATGTGCTATGATATTAAGAAAAAAGCAATAAGATACCATAGACATTTTCTTAGTTAGAAAATTTAAGAATCTGATGTTCCCACAGTCATTTTCAGTCCATCTGCACAGTTCCAGAATAACATTTTTTTTTTCTATTTAAGCCATGAAGGGTGGATTCAGCACAAAACAAAAATATTATTTCTTGCTATACATTGGTAGAATGTTTCTTAATTACCTGTCTGCTTTTTGTTTGTATGCATCAATTTGACTTAGTATACACTTCATGCCTGCAGTTGCTATTTGTTTGCTGCCAAGTATAATTGCAAACCCAAGAGCCAACAGCAGCTCTGACTTTATAGAAATTTATTTAAATCACATTTAAGATCAAATATGAAACAAGACTGATATTTTGGGGGGTTTATACTATTATGTCTCGTTTGATGATAAAAAAGAGATATGACATCTCAAAGGCAATATGTAAAGTCCTTTCCCACATACAAAATACACCACGGTTATTTCTGTTTTATTTTGGAAAATACTTGCTGCATTGCAAGTGGGATTATTTTAAGAATTAGTTTCTCTTTTAATAGAAAATATACTATATAGGTGTAAAGTATAGTACAGCCTTTTTCTTCAGCAGATGTTTTGCTGTTTTATCACTGCTTTTAATTAAAAAGCACATGCCTAGCTATTTTATTTTATATGGTCCTGTCATGTATATGGTCATTTTTTAAACTCCTTTAGTGTGAGTAGCAGATGGTTTGAAAAGCAAACCTTAGTGAGACAGAATCCAACATCTCACTGTTTTTATTTTCTAGAGCCCTGTCTTTGTTTCTTGTGGCATGTCCCCCAGTGCTCCACCCAACCAACTTTGCTCAGATGGAGTTATTACTTTTCCTTGTCTTGGGAAACCATGTTGTAAAACACATCAGAAACCATATTGCACTAGTTTTGCTCTGTACTAAAATATTCCTTCCCATTTATTTTTTAAAATATTATTCCTATTTTTATTTTGTAAAAAGCAAAAGAGCCATTAATAATTCTCAGTTTCACTTGTTACATTCTAAGTTTTTGGTAACATTCGTAGTAAGTCTCAAGAGATGGAAGAGGGCAAATATAGGTGAACAGAGAAGAAAGGCAAAAAAGGACTAAACCTAGTAATCCTCAAAGTAATGAAATTGGCTTCTTGGAGACAATGAGTTAAATGTTGGAACACAAAGAGGTATCTTACACGGTTCCCTCCTTCCAAATATACTTTAAATGCCAAAATAATCTCCTCTTCTATCCTTACAAATTGATTCCCATTTTTTAGTCAAAGACTGTAATGAAATGACTCAAACCATAGTCTTGTTCCACTAAGCAGTTTGCTACAGCATTTTTTTATTAATTATATTCAGACTGCAAGAACTGTCAGAATGTTAAAATTCCTAGGGATAGTTTGCCAACATCTATCACTGACTTAGAAACAGCTCTGCAAAACCTTCAGCAAAGCAGATAATATTCCATCATAAAATCAATAAAACTGAGCATTGTCAGCATAGTGCTGACAGTTACAGCTAAAACAATTTATAAATTTTAAAGAAGATATATTGTAAATAGAAGAGAAGAGGCTTTTTTTTTTTTTTATGTTGGCCAGTCTCAAAAGATACAGCCAATAAGCAGAACCCATATGTAAACATTTTGCTACTGATTTCTATATGTCAGCCATGCTTGGCCTCTCTTTCCTTACCCAAACATTCCCTACCATAGTTTTCTGAGTTTCTAGTTTTGAGCTAGATGGACCAGTTACCTAATCTAATATGACATATCTTGTACTAAAATATACATATATATGTACATATATATATATATATATGTCTTCTGTTGATGCTAACATGTTTTCTTCTACTTTATTGGTAAAGCTGCCAAAGAGGAGTAAATTACTGTGGAACCCACACTAGAACTATTTCACAGAATGATTCTTCATACACAGAAACTTTTCTGACTTTATCAATGTAGTTAAATAAATTAAACAAAATGAAGATTCATGACATTTGTATAGTGCTGTCCTCATTCCAAATATTATGTGGGAGGAGGCCAAATATTTTGAGAAACTTGAAGAGCAGCATGTTGATAGAGTGCCTGTCTTTGGCCTGTGAACGATAGAGCCTCAAACCAGAACATACCCAGCTAGCTACAGAAGTGAAACCACTACAGTTGCTTCCATGTGGTGCTGTTCCTAAACCCTAACCTGAGAAGTGGGATTTTTTTCTGCTTGAGGTCAGTACTTTGATAAGGCACACTGTTTCCTGGACCCAATTTAGGATCTCTGTAGCCTTATTGTTACCTCAGGGATCTCTTAGACGGCATAATTTTGTTTTGTCTAGATGCCCTGTTATCTTTGTGAAACTGTGCTCTTATTTCTTTGAAATTACCTATCCTCTGCACATCATATTGTTCACTAGTAATTGTCAGACTATTTTCTTATTCCTGATTTTTACATCTCTCCTGTATGTGTAACTGTGGATTGTGCATGAAAAGTAAAGGTCGGTTCTTTGAATCTTTTTGCACTTCAACTCTTTCTGTAATACTTTACTTGAGGAGTTATATGTATATTCAGAACCTTTTCCAGTTCATTACTATTTGTAATTGGATACTATTTTTGGATGAACTTTTGGTCTGTCCTAATGCAGCAGCTCTTACACAAAATATGCCTTCTCATTGTCTCTCTTTTCTGTTGTGTAATTCATGCCATTGGGTGTTCAGCCCATCTGGGAAGTCTAAATATTTGTGAATGTGTTACACCTTGAAGGTTCATCCAGATTCTAGAAAGTAGTGTGATGAGTCACTCAGTGAGAAATCCATGCTCTTATTTGGATTTTGACTGTAACTGTGTGCAGTTGTAATAATTTCCTTCTACGACTTAAAGACTTATTTTTCAAAGCATCTTTGAACAAACAGTTGGGAGCAATGATTTGCCAAACTGTAATTAAAAGGAAATAGACTCATTCTAAGAAGCGTAAACAATGTGCTAAAGATAATAAAAATAGGGTCCTTAAACTTATCAATCTTGAACCCAGAACAGGACTTGAATTAGCAAAGAATTTAATTGCTGGGGTGAGACGCAGCATCTCACAGGGCTATGCATTTAGTGTCCTGCAGTAACATGTGCAGTTTCTATGGGTTTGCCAACAAATTCATGGAATTTTTTTGTCCTCAGCTGTATCAGCTCCCTGTTGTTCGTTAACATACTTTGCCAGGAAATTCATGGCATTTTTGGGTCTTCAGCTGGGTATTAATCAACTCCCTGTTGTTTGTTAACGTACCTTCTTTTTCCTATCTGTGGTCACAATTTTGTGCTATACCAAAAACAAATTTGAAAGTAAAATCTCAGCTTTCCCAAAACTAATATCAAAACATTCTTTTTCTTACAAGAAAACCAATAACAAGCTGTGAATTTCTTACAACTGTTCTCAAAAGAACGTTGCAGAAGCTGTTATTTTGAATCTGAGAACTGTGGATGTATATTTTCATACTGAATCCTCATCTCATGTGTTCCAGTTGTCTTCTCTGATCTTAATTCTTCATTAACAGCTTCCAGTAGTGTCATGTATTTTCATTCATCTAAGAAACCCCATCAGGTACAAGAAATGAAAGGAGGGACAGGTGTCTTGGGAGCAATATAGAGATGTTCTTCAAGCATGCAGCAAAGGGGTTAGGAAAACCAAGGCCCATCTGGGGCTGAATGTGGTAAGGGACATAACAGCCAGCAAGAAAGACTTTATATAGTATCATCAGTGGAAAAAAAGGCCATAGAAAAGGTGGAGTTGCAATGAGCACAAATGGAAACTCATGAAATGCCATTTAAATGTAGGAAAAAGCTTATTTAAGGGTAAGGGTGGTCAAACATAGGAATAGATTGTCCATAGAGGTTGTGGAGTCTCTTTTCTTGGAGATATTTAAACTGCCATGGACACATTCCTGATCAACCTGCAGTAGCTGACTGCTCTGAGGAGGGACTTGGACTAGGCAATCTCCAGAGAACCTTTCCAACATTAACCATTCTGCATTTCTTTAAAATCTAAGGAAAGAAAATGAATGTGAAGCAGAAGATTTTCTTGGTTAGACTAACAGCTTGCTGTTTAACTTAAAATATGTACAGTCATTTTTCTCCGAATCACTTTTATAATTATTTTGATATATTTTGTCATGTATTATCATTTTGAAATATTGGCTCATTCAGAGACAATTTTTTTTGTTTAAAAAAAATGTCTTTTTGTTATATTTCCAGGATGTGTAATGAAAACATGAGGGAGAAGATTTGCCTATTTAGTTTCTAAATATCTGTTATGTTTCCTTGCACTGTGAAAGAAATCTAATTACCTTATAAAGAAATATCTATCAATAAGTTATTTTTTCTGAGTATAACTGTCAGACACCTATAAAGTGTTTCTCTGGCAATTTATAGCCATGCTTAATTTTTTTATTTTATATTATACATTTGTAAAACATGAATGGTAAGCTTTATAGGGCATTTTAAAATTAAAATGCATGAATGTAGAAATATTAAAAATTGAAACATTTTTCTAGGCATGCTTTATAATAGGATAGAAGTTTCTGCAGTGGAATAGGGTAGAAAGTGTACATGTTTGTCTGGAAATGTAACTTTTGTGGTCAGTTGCTGGATAGGCATAGGTAAAGTCTCACATTGGGATTCTCTGTGAGCCAGATCTGTTTATGAAAGGTTCCTTTAGCCATTCCACACCTTCCTGGCAGTATGTTTTCTCTCTTCTCCATTTCTGCACCTATTTTTGAAATCAGGTTATAAACCAAGTGACCACTGACATGGTTTAAGGTCTGTGGGGTTTTTTGTTGTGTTGTTTTATTTTATTGTTGAAGCCTATGGATCACTTTATTGCTTAGATCTCAATCCAGTCCTACAAACAGATGGAGGAAGGATATGTTTGGAACATTGTGTAACCTGATAACTTAGAGTCAAGGATCAAACTTTTACATTATTTTTTTTTTCCCTGTAAACTGTAGGGCTCTATGCATGTAAGAATGTGTATAGATCTTTTGGTAATCTGTTCTGAAGAAGAAGAAATGTATTCCATTTATTCATTTTTACAGATGTGTGGAAATCCATCATCCAAGTTCAAATCTACCATCCGCTAGCTATGTTGAATCCTAGTGACCGTGGGGGGTGCTAAGCAATGGTCAAGCCTCATTAAAGTGAGGAACTTTAGTACGCTATATAATGGCACTCTTTTTTCAGTGAAGGGATCTTTTCCCACTTATTTGTATATTCTTGTTTCTGCTTGTCAGTTGGTAGTAAAACTACTTGAATTTCCTTCTGTAACACAATTCTTTTTGCTCCAGTTAAAATCAGGATTTTTTTTCCTCAGTCAAAATCGTTGGATTAAATGTTCTGACTTTGCTGACTGGGAAACATGAAATGAAAGATAAACTCTCTCTTTGGTATCCACTTAAAATTTTGTGTTTCTACATCATCCCATTTTGACAGAAGATAGAACTAGTTTTCCTTTTGATATTTTGGATCTAGAATTTGTGTGATTCATTTCATCTTTTTTTTTTTCAACTTCATTCTAAAAAAAGAACAGAAATCTAAGTTAAGATATTAACCTTTTTAGTGAATAATTATATTCCTACAGAGTTATTACTGACTGTATAATTGAAGCTGTGTCAAAAACTCTCAAGAAATCTAATCTGGCCAAAAAGAGCTCCCCTTGTACTCCCCTTTTACAGCCTTCTGTCTCATGAAGAAGAAAGGCCATGCAGGGCATTCTTCTCTTTTTTATAATTTATTCATTTATTTATAAATTCTAAATGTCATTGCTTCAAGGCCAGCTTGAGGATTTGGTGGATTTGGTTTCTAAACCTTGATGTTTCAAAGTTTGCAAAACTTTGGTGGTAGTGGTGGTGAAATGAGCATTTGGCATAGTTGGTGATAACTGAATTAACTAACAATAGTGCAACTGAAATGACAGTTTTTTAAATTCTTGTGCTTATAATGCAATAATGGCTTATCTTGCTGCAAAACACTGTGGTATCATATATGCCTGCATTACACAAGACTATATCATGGAAGAAATCCTTGGAGAAGGAGCTAAGTAACAGGAGGTCTTGCTTTCTGCCTTAGACTGTGTAGTCTTTTGTTCTGTTACAGGAATGAATTGCTTTCTGTGGTCTTGGTGTGAAGATGATATTTCTGAAAGTATTGCCCTATATTGAGTTTGATTAGCTCATTTCAGGCCTTCCATAAGACATCAAATGAAAGGTGTTGCATCTTTGATATATGTGTATCCTGACTCTGTAGAACTACAAAGAACACAACCATGAGGTCCATAGTCTCTGTTTCCATTAAAACACTGCTAAAAGAAAGACAAAGAACATCATCTACCATTATTACTAGGTATTGTTATTCACACCTGCAATTCTCCTGAGGTTATGAAGGTGACCTAGATGTGACTGTAGTAATTTTTGGAGCATGTTAATGTAAGGTATTACTATCTGTATTCTTTTTCCGGGTCACTGTCTTAAGTCATTCCAAATACCTTTAGAATGTCTGAATTTGCCTACTAATTAGTCTGAATCTAATATTCATCACATCCATGTTGATGGGATTGGTTGAAGATCTGATTAACCTTCAAGTGACTCAGTGACTAAACACAAGTTCCTGTCTAGCTGATGGGATAATTTCCCTGCTGTAAGTATTTCTTGTTCCTCCAACATAAAATTATTCCAAAGACATGTCCAGTCTGAGCCTTCTTTGACCTTAGGCATGGTATAAAAATCTAAAATAAAGCAAAACTATCATTTTTTAATGCAAGAAAAAATAAGCCATACTATTACACAGAAGGAAGACTTTCTCTTTTGAGGGAAAAGATGAAGCTATGAAAATGCTGAAGTTTTTTTCATATCTTCTTATAAACCTATTTTTGTGGTTCACTAAGATTCATCTTTGAAAGTTATGATTGTGCTATAATAGACAGAAAGCTACATGCAAGTAGAAGTGAGTTTGCACATGGTGTGTGTGGGGAGCAGGTAATTCCATTAAGCATATGGAGGCCTGAGGAAGGGACAGTCATTGTGCTACAGTTGGACCTTTCAGTAAAATCCATGGCTTGAGGTTATGAGACTATTCTGTTCAAGTATTCAAAACTGGAAAAATACTCAAAATAAAGATATGTTCCTGGGCAGACAAATATGAGTTCTATAATGCTTAACAAAGCCCAAGCAACAATGCACAATTTGTTCAGTAAAATCATTACTAATATTGTAGTAGTATAGTAGCAACATGCACTTATCAAGAGAATGTTCCTAAAACAATAAGCTGCTTTCAATAAATGAGTCTTTAATATCTCTAAGCATTAAAATATTTAATTTCAATTTTGGTGTTCTGATGGGGAAAGTAAATTAACTTGTGAAATTAATCATTTTATTTTTAATGAAAAAATATAAATACAGAAGCAATTCTCTATCTATAATATGACTTGAGGGGATGATGTTTTATATTAAAAATACTATACTGCTGGAATTTCTGCTACTATTTGAGATAATTTAATTTGTATCATTTGCATATGAAAATATGCATCGAACTAGCAGCAAAATAACCTTTACACAATTTTATAATAGCATAAAATACAGTACATTACACTTTCAGTTATTAAGGATAAAAATACTCCATCTAATTTTGCAAAGAAAATACTTCATATAGTTTATAAAAAGATGAAGTTAAAATAAACTTTAGGAACTTGTATCATATCTTTACAATTTGTCTTGCTTTGTTATCAGCTAGAGATCTGAAATAGCTGAAGATATTTTCAGGTATTTTATTCTGCACCTTTTCTTTTTAATTAGCATCCTGAGGCAGAGTATTTTGCCTGTTTCCAGTAAGGTCATAGTCACAGTGGCTTGTTTAGTCTACGTTAGATGGACGTGATAGAGCGGCTTGAACCTTGTGTGTTGTACTCCTCTTACATGTTGTTATAATGCTGTTGAGTAGACACTTTCTCTAACAACAGTTCTTAACTGTCATGTGAGTATCTTGCTAATCACAGAATATTAGGGATTGGAAGAGACCTCTGGAGATGACGTAGTCCAACCTTCCGTCAGAACAGGTTCTCCTAGAGCAAGTTGCACAGGATGGCATCCAGGCAGGTTTTGAATATCACCAGAGATGGAAACTCCATCAACTTCCCAGGCAGCCTGTTGCAGTGTAAAGTAATCAAGTTCCTCCTTATGTTTAGATGGAACTTCCTATATTCCAGTTTGTGCCTGTTACCTCTTGTCTTGTCACTGGGCACTGCTGAAAAAAGACTGGCCCCATCCTCTTGACACCCACCCAGTAAGTATTTATAAGCATTGATATGATCCCCCCCCTCAGTCCTCTCTTCTCTAGGTTAACCAGCCCCTGCTCTCTCAGCCTTTCCTCATAAGAAAGATGTTCTAGTCCCCTAACCATTTTCATAGCTCTTTTCTGTACCCTCTCGAGGTACAACAGTCAACATTCTTCCGTAATGCTTGGTCTATTATCGTCACTGAGGACTCCCACCAATTAGTGTCATTAGCTACAGAAAGAGTGGCCTCTGCTTCTTTTTTATCTTTAGTTTGCCTCAACTAGTGGTATATCTATTGTCATAAATAGATTCAAATTTCCTTGGAGTGGGCCAAAATGAGAATAGTGTAAAAAAAAAATGCTGCTGAAAATACTGAGGAATGTCCTTTGCTGTCTGATCCTTATGTGATTTGGGCTTGTTGAGTAGATTCTTAAATAGCTGTTAAGAGTTGTTTAAAGCTTCTCCCATATTCTTCCCTACTGAAATGTTCTGTGTGACATGTGGGTTTTTAAAATGTATTTGAGTCTGCCTTTTCGCCTCTGATAGGTTAAGCAAAAGGTCCCAGGTCATCTGAAGTGCATACTGGTATTCCAGCCAGTGACATTTGTTCTCTTAATTTAAAAAATATTGCTAAGACCACTTCTGCATTCCAAAAGCCAGCTTCTTTAATAATTCCAAAATTATATTTCTCATATTTTCTAGTCTGTACCCTGATAACAGAATCCAGGCCTGCCATGTTGACTCAGATCATACACTGGCTGGATCTTTCTCTCTCATTTTCAGAAAGCTGTTGTAGGTTTCTGGCTCCCCTCAGAAGCCTGTCCTTCCCCATCATGTTTATTAAAAACACCCACTTTGCAAAATAGTTGGCACTCACCTCCTCTGTTTACAGATTTTTTTTTTTTCTCTAAGCATTTGGCCTATGTTTTAATTGGCTTCTGGAAGAGCCTGGGTTTTTTTGTTTTTGTTTTTTTTTTAATATATCTTTCTGAGGTGCTGTAGCAGCATCTATTCCTTAGTGATAGCAATGGAATTTCAGTGAAGGCCAGTGTGAGATGAAGAATTACTTCCTACTCCTCTGGCTCTTTGAGTGGGTCTGTCTCTGGACCTGTAGCCTAAAGCAGAAGAAGAAAACTTCCTCCTTCTTTATCCCAACTGCCCTTTGTCTGTGTGGGCTGGCATCTAGTAAAAATCTGTGCTGAACCCAAGGTAGGGGATAAGGCTTGGCTGCCATCATTGGCTTCCTGAAATTGTTGGGTTTTTGTGGGAAGACAGCAGCTATCCCCTGGTCACTGTCCCCACTTTGCAGTAACATTTATTTTTCTTTCTTAGGTTCTTTTTTCACTCTCTGCACACTTTATAATCTTCAAATGACTTCATTCCTCCTTTTGAAACTGCTCTAGGTTCACTTGCAATATGTAATATGTGATCTCCTCTGACAGTGCCAAGCATTAGGTCTTTTCAGGGGGCTGCTAGTCTTTATTGCCTTGTAAGACTGCCCAATACTATGTAGAAATAGACCTTTATATGTAATTTTATTCAAGTTACTTCCTTTTAAAATACTAACATTTTCTTTTTAGATACTATATCTTTTGGAAATTAGATCTTGACATATTTCAAAACTAGCTGTTGTTTTAAGACAACTTTAGCATTTTATTTTGAATAAGTCAAAACAAAATGTTTCTTCCATACTAATTCTTTCTTCTTTATTTTTTTTCTGAAATGAAATCTGTTTTGAATAGTTTGTCATTCCAAAGTTGCATTTCTTTCCAAAGTGCATAAGCCCTGTGTAAATAAAAATTGTACAGTTCTAGCTGAGTGCCTCATAATTATAAATACAGGCAGTAAGTGCTATCTGCTTTGTGTTCTCTTTATTCTGTAAATTCTTCTACACATTAGAATGAAGAATAACATTGAAGAAGGAAGCAACATAAACCCAAGAGTTGTTAAAAAAAGAGTAATCTTATAAAATTATAAAAATGGTTGTTACTCTTTTAAAAATAAAAATTCAAGTGCCATCTTCTACACTTTATTGAAGGTGCTAGCCTTTCAGTACATGGGTAATAGTTCTGTGTGGGATCAATGCTGTCTACCATACTTTCTACCATTGTAGCTAGTAAAGGAAACCTTTTGTTGTAAAATGAATACTTTCTACAGCAGCAAAATGTCTTCAATGGGTCAGTGAACCCACAGTAACTGTGATTCCACATCAAGAGTGACTTCTGTCAATTTTACACATTAATCATGAGAAGGCAGAAAAGTTCCCCTTGAAAACAACTAGAGGAGACAAAAATCTCTTGTCAGCTTTATCTGGTATGCTTCTAGTAAAACCTGAACTAGCCTGAAGAGTTCAGATTAGAAATCTGAAGGGTTTGCCAAGAAGAATTGGTAGTTTTACAGCCAGTTGCAGAGTTGCTACCTCTTGAGAAAACTCTCAGATCCCAACTGCCCCTTGTGTCATTATCTCCTGATTTTAGACAGGCTCTGGACAGAAGATTTTTCTTACGCTGTAGGCAGGTTGCCTTTGCAGGGCCCATGATGTCCTCAAGCCTCCTCTCTAGAGAACTTAGAAATCAAATTATTTGTTTTCCTCTGAGTTGTCCCCATTTTGATGTTCTTTGTCTTAGAGACTAGCACTGCAATTTTGCAGTTTTTTGGTCTGAGTGTATACATCTCTGACTGTGTGTGATTGCCAAATCCAGCACCTGAGAGTTCTCCCTTTCTATAAAAAAGGCTTACTTTCTTCTTCATGCCTCAGGTATAACATTTCCTTCTCATCAAAGCCTTATGGATTTCTGTAAGATATGTGTTTTGTTTTAATACTTATTATGACTCTCTTTTGTGCATTGATCTTTATGTCTTTGGGTGTGTGATACAGAATTATTGTGACTAGCAGATTTCCTGAGGACAAAAACTGAAATCCAGGTTTATGTACCAGAATCGTAGTCTTGGTCTCCAGAGTGTAAGCACACACACATCTTTTATCTGAACTGCAACAGGGCCTAGTGATGTCACTAAGAGTAAGTCAACCTTTTGTGAGATCCTATGCAATCAGGAGAGGGAAAGTGGATCCTTTTTGATAAATGTACAAAAAAGCAATATGTGGCTTTTGAGAGAGAATGACAATAGATTAATGCTTTCTGTTACCCTTGTTTCCTTCAAGAATGGCATCAGGCAGGAGGATTCAAAAAGGTTGTCAATGGTTCTGGAATAATTTCCCTCTGTGGTGCCTCTTCAGTGGCCAGATGCTGATAGCCAGAGCAGTGTGGTTGTGAATCCTAAATGCTTGCTGTGTTTTTAGTGACAGTGGAGCTGTTTGAGAAGAGATGACAAAACATAACTGGCATATACTGAAAGACTTGCATCAGACAGATACTTTCGGTGTCACATATCTGGCATTTACTGGAATACCTATTCTAATGGATGTCATTCACCATCTAGTGCATGTGTCACTGAGCAACTCTTTATGCCAGTTCTGTTCCAAAAGCTCTTGCCTGCTGCTCTCTCTATTCTGGGTGATGGTAGGAAAGAGAACATTTGAATGCTACTGAGAAGGGATGTACAGGTTTTGATTTGTTTTGGGTTTTTTTGCCATGGGGCAGTATTTATTTCTCTAGAAATTCCAAGTAGATTAAATCCTTCAGGCTCCTGATGGTAGGCCAAATCTGTTGCTTGTTCACTGTCCAAATACACATTTTGTAGGGACTTTATGCCCCCTGAGAAAGGTGGGATGAGCAGGCCAGGTGTAGGTATCACAATAGGTCAGTTCAGCAAACAGCTTAGACTCATAGACCAGAAATTGAGAGTGTGGACGTCCTTTCCTATAGACATAGTACAACATTGCTTGTGTTCTCTGTGCATAAAGTATACTACATGTGCACCTTATCAGTGCAGGCAAGTACAGATTAGAAGATAAAAGGAGTTTTCTAATCCACTGCGAGGCTCTTGAGGACAGCCACCAAAGCAGTAGGTCCAGCCCTGCCTACAATTCTGCCTTTCTGCAGCCTCAATCCTTCAAGTAAATAAATGAATCTGGCCATCTGTATATACACTCATTCACTCACCAGTTCCCAGAAAGCTCTTATATTGCTTTACAGTACTTTAATTTTATGGAAATTCACTAGTCACAATTTTAATGGACAACTTTTCTTGTATTCAAATGAATAAGATGCTGATGGCTGTTTCTTTGGACACAGCAAATGGTTCTTACTTAAAAGCCATAGTAAATCATCAGCTGATTTTACTACTAATTTGTTGCAATGGCTATTCCCATACCCATCATAACACTATGTATTTAATTATCTTTTATCCTAACACAGGTATGTTTTTTGGGTTACTTCTCTAAGTAAGAAAACTGGTTTTGAATTATTCTGTTTGGTTTTTTATTGTTTCTGTTTGTGTGGATAGTGTTTCTTTTTTCTTTTCTTTTTTCCTTTGCAGCTGGTAAAACTAGCAGCAACTAGCATGTGTCTAGTGATTAAGACTTTTTCTCTTTGTAATTGTCAGATTGATTGGGACAATTGAATGATAATGAAAAACAGCTTGTTCCCTCATTTCCAGAGGTGACACTTTCTGCATAATACTGCAAAATATAACAAAAGGGTTTTCTTGGACGCTGCTTAAAGTTAATTGACAGCATCTGTTGTTTGGAACAACGGGGAGAAATAGCATTCCCTTGGCCCTTGGGCACGTTACTCAGGATTAGGCACTGTCACACCAGCTGATATCTGAATACACTGTATCTATCCACAGGGTCTTAGCTGGGCTTTCTCTTCTATCAGGGTTCCCCTTTACAGACAGCTGAGTTGAAATAAATATTTACAGATCATCCAATGAATGAAAAATATCCTGAAAAAAGTATAGTCTTCATTAATAAAAAAAACCCCAAAGCCATAAGATAAGACAAAGTAAACAACGAGGTATGAAAATAGTATACTAGTTATAAGCTGTATTTTTAGAAGCATCTTTTATTTTAAAAATCCAAGAACAGACTTCCACTGCTATTTTAGAACTGCTTTGGGTCTATATATCTAGAACAGCAGTAATCACTGCAGGTACAGTGTTTGTTTATACTGGCAGATAAAATTTAAATTGTTTTCAGAGCAGGTGAAAGAAATTTTCATTCTGCATTTCTCACAAAAAAAGGTATAGCTTAATTTTGCTCTTAGGCTGGTTATATGTGTTCTGAGAGCCTGAATATATTAAAAATGCACATCCTTGTATCTTTTGGCAAACTTTAACTGTCACTGCTGCTCTTTAGTCAGATGTGCATTTTTCTTTATGAGATTTAATATTTCTCTTTTAGAACATTGATCAGTGTCCAAAGTCACTTAAGAGCAGGGGAAAAAATCAATAGCGAAAGGGGATTGGCTGACTTGGAAGCTGTTGCTGCAGCTGATCACCAAGAAAGAAGAGATTTGATTTGATTTCACATTTTCCAGTCATTCCCTTTCTCTGTCCTGTCTGTCAGTAAACTTCACAATTGCTGATTTGAAAATAAATGAACACATGTTACTCTTTGAATCTGTTTCTTTTACCTTTTTTTTCCTTTTTTTTTGGTGCTTAACACAAACTGGCATACATAGATATTAGCATTATTATTGCTTAGATGGCTGCAGGTGTGTGGCGAACTCCAAGCTGAACTCAAGGTCAGATACTTTATGATGTAAACTCTTGAAGCCAAGATTTGTGTTTACATGGAGGGTTTATCAATCAGCATATGTTAATGAGCCAGTTTGGCCATGTCATTCTGGCAAGTAATTTGACATTTTGCTGTATTACTCATATGGAGCTCAGTGTCATCGACAGTCAGATAGTAAAAGGATTGTGATCAGAATCAACAAAATGTTTCATCTTTTATGCTGTAACATGCAATATGCTGTAATGTGTGATATTCTTTATGGTGTACAATAGAACAAATTGCCTTTGCTCTTATTGTTCTCTCTTTAGATATCAGTACAATTACTGAATTGAAACAGAGCTAACTGGCTTTTTGCTAGGGTTTATTCTTCTATTTAAGTTTGATGATACACTAGTTTATTGTTCATGTGTATAAATAATGCTTTGGAGATGAAAGGAATTAAAAAAGCTAAATATAATAAAATATAGGCTAATCATACTGTGTTAAATTACTTGATTTTAAATTATGCCTATGCTTTTAAAATATGTCTGGTTTTATGTATTTGCATATGTACACATGTGACTATTACTGCATAGTGTATCTAGTAATCCTTATACTAATGCTTATTTCATATTTATAATTAAGAATAGTTATACCAAAACTGTGCTGTGTTTTGTTTCAGAATTAAGCAAAGCTACATGTGTAAGGATCATGTTCTTTTCAATAACGGCTGAATTTTAACACTTGTTGTAACATAAATGATGCAATATGCGCTTTTCGGTATTCACACTTCAACAACAGACCCAAATGTTGTTCTAAAGAGAAACTGTAAAGATTTTAAGTTTTCCTACTACACTGATGATGCTACTACAATATCAAGAAAGATACATTTAGAATTATGTCATTTGAAAGTCCTTAATGTAATTGAAAATATCTTAATGCCATAAGTACTGGTACGAAAGTTCAGGAAATATGTTTCTCCCATAATACTCTCTCTTCCCTTTTGGACTGGTTAGGGCTGATCTCAGCAGTGTCAGTAATTATTATTCTGATGACTTGCCCCTGAAAGGCATTCGCTTGTACCTGTGGGGACAGAGAATCCATTTGCCTGGCGCCGGGGAGTCGGAGGCACAGGCTGGCGCCAGTGAAGAGAAGGGAAAGATGATTAATATGTCTTATAGATTCACTGTCTCTTCACTTGTCCTAGACCTGCCAGTAATTCCACTCCCCTGTGGTTCCACCTTGATCACAGATAATGGAGGCAGATTGAAAGTTTGAAGACACAAGCCTTTCTCTCATCCTGAACTGACATTACTCACCCAGGCTAAATGAGCTGTACAACCACCGGCACCTGCCTATGGGAAGGCATCTTGGTGCACTTAGCAGTAATGCTGCAATAAAGCAGCAACTAATTAACCAGGTTTCTTTCTTTCCTTTCTTTTTTTTTTTTTTTCTCCCTAACTGTATATAGCAGGCTGCTATTAACAAAGCTATGATATTGCAAAGAAAAAAGTAACATAAGTGTTCCTTCATCTCTGCAATTTATTAGAACATGCCTTTTCCTTTTTAATTCTTTAGAAAAATAGTAAAATACAAGGTTATTAGCAAGGTAGCTGTAGTATTCTAAGAAGTGAAATTATGAATGTCAATAAAAAATAACTCTGTAAAGGAAATCTGTTTAAAATATTCTTACATATGTTTATCTTTTTAAAGATAAACCTCTGCTATTTACTCTTTTTTTTTTTTGAGCTAAACTAGACTTTGTAGTATAAGTGCCAAAGTATAATCTCACAAGACTGACTTTGAAAAACAACTTCTACCTGAAGTGTGTATATGAGTATTGGTAACAAATTAGCTTTATTTTAGAGATAATACAGCAAGAGCAGAAAACAGGGTAGTTTGTTTCTTGAGGTGTTTTTAGATGATGTGGCAGCATACAGTAAATGATCATATGCATGTGCATATGGCTAGTTTGCATCTTACTCTTAGATAAATGCCTTATTCTGAATCAGATTGTTAAGAGATAAAATGACCTTTTTTTTCCTTCCAAAACCAGACTGAACAGAACATACAAAAAGGTTTTGCACTGAGAAAAGGCATTGTCTTATACAGTCTCTAGAGAGATAAGTCATAATAAGGACCTCTGAACATAAGCTTTTTTTGATGCCCATGAAGTATTTTGCTCTGTAGTTCTCTCTGAGAGATTGAGCATTTTATAAAAGATACCTAGTATTATAAAAAGTCTTTGATTGGTTGGGAAAAAGACTGACAATTCTTAATGGACACAGGAATTTTTATATTTCTTTGGCTTATTTTGATTTTCAAGGTTTGTAAAAGCAAATCTGTATTGTCTAGATAGTTCATAACTGTTTAAATCAAGTTCAGCATTACGTTGTATATAATTGCACTTCTAATATAGACACTCTTAAGAATCTGTATGTATTGACATGTATTCTGGTTAAAATAACAGACCCATATCTTCTAAATACTAAAGAAAACTAAGTCTAACTAGTGAGCTAAATTCCAGAACCTGGTAGACAGCCCACTTTCATATAAGAAAAGTGATGCCATTTTAAAGAACCTGGGGTTTAATTATGAGTAAGGAAGAGAAGAGGAATAAATAAACAGAGTAGTCCAATATATTTTCAAATGCTCATACATTTCCAGCCAGGAGTATAAATTTGAGGGTCAAGTTTCTTTGGCAGAATAACTAATAGATACTGTATAAAATAGGAAGCATTTACATGCTGTAAGGTCATAGAGTGTAATTTTGTAAGCAGCAGAGAATGCTAAATCTCTTTAAAAAACCCCATCTCTGTTATTGCTCATCTCATGTTGCCACTGGGGAGATATCAGTTTTGGGGTGACCTTTGAACTTCCAATTCCTGGTCATGCTAGCTGGCTTCTTGAAAGGATTAGCTAATGCAGCACCAGGGGCAACCACATTAAGAAGGAGAGGGAATTGGGGTTATTGTGAGGAAAAAAACATGGCTCATTCAAATGGAAATTCTGGGCTGAGAAGTTGTAAAGGTCACCAAACTGGTTGTGGGTAAAGGTCAATTTATCATAACAAATACTAGGGCAAAGTTGTAATCATTTCTCAAGGGAAAAATCCTAATTTTAGTGGTTGTCTTTTCAAGAATACATAGCATGTTAGAATTTCATTATTAGTCTGTACCCCATTAAGGACTTCATAGTCATGATCCATTAGGAATTGTCTGACACGTATAAGACAACTTTCACTAGTCTCCTGGGATCAGGGTCTCTATGTTCTAAAGATTCACGCAAAAGTCTTCAGCAAATTACAAAACCTGTAAAAAAAAAAAAGGCTGTTACCTGTTAAAAACAAAACAAAAAGAAGCACCTGCTCTTTTTAAAATGGACTTTTGTTATTGTTGTAATTACAGAAGTAGTTTCTTGACAAACTTGCAATTTTAAATGTAATAAGTGAGGTAATATATCTGGTTTAAGTTAGAAGTGGTATCATTTAAAAGGAGATGAAGAACTGGAAAGATGAACTTACTTTCAAAATGTTGTAAAGCAACACTTGAGCAGAGCTCAAGGCTGAAAGCAGGTCTTCTAAAATCCCTTCATCCCTTGCAGCTGTGGGAGTGCCTTGTCTTTGCAGCAGGATCAGCTGTGTGAAAGTCACCTTCAGAAATGCAGTCACTGACTTGCAAGAATCACCCTGCCAGTACTTGTGGGCTTCTCTTTTTGTATTGGGTATAGAGCCTTGTGTGAAGATGTTTTCTTTTTGGTATAGGTACCATTTGCATGGGGTGGGATGTAGGCTATTTTAACTGAAAGAAGATCATTCCATGATTAGCTATTTCACAGAATCACAGAATGTTAGGAGCTGGAAGGAACCTTGAAAGATCATCTAATCCAACCCCCCTGCCACAGCAGGATTCCCTAGACCAGGTCACACAGAAGCGCGTCCAGACAGGTTTTGAATATCTCCACAGAAGGAGACAACCTCTCTGGGCAGTCTGTTCCAGTGCTCTGGCACCTGAACTGTGAAATTTTCTTTTCTTGTATTCAGACAGAACCTCCCATGCCTTAGCTTACAACCTTGTCTTGTCACTGGGCTTCACAGAGAAGAGCCTGACCCTATCCCCCTGACATCCACCCTTCACATATTTAAAAGCATAGATGAGGTCACCCCTTAGTCTCCTCCAAGCTAAAGAGACCCAACTCCCTCAGCCTTTCCTCATAAGGAAGATGTTCCAGCCCCTTCATCATCTCTGTGGCTCTGCGCTGGACTCTTTCCAGCAGTTTCCTATCCTTCTTCAACTGAGGGGCCCAGAACTGGACACAATATTCCAGATGCAGCCTCACCAGGGTATCTCAGTTGTCAAAAAAAAGCAAAGACTCTTCTCAATTTTGGAGCAATGGAAAAGTGTCATTTTTCCTATTTAACCAGACTTACAGAGTCTTGGAAAAGAGAGTGAAATAAGATACACTCCTGAGTCTGAAAAAAAATTGTTTATTTTATTATAGACCATATTTTCCTAACAGTAAAATATTCTTTTAGTATTCTTATTTGGTTCTTTATTGCTAAGCAAAAAGAGCAACTGATGATCATGGTTGTAACTGGAAGCATTGATCTAGCAAAGGATCCTAAACCCCAGAAAGTATGTAGAAAAGGAGGCTTCATGACTGCATACTACTTAAAAATCACTTTTCAGTGGTCAAAAAATCTGCAGGATGGAACAATGCACTAATTCATTTCTTGCAGACTTGGGGGAACAGATTTAATTTTCATCATCTATAGAGAGCATATATGTGAAAAAGAGAAAAGCCAAATATGTGTTCAGAATCTACAAAAATTTTCTCAGTATAGTTTGACATTTTATTACTGATACATTTAGAAAAATCATAATATGTCATTTCTGGTGCTGGCAGCTATGAACTCTTACTTCTGGGCATAATGCTTATTGCCATGAGCAGTCTCTCTGATTTACTGTGGCATGTAGTTCTTTTAGATCAGTTCTGCTAATGATAGCAAGCATTATACCTGCTGGTAAATGTTTTCAGATCTGGCATTTTTAGCAATGCTGGAAATTGGAAGAGTAGATGTTAAGTTTAGATGTATAATTTTGTACACAGTGCCACCTGGAGAATTTGGGAATAAGGTTTTGAATATTGGATTATTTTTGCTTTGTTTTTGCCTTGCATTTATTCAAGATATGTGGGACTGCTAAAGAGCTTTCTCAAAGTCCTCTGTGTTTTGGTACTGTTATCATTTGGTATGTTAACATTTTACCATTTTTGTATTCTTGAAGATAGATCTTCACAAGCACTTGGGTGAGATTCCTGCTTGATTACAGTTCTTGAAACCCAAGTATATAAGTGAAGTTATCAAAGTCCCTTGAAAGCTGCTGCCCAGCATTGTAAGTTAGCAAATATTTGTGGTCTACAAGATCCTACATTTTGACTTCTGAATTTCATGGCTGCTTAAAGGCCTATGACTGGATGTGTCCATACGTGCTTCAATCAAAATAATGTTAATAGCCAAGTCCTGTGCAATTGGTCCTGACACAACCTGTAAAATGGGCAGTCTTCAGCCTGTTGTGGTGCTTGATCTGATGGATGTGATCAGAGCATAGAGATCTTTCTAGGGTTTGCCAGAAAACAAATATTTCTGAGTTAGAGAGAACCTTACCAAGGTCTACATGTGCAGGTGATCTCCACTGAGCTGCTGAGTCCTTTCTTACCCAACAAATCTCATAAGCACTTAATGTAAAATGGAGCCATGTATATAAGAACAGAGGCTTTTCCCACCCAAGTCAAGCCAACAGCAGACTGGTTAATTTCTCCCCTGAAGGGAAACCTCTTAGGCAGAGGTGAGAATCATAACACATCTCCTTCAACCTGGGTGAGTGTCCTTACTGCTAAGGTAACTACTGATATAATGTGTAACAAGTGGCATTGCCACTCTCTCCAGCATCTGCATGCTGGAAGGAAATGGACTCCAACCTCTGCTTGGAGTGGAAAGTCTCTAATCCTGTTCAGCTATGCAGGGCTGTGAATCCTTCAGTGCAGAAGACAACTCCTTGTAACACCAAGGTTTACTGTCCTTGTTGTAAAAACACAGACTCAAACACTGGAAAAGGCTGCCTAAAGGTCAGAACTGACCCTGATTTAGAGCAAGAAGTTGGCTCTGATGACCTCTTGATGTCCCTTCCAACCTGAATTATTCTGACCGTAGAGCAACAAAGCAGATGAAATTGCTCCTGTCCTTGGCATTTTCTGCAGTCCATATTCAGAGGTGTCTAATTCTTTGTATGTGTTGGATAGGGAGTAGATGCACTTTATTTAGATTTGAGAAATTTTTGTAAATTTAGCTCTAAACTACTAGCCAATGCTCAAAGGAAGAGTCTTCCATAGAAAACCACTTTGTTCTTTCAGCTATACAGAGTACAATGGAAGATAAAGTAATGGTAAGCTTTCCTGCTTCGTTGTAACTCTGGGTAGATTTATGGGAGTCTTCAAGAGAATCTGGCTATGCATTGAGCAAGCACAGGCCTAGTTCTTAAGGAAGAGTGGTTCAGTTTGTGGTTTACATCAAGGTCATAAGAAATTTTAAATCTATGCATATTTTCATCATGAATAATTATGTTTTTGAACATGGGTTGTTTTGAGAGTTTGACTTTATACAAATGCTTTGTAGTGGTGAGAGTCTCGGGTTAAAATCTCTAATTTTGGAAGGATATTATGGTAAACATAACCCACAATAAACAAACACAAAGTGCTATGAAAAATTAATGGTTTTAGTATTTTTCCTAATTTAAAAGATGATTTTCAAGGGTTCTGAAGGAGATTCACTCTCACACTGTAAACAAGATACACAAATAGAGAATTTTCATATTCTTAGCATGTATTATCTTGATATTCAACTTTGTCCAAACATGATCTTGTTCTTCAAGAGCACTCTACAGTTGAGCAAAGTTGGCAAACAGAGTTACACAGAGTAGTTAGAAATCATCATTCCCTCATTCTCATTAGGCAGTGGGATTATAGAAGCAAGGTAGAATTTACCTGCATCTGTAATCATTCTCTAGTTCTAAGACTCATTTCTTTCTGCCCATGATTTTTTCATGCACAAGGGAAACATATGGTCCTAACTCCCTCAGTTCTTCAGAGAAGAATGGCAAAGCAAAAAATCTAAACTGCTTCAAGTCAAAGCTTTTCATAAATGAAAGCTTTTGTGTTCTACTTCTCCTCTGACTGGCGTAGCATTTTCCTTTCTGTATGTTGTTTTTGTGTGTTTAATGACTACATGTGAGAGTGGTGACATTTATATGAAGTGAATCTATTAAATTCTTTATAATGAATAGCATGTAACTGTAAAACATATACAGTTTTTTCATTTTGCCCTCCTCTGGGAGACTACGACAACATTTTGGCAAGTAGGAGTAAACAGCTTTGTGTTGGCATGCAGTAAATTAAACTGAGTAATTAAAATCAATAGCAAAACACTAGCTAGGCAGAAAGGTCATATAACACAACAGAAAACTGTTGGGTAGCATATTGCAGGAAATCAAAATAAATTTCTGAACTTTTCTTTATTCTTTACATGCCTGAAACTAGTCTCAACAGGCTCATGAGATACAGCAAGGTATTGATAGAGACAGGATCATTCCCTGAGATGGGATAAAAATATATAAATGCTAATATGAGAGTATTTGCAGGGTGCAAGGCTTCCAGACCCAGTGGAAAATAAAAAAGAGGTCTTTAATTTTACTACTGTTATATAAACTTTGGGTTGTTTAGGTTAGGTTTAGTAATCCCTGCCCGCACTGAAGTCAGGCATGCCCATCACCAGTCTCTGGCAATACAGGTATCAGTTGTAAGTTTTATGTTAATGCTTTCTTGGTCAGCTTGCTAGCTGTTAATGTTCTGCTTCAAGAAGCATAAAAAAAAGTGAGGGTCTTAAGATCCAAGCCAGCAGCAGTCCCAAAGTGAATAATAACTTAGGTCTATCACTTTATGGAATAAACCAAGTTTTAAACTACATGTTGTGAGGTTCATTTAAACAGATAACACACCTGCTTTTAGGATGCTATTGTAAATCACTGCACTTCTCTTATGTCCATGGCTTCCAAAAGGAAGTTTGTGGTAAGGTGGCTTGTTTTTTGGGGTTTTTTTGTTTGTTTGGTTGGTTTGTTTTTTTTTTTTCCTGGTGAAATGTGTCAGAGTGGTGGAAGTGGGAAGAAATAATGAGACATTACTCTGGGAAAAGTGGAGATGTAAAATGAGTTGTTTAGTAGTGTTTGCTCGGGAGAGACTCAAAAGGAATCAACGGCATAGTTAACTTGTAACAAGTATGCTCAGTCATGAAGTAGATGTGGATTAAAGGTGAGTTGGGAAGAGCAGAAAGCTTTAAGGCCCTTGATCAATTCTCACTGGACTTGTTTGCTTTCTCCAGCTCAATGTCTTGTTCTATTAGGCAATGTTACTCTGCCTTTCTTTTCTGTCTTGAATTTGCTAGCTCCATTAGCCCTCTCCCAGACTGTTGTCAGAAAGGAGAGACCTTGTCGTGTCATCCTTCAGGAGGTATGAAATGTTCCATTTATGAGCTTTCCCTTATGTCTTCATTGTTGGATTTGCAGTGTTTGTCCTACACGGTTTGAAAAGCTTACCCTGATTGTGCAAATCCTGGGACACTGTGTGGCTGTGACAGCACTCAGCTGATAGTGAGGTTTGTGAGGTAAATGGTGAGTTATGGTGCATTTATCTGACAAATCAGAGCCTTCAGCTAGTCAGGCACTGGGCAGATAGCTGTGAAATAAAAGCACTGGGATGTTGATGATGTGTTCTAGTCCTATGTATTCCTGAGGTCATTTAATTTCCTTTCCAGTGTTTGTATTTTCAATTTAAAACAATACTTTTGGAAGTTTTATGAATCCATTTTTACAGTCTGTTTTCAATTTAATCCTAGCAATTTAAAAATAATAACAATGATAGGCAGTTTTTGTACTGACTTGTCTGCAAGATAGCTGCATCTTGTCCTTTAAAGCCATACTGTATTCTAACAAATGAGTGCTAGAAACTGGTTGAGAGCAGCAACTGCACAAACTGATCTGTCGGTTAAAGCTGTGCTCAGATTTGGTTTGCTTGAGTTATGAGAATGGCTTGGCCTTTTACCCTGTTCCCTTGAGAACATGTGTCCACATCCTACAGTCAGCACTGGACAAACACAAACCAGGCACTCTCGTTTCCTGATGGGAGACTCCAATGATCTGGACAGCAGGAATACTGCAGGTTCACATTATCTGCATTAGCATTACTGTGGATGGAACATGTATTATATCTGCTGTAATCGTTTAACTAGCCAGGCCCTCACAGTTAATGAGCACCAAGTTTAATGTTTCTGAGGCAGAGATTCAGAAAGGAATATGACCATGACCACATCCAGCAGAAAATACTATAATACATTATATTTTTTTTTCCTAGTTCTAATCTGGGTGAATATATTTAAAGAGATTTTGAGGGGTTTTATATTTTCATTTTTAAAGGTGTGAGACTTAATCCATATATATGTTTTTATGCATATAAACAGTGTGCGAAAATACATAGAAATAATTTCTGTTGTTCTGTTTTCATATGTTTTAATCTAGTATGTAGAGTTCCTTTATAAAAGTTAACAGTTAATTTCTAAGACCTTTCAGTATATACTTTTTCCCATACTTGAATTTTTATAGTCATTAATGGAATAGGAAATGGCGTATACCTTCCAGTAGTCAACTGTCTCTTAAGGCTTAACCCTAATTTGTGAATCCTGTTTAAAACTGGTTCACATTCATCAGGACTGTGTATCTGCTTAAAGCTAAGCTAATGTACAACTGTAGGTAAAATGAGGTTGATGCAATGTCTTCTATAAACAGTTCAAACTATTTTTAACACTATGCCAAGCTTCATGTGATTGTATTTTTAATTAAGTGCATGTGTATGTATATAACATTTTCCCTATTATTACAGTGAAAATACATCATCTTTTATCTTACTTTGGTGTTACATGGCTAAATATCCTAAAATGCTAGCCATAATAGCTAATACACCCACATATGTATATTTAGCACCTCATACATTCTTGTCCCATTTCAAGACCAGAGGGACAATGTTTGATACACGCTCTATAGCCTGATAAAACAAGAGATAGAAATTGTGACTTCTTTTGAAAACCTTTACATATTTTAGTTTAGCAAAACCTACAATTTCACCATGTGTGTTTAACATGATAGCTGTAAATATTATATGTCAAATACTATTACAAACATTTCCTACAAGGTTATTTACAAATGTCCTGGCATTCTGCTGGATATACACAGTATATGGAGAATCTTGAAGGGAATTTACGTATACAATTTTTTTGTATCTCATATATTGCTTTCTCTTTTTTGCACCTGTCTTTTTATTTATCTAAGCATAAATATTACTGTTTCTTGACACTGTTTGGAAGACTTTTAGATGCTTTGTTTCAATACCTCAGCCTTATTGCAGTAGTGACTCTCGTTTTTAACATGAATGCCAGTCCTTCAAAGATTTGCATGTCTGAAATGGAAGTTAATATTTGGGCCAAACCTTCAGAAATGTGAAACAGATGAGCTCCTGGGACACATGTAAAATCATCCTCTGGAAACCTTTCCTCAAATGAAAGTAAAATGCCATGACAGTTCTGCTGGCTTCTCTGTAGGCTATTGTTTTGTATGCAGAGTGGTCTAATATGCTGATGGTAAAAGCCTGAAACAACCTGAGGAGCATTACTGCTGCCTACTAATATTTCACTTGCAAAATGGAAAGATAGAGCTGATAGACCTGTCAGTGGGGTTTTTTGCAGAGTTTTCACTGAAGCTTTCTTGATATTGTTGTTAGTGCTTATCAGTGTAGGGAATATTGAGAAACACAGAAGACTGTCCCATCATCTCATGTTCTTTTCTCTATTTCCTTTTCTTAATTTTAACATTAGAGACTGTGACCTAATATTGTCTTCTAGAGTTTTGCCTGCCCACTTTTTCCTTATCTGAAATATTATGGTGTCACACTTATTTCACAGTATTAGGAATATGTTATTATGGATCCGGGTTAGCAACTAGATAGATAATCTCATTGATTAGGTTCTGGAAAGGCAAACATTGAACATAGATTTTGAGAGTAACCTCTCTGGAGCCTTACAGCAAGTGCCTAGAAATTGTTGAAGACTTTTTTTTAATTTTTGATTTTTAAGCAGGTGCATATATATCACTGCTATAAATCTCCATACCTCTTAGTTTTTGCTGGAGATTTGGCTCAGAGAATCTTTGAGGGGCAGCGAAGGAGGAGAGGCTCCTCTTGTTTAAACTGATTACACTTCCTGAGAGTACCAAAAAACCCCACTTCTTTTGGTAAGATGTAGAGTTCAGCATTTCATTAGTGATCACTGATTGTATATTGTGGGTCACGTTACACTTATAGTTCCTACCATCCTCTCATGGTGTATCAGCCTCCTTGCTAACCTGTGAGCAGTGTGTACATTCTCTGGCTATGTTTTATAACTGTCTGAAGAGGAAGGAAAGTGTCTGGAACTTTGTCATTACCTTTAGCAGCAAGAGAAAGTGAAGAGTCTTTCAAGGCTAAATAAAACTTTGTGTAATTTAACAAAATGTATCCTACACTTCCCTTCCTCTCACCATCATGTCTGGTTATATTGCAGAAGAGGGCAAAGGAGGTAAAGCTCTTGTAGTCTAAACAACCTCAACACAGTGAAATGGGACAGTACTTTAAAATATACATAAGGATTGCAGTTGCTCCATTTTGTGACACTGACTGTTCAGGTAGGGGGAAAAAAACAACCCACAGAGTTTTCCTAAAATGAATATTTTTTTAAAGGGCCATCAAGAAAAATTATGCTGGAACTATTTGTGAAAACTCGGAGTGGCCTAGTTGATATCACACATGCAGTTTGGCAATACAAGATTAGTGCAACCCATAACATTTTTCATTTTCTCCTGTCTTCAACAGCACCAACCATTGCAGCATCTCATTTTTTAAACTTTGTGTTTAAGATGAGAAATCCCACGGGTGTACAACTGCTTCTGGCTGCCTGGTCCCTCTGCTCCTGGCTTTTTCCTTTTGCTTGCCTGTTTCCATTTGTACTGTAAGTAAGTGGCCAAGGGGGCAGGATATTTGGTCTCTTCTGTGGGTCAGCAACTAGAAATGTCTGTGAAGAAAGAAGGGAGGGGAAATGTGTCGATTTCCACATTAGACTGAGGCTGACACCTTTGCATTGAGTTCATCTCTATTACCTGGGGTAGAAAGCCTGAACCAGTACCAGCTGGCAAAAAGACTGCTTGTGAGAAAGCTAGCAAAGAGTTTAAGTAAAGAAAAAAATCTTAGGTTTTTCTTTTCTTCATTAAAATAAGACTTTTAATGCCTAGAATTTTAATGCTCACTTCTCAGAGCTGGACTCAGTGGAGAGACGGATTGAGATCAGCACATGTTAGAGTTGGGGGACCAGTCAGTGTGCAGAGCAGTAGCTGTTGGTCTGTCAGCCAGACTACTGAAGTCCTGTTACACACAGTGAATTCCCTCTTAACTTTTCAAGAAAGGGGCTTGCCATGTTGGTTGTTCCACCTTTAAGAAAACTAAGACTTTTCTTTCCAGGTTTCTCTTCCTATTCTCCTCTCTGTGGTTAATTTGATAGCTCTGAGAGCTACCTCTGAAAGGGACAAGTGAAGGACCCAAAAGGCAGGTCTGCACTGCACAATGCAAGTTTAGCCCTGGAAATGCAGTATTGCCATTGCTCGTAACAGGCTACATGCTGGTATGGGGAATAAATGGGAGAGCCTGTGGCAGGAGAGGCACAAGCATACTTGGAGACAGTAACTCCACAACACTTTCAAGAACAAATGAAGGTGGAAAGAGGGAATGTGAAGGAATTCATGGAGGAGAATTGAGCATAAAACTTGTGTATGTGCAAGATGTGTAGCTTTGGGGGGAAAAAAGTTTGCAATACTGAATTTAAATTATTTGCCCTCACGCTGTCGCATCTTCTACATGTTTTAAAGTTATGCTCTTTCATTAGAACAAATCAGGTGGTTCTACATCATAAATCAGTCTTTATAGCAAACAAGACTTTGGAGGTACCTATCTTAGACCTGCTCTTTTCTGGGAATAAAGATGAGGCACTATCAGAGATTGAGAAGATGGGGCAAATTGATTAATTAAAAAGCAGTAAATCATCAACCCCACATGATTTATGTATAAAAGAATTCTGAAGAAGCTTAGGAATAAATTAGCTGAGCTGCTAACAAAGATATGCACTCTCATTAAAACCAAGCTCTGTTCCAGAGGGTTGGCAAGTATCTGGGGTTTATCCTATATTTAGCCCAGTAAGCACTACATCTGCACATTGCAAATGGTCGAAACAGGAATTTAAAAGGGAATAATAAAACACCTGGAAGATCGTGATGCAAGAGACTTTAATGAGAAGAGCTTCAGCAAAGAAAAATCATGCCTCACTACATTGCTTAGAACTCTGAATGTGCCATAAAATGAAATAGTAATGGCCATACTGGATCAGACCAGAAGTCCCTCAAAGCCAACACCCTGCCTCTGACAATGCCCTGTCAAATCACATAGGAAAAAGAGCATAATTAAAAGGATAAGGTAACTCTTTTCCCCCGGACTTGTTTGACAGCATCAAGGGCCATGTTTGGATTTAAGGGGGTCAGTGCAAACACACTGACATCATCCCTTTCCCAGAAATCAATCCTGAGCTTACTGGTGCTCAGGGAGAGAATTTTCCCCATTTACAAAAAAGGAACTCTATGGTAAAAGAAAGTTTTCATAAAAAGGATCAAAGATAAACCTGACAAGGTAGATGCTCAGAGTAACAATAACCAATTCTTGAGGTATATTTGTAACAATAATATTCTTATCTACCAAGGCCGCTAGATTGTTCTCACCTACTTTCATTTGCAGCTTGAGATTATCAAGTATTGCAGGGTAGTGCAGGCAAACTGAGGCTGTGCTAACCTGATGTGATACATTTTTCTTAACTGCTTTTCCCTTCTCCAGACATACCTTTCCCTGCTAGCCACACATAGTGCTTGTGCTAGCCATGTGTCGAGGGCCAGGGCTGGGCAACCACCAACCCAGTGGTAGATGCTCTCTATTACTCCCTCTTCCCCCACCCACAGGATGAGAAAGGGGATAAAAGAGAGAGAGAGACCCGTGGATTGGAAAAGAAAATGAAAACTACTTTGATGATAATAATAAAATGAAATGTGTATATAAATGTTTATACAAATGTGTGCAAAACCAATACTGAACCCAAACCACTCCTTGATGGTAACCATGTCACCATCACCACTGATACTGTGACAGTCTGTAAAAGCATGTTGTTAGTTTCAAAATGTGCAGTCACCTAGAGAAGCCTTAGCTAAAAAGTAAAATCACTGAACAGAATTAGTTCTGTTCTAACCTAAACCAGGACACCATGACTCTGGATGCTCTGCAATCTATGGCACTTGCTCACCGCTTCCATTAGCTCCCACTCCTCTGCCAACAGGTTTTGTTGTTTCAGTTATTGAAAGAGTAAACACAGTGCTGAGAACCAGGCACAAGCTCTCAGTTCATAGGGCAGGCTTAAGCAGCTTCTGGTACTCGTATATCTACAAAAGGCATTAACTTGTGTTTTTGTGGTTTGTTTTTTTTTTCCTGGTAAGGTGGTAACTGATGTATTTTGGTGCTAAACCCTTGAACAAAGCTAGTTGACCTAGACTTCCCTGCATGTTTTTCACATGATGAAGAAATTTTTCCACATGCCAAAGGAAGGTGTTTCTGTCTTGCCCACCAGTCTTTTCTCTTTCTCTCTTTTGATTCCATTAGATGCCAAGGGGCACTTTCCCCTTGGGAACCCCTGGGAATGTTTCCTCACCGTCAGGTTTCAGATACCAGCCTTATGAGCCAAGCTGGGTGACATAACATAGTCTGACTTTTTAGAAGGTTGTGACAAAGTCTATCACAAGAGGCTGCTACAAAGACTAAGTAGTCACATATGGTGACAGGGCAAGTACCATCGTAGTTCAAAAGCCGACAAGGAAACAAAAAGGCAGAGGAATAAATTATCGGTTTTCATCACAGTAAAAGTCTAGCAGCTGCATTTCTTCAAGTTACCTATCAGGTTATATGTTAAATATATTTATTAATGATCTGGGGAGAAAGGTGAAGGATTAGACTGTAACACTTACAAATGATGTAATTACTTAAGTAATTTAAGCCTGTAGCACATTGTTAGAAACTTCTGAGTCATGTAAACAAGTTACTCACATGGACAAGGAAGGTGCAGTCCTGATAAAAGAGAAGTTAACACATGGAGGAAACCACAGAAAAATCATATCTTCTAATTGAAAGGAAAAAAAAAACCCTTAACACTGCTATTGGCAGTTCCATAACAGAAGCCATCTGAGATGCTGTTACAGTAGAAAAAGTGAACAAGGTGCTAGAAGGCGTAAAAAAATGGGATATTAAAAATGAATTACTGACCTCAGTCTTCATTGTGTGGAGAGAGGTGATAGATTAAGGCATAATATTATGGGTAAGTTTGCCCAGCTAACAAAGTCTGATCTGTGATGTCAATTTCCTGTTTTCTTTTGTCTTTATCTTGCTCATACATCATCTACTATCAGAGATGCTCTGATCTTTATCAAGAATAATATACATTGGGAAAGCTAAGGCTTCCAGGGGGTTTCAGATCTTGCTTAAGGACAGCTCAGTATGAACCAAGCTACAATTAATAAAAATCCATTTCACATCCATTCTCCTTCATTTGATAGTTAAAATTCACATCAAAATGACATAAATGAACAATCTCAACTTTTTGAAATCATCAACGTTTTAAAAACGGATTTCAGAATTCAGATGTTACTGAAACAGTTCCTCAAGTTGGGGTTCTTATGAGAATTATAAATTATTCTTGCACAGAGGAGAAGTCACCAGAGACTAACCTCAATGAAGTTAACATAGATTTAAAAAATTATTCTTGCAGAAGAACAGGGAGTGGTGGGAATAGATGAACAGATGGGAAAGGGAGAATAGGAGAGTGAAGAAAAGGCTAATTAGGTAATTGAGGCTAAGAGGCTATTAGAACTGACCCAGTGGTCTACTGGATTGCAGTTTAGGGACTTGAGCTTGGGATTGAGGTTGGTCCCATGTTCCCAGGCCAATGCATACTCCAAACATTCCAAGGACTCGGTTGTATAGCCTCTGTGATTTGGTGTGTGTTTTCTAGTCAACATAATCTGAAGGGAATGTATATCAGATTATAGCGGAGACAGGAAATCATAATGGAATAAAATGCTGAATTTGGACATGAAGATACTAAAATACTATGCTAATGGGTAAATTGTTTGGTGAAATCCTTTGAAATTCCTTGGAGCTGGCTGTTGGAGAGAAATCTGAATGAAATAAAGACATTTTTAAGAGATTCTGAATAGAAATAAACCATTTCTCACCAAGCACCCTTTCCTAAAATTTGTCCAGTACATGATGCTCTTAAAGATGGTGGTTTATGGATTGTTTGGTTGTTGTGGTAGTGGTTGTTTTGCTGTTTTGTTTGTTTTTTTCACAGATAATAGATAATGGAAAGGCCTAAAAGGTCATTTAGTCTAAGTCCCTTCTATTGCCTTGTTACTGGCCAATTTGAACCTGGAATTCTTGTGGTCTGCGTGTCTTGTTTTCTTTCCGTTTTCTAATGTATCTTCCTTTTGGATCTGGTCAGTGATATGCTTTCTTTGGTTTATAAATGCTTATTTTCTCCCTAATGTCAGTATATTCAAACTGTCTTCTGACATTATTGGTAGACTTGTTCTTTTGTGGCCAAAGAAACTGGGATAGGTCAAAGATAGGACAAGCATTACTATGTGGTTTTCAGATTTATATGCCAAAGTGGAACTTCTCTTGTCTTCACCTTTTTCCTAGTACAACTTTATTCATACTAACTTAATTTTTCAAGTCTCTCCACTTCTTAACGCTATTTTTGGCTACTCTTTCTCAGTTGCTTCCAAATACCCTTCTTTGTCTTTTCTTCAATTTCTAAACTTTGGAACTGTGGTGTTGCAGCACTGCGAGATGACATTTCTTCTCTCTTTCCTTACCTTAGCCCATGCTTCTTATCACAAATTCTCATTTACCAATGTAAGTATTTTATAAAAAAGGGGGGAGGGGACTGCCCTGTGTTTATTTTTTTTTTTTCCCCTAGTGGCTGCATTTCAGGGCAGAAATGCTGGTTCCTGTATCTTCCTAATGCATTCGTGATGTCTTCAGAAAATCACAATGCATGTATGGCTAACTTTATTGGGTTTTTTTGTTCTGGTATTTTGTGGAAAGTCTGATTTTCTCTTTCCCTTTTTCTCTGTCATTTATAAGCATTGTGTAGAGATACTGCTATTGCAGAAATATATGGCTGAAACACCTGTGGTCAGTAGGCAAATAATATTTTGACAGCAGAAAAAATAAGCACCATTCATTATCCCTACAGTTTAAAAGTGAGTTTCTGTGGAATAATTGCAGTATTGGAACTGCTTCTTCAGAGGAAAGTCTCTGCAGTATAAGCTTTAGCAATTGGACAAAATAAACAAAAGATGGAGGAGGGAGTATGGCTTTGGTTTTAATGGTAGGCAGGAGGAAGAGAAGGTGGTAAATCAGCTGCTTGTTCACTGGAGACTCCACTTGTACTTGCTGCTGGCAAGTGACTTTGGATTTTGCTACCAGCTCCCCTAAGATCTGTCAAAGTGTTTTGTCAAAAGAGGGCACTGTGCCAGGTTAGATTAGCAGTGATGCAGGTACCTAGTACTGATGAAGTTTTACCATGCTTATTGAAAACATTTGAAATACATAAATTCTCAAAAAGAATTGACTGTGCCTTCTCACTGCCTAATTATTGGTTTAAATTTTAGAGGAAAAACAGTAAAGAACTTGGTGTTTTCCTATTGAAGTTGTAAAGAATGCAGAGAGTTTACAAGCAATCTTTGTATAGGTCACTATTATTTGAGTTGCCTGTCTTTATATAGGCTACTTAATTATTTCAATTAATATTAACCCTTGGAAACTGTATACTTTAATGTCTAGATTTCCTGATTTTTATGAAAGCCATTGAATTACACAGTGTTTTGATTTTTAAACTTCAGAAAAACTGTGTTTTGATAGAGGTGGAAAACCTTGAGGCTCATAGTAGAATGCTAAAAATGATAAAAATATTTGAGGAAGAATATAATACATATTAGGAAGAATAAATGCAGGACTTACTTCACAGTGTCTGAAACTGAGTTAGCTGTGCCAAAACCCATTCAGTTATCTGTAAAAAATATTTAACACCATCTGACATAGTCACTGTCTCACTCCATGCTCTGTGAATCAAATATAAAATTATGTGCAAGAAAAAAATCCTACAAACTTATTTTATCACAAGTAAGCTAGGAATTTTGAAGATGGTCAGCTCCACTTGTCAACAAGAATAAGCAAGAAGAAAAATAATGGCTTAGACTAACAGAGAAACAAGTCAGTACAGCTTCCAGTTTGAAAGGGCTGCCTCCCAGAAGTTTGCAATGCAAGGTTAACACCCTTTTATTTTCTCCAGAGTTTGTTGGATTTCTTGCAGTTGGTAGGTAGGACCATGCACCTTTAAGAATAAAATCTGAACACTCAGAAGAAGTAGCTAGATCTAATACTTTGGTTAGCGTCAATAAATACCTGAAGATTGGTTTCCAAAGTTGAATTGGAATCGGGTTTTGTGCTTCAAATGTCTTCAGAATTTAGGCTTAATTTTCTCTGAGAATATGACTCAGGCCCAACCCTTTGAATTACATACACAAGTTTGGAAACTTGTAAAATTGTTAAGTTGTATCCCTACATCTGCAAATTGATGGCAATTGAAAACGATCACCACAGTGTGTCACCACAGCTAACACTACCTTGCAGTCAGATTCACTTGAGCATTTCTCTACAAATCAGATCACTTAATTTTTCTTTTGGCCATTGATCCTTTACAGCACCTGCAGCATTTTGTTTTTCCTCCAAACATCATCATTCTGCTTTGAAATCCACTGACTGTGATATGTCTAACCCAATCCTGTAGAGGCAAGGAACTGAATAATTACTTTGCTAGTGCCATATTAAAATGGTCCAAAGACTGTTTAGGCTGTTCATTAAAGTCCTTGGGAATTTGGCTAGGTAAAAGCTCCCCGCTTTTGTCATGTAATAGGAGAGGAAGAGCACTCCAAGAGTTGGTGTTTTCTAATTATTTGCCTTGTGGTACCACAAAAGGGTTGGATTAACATCGTTATGTTTTTGAAACTTAAAGAACAGATGCCATACAGCAGCACCCCCACCCAGTGTTTGCTCCCTAAGTCTTGATTAGCTCCCAATTTTCAAAAGGAAATAAGGTAGCAGAAAAAAAAATAGAAAAAACCCCCCAGATATCTAAGATTGCCTTTCAGATCGAAATTATTAGACTTGAAGTTAAAATTATATTCATAATAGAAATATAGTCGGGGTAAAATTTTCAAAGCCCAACTATACCCCTCACAGCCTGTTGTAGTAGCAAACAGTAAAATCCTAGGGCCTCTGAAGTTATAAGGTTTCTGATGCTGAATTCTGAGGACTCCATTTTCTTTTTTTTTCTCCTTTTTTTTTTATTAACTGACAGATTTGATCTTATTGCATGCCACCAAAACAGAATAAATGTCCCGACTCCAGACTGTGATGTAGCAAATGTATAGGAACAGACAAGCACATGTACATTTACACTTGGAGTAACAAATCTGCTGGGCTGGGAGTGCTGCCTTGTCAGACAGAGGACACTCAAATCCACTGGCTCAAGCCTTTGACTGTCACTGGACTATGACAGTCAAAATACAGAGAAAATCTTCATTTTGTGCTTCCTTCTTCCCTTGACAGAAAGAATTTAGCTTTTTTCTTTAAGGCTAGGCACTCTGAGTTTGTTTCAGAATTATGTGAAATATCAAGCTTCATTTCTGTAAATATATTTCTAAAACCAGACTTGAAATTAGTTGCTTGCATGTTATGCTCTGTGGCTGTACTTAGAATTGGAATGGTTCTCCTCTAAATAACCATTCAGAAGTGACAAAATCCAGGCAGTTGTATGTCAATTAGCAGGGTGCATTTCTTAGTGTGAGCTGCCTGGAAATGCAAAATGGCCAATGTGAGCATTAAGCTTTCTACCATCATTTTGCTTTGCTACCTCTAACTTCAGATCAGCTTGATTGTGACTTACAGTGTAAGAAGTTGGTGGATTTCTGCAGATCCATGATAAGATATTTTTTCTTAAGGAAGAAATGCAGTTAGACTCTGCATTCTGAATCTGTTCCTGCCAGGCCCTAGATGCATTAGTATTCCACTGGCAGCTGCCTGTAGGTAGGAATATTGTTTTTGTCCATAACCAGAGGGAACAATCAGACTAAGCCGTTCCCCTGCTATAAACCAGCCAAAGTAATTGGGTTTAATTTTAATTTTTGTAATAGCTTTAAATTAATAGGAGCAGCTGCTGCCACAGTGTGTGGGTGTCCTTTTCCAGAAGGCATAGAACAAAAAAGGGAAAGAGTAAACAATAGTGCATCTAGGACACAAAGGTTAATTCAAGAACTGAGCAATGTCTTTTGGTTATCAAAAACTCAGTAGGTGATATCTAGCACTGCGTCTCTTTTCTTTCTTCTTTTTTCTTTTTTCCCCTCTTTCTCTCTCTTTTTTTTTTTTTTAATTCTCTTTAATTCCCTGATAAGATCTCAATCTGATTAGGCTCCTGTGTGTAAAGATGTGTTGTTGGTATCTAAACACTAACTCTCTTTCTCTATATGACTCACAAATAGATTAGCAGTGACAAAGTGCTAGGAGAGATAAAAATAGATTAGTAGTGACAGGAGTACTATTATAATTATTTTTGGAAGATACAGTTTGAATTAAGAGTTTGGGCACTTTCTGCCCTGAGAGGGTAAATTTAAACCTTAAAACTGAGGCTGGTTTCTGCTGTTGTGTCAGACACCAGATAGTGAAATGTCAATACCAGATGTCCTAGACATCAAGATTAGCCATAATAGCCAAATGCAGCCATAAAGTGATGTGTCAAAGTGGATAATAAAACAGATGCTTAGCTTCTATAATGAAGGGGAAAGGGAGTGAAATATCAAAAGTGCCTTTAATACATTAACGAAGTTGTCTTCAACTTGCTTAAAAGTAGAAAGTTATTGAACCAAGGAGAACTATGTGTCATTTAAACATTAACTATCAGCAGATGAATTTCAATTAGCATTAGCCTTTCTAAAATCCTGGATTTCCTCCTATTGGTCCCATTTTACATGAAATTTTTATAGCATAAAGTGAGGCTTGTTCTTCATTATTCCTCCCATGCTAATTTGGAAACAAATAACGTTCAACAACTCAGCAACATACTGTTTAAGCTTACATTACGGTTTGAGGACTGGGAGCTAGAATACATTTACCCACTGCCATATCATCTGCTTGATTTGAGATCAAATGAGGGATGTCCTATAGCACTCCAGAGTAAGGAGAATGATAGAAATATGTTAAGATACTGGAGAAAGCTATTAGGTTAGGGTACTGCATGCAGACTGCTGGTGGCATTTTTCCTTTAGTGATAAGTTTTTAGGAAAATATACAATTTGTTTTTCTGTCCTTCATATTTGTGGCTTAAACTAGTTTTCAGTTTTTAGTGATAAGTGTCTTATTTAACCAAAGATCCTGAAGGAAATTCTTGAAGCCCTGAGTGTTCAAGAACCAGGGCAATAAAAGGGGCAAATAATTTCTTGTTTCAAGTCTAATTAACTGCATCACTGGCTCTTCATTGTACTTTGTCAAGAACATCTTAATTCCTTTCTCTGTCTTTTTGTAGATCGTGAGTCTTGCTGATCAGACTCCTTAACTGCTGCTAATTGGCAAATGTGTACTTCTGCCTAATGAGAGAGTTTTGTCCTCTATTTCATATCAGCAATGAAAGGCCAAAACTGATGCTCTGCAGTAGACCAGCTTCTCGGAACTGTTACAAAGAGGCACAGTACTACTGCTATGTCTATAAATTTTGTTGTGTTTTCCCTCACCACGATCCTAGTTTAGCTCAGATCTGCTTCAGTCATTAGATAAGACCTGTTTATAATGTTGTGTAATTGAATCAGTTAGAGTCTGCAGGACCATAGTGTCTTGTTGCCAAACATGCCTGGTAAGTTAGTTACATCAAATTACAAGTGCATGGCATGACTAGAGAATCTCATGTACAAATAAAGCTAGAAAATCCATCTATGAAGTAAAGAAAGGATACAAACAGAAATATGGAACATCTAGTTTTTGACCCACCACTGAAATAATACTTATTTCTGCTGAGAAATAACAGTTTAATTGAAATGAGGTGGAAGATACTGGCTGACATTCATTATTCCTTGAACAGATACCAGCTTGGTAACAATTACATAGATGTATCTTATTATTTACCATCTTGGATATTCATTTTTATCTTGTTAGATAAACCAGACTCTTGAAGACAGCAGCAATCCAATTTGGAACAGGGCCAAATACTCTTTTCTTCTTTGCTTTCTAATTTAGGACCAGGCTATTTTCCGTACCTGAAGATTTTTGTTTGGGTTTTAGTTTTTTTTTTTTTTCACCTCAGGAATTTATCTTTTCCTCCATTCATCAGCTAGGAGTTGTTATTAAGGTTAATAAAAATATAAACACCTCCTGAATTTCTGTAACAGTTCTGTCAATGTTACCTTATACTGACATTCATTCATTGATTATGCCTCATCTCTGTGCTGGTAAATTAGACCTGTACCAGAAGATGTAGCCATGCTTCAGTGAGTATTTGGCTGAAGCCTGTGTAGTAGTATGAGACTGTGTCTGCTTGACAGCAAAGTAGAGGATCTTAACTGTCTGTGCATCCTTTTCGCTTCATGGGATTGAGTTTCTTCAGTTGTGTGGTGGTCTCTCCTGCTGTGGTGACTCTGCCAGCATGGGCACCTAGAGAGAGCTGCAGTGGTGACTGGCATACCAGCATAGTAGCTGTGCCATGCACAGGCCCCTGGCATGGAGGCTGTCTGCTTGGGTGCTCCAAATCACTGGGCTCTGCTCTCCAGGTCCTGAGTTGCTCAAGCTATTACACTTCATTTGCTCTAGAGGAAATCTTACAAAGCCTTTTTGTCTAGATTTCTTATGTCAATGTGTTTTGTTTCTTTTATTTTTTAGGCAAAGAATACCCTCTAAAAATGTGTATTACTATCGCTGCCCAGACCACAGGAAGAACTATGTCATGTCCTTTGCGTTTTGCTTTGACCGAGAGGATGACACTTACCAGTTTGCTTACTGCTACCCCTACACCTATACTCGCCTTCAGCACTACCTTGACAACCTACAAAGGAGGAACATGGACTACTTTTGCAGAGAACTGCTAGGACTCAGTGTGGTAAGTAATAGACTTGCTTGCAGGAATGAAGCAGGCTTCATTATGAATATCTACCCTTAAATGCTTATTGAGTATAATTCTTCATCTCTGCTAAAGTGTGTGAATGAATAACTTCTCTGTTCAGAAGGAAATATGGGTCTTTGGAACTGGACTATGGCTACACTTGGTAAATAATGCAGAACATACACAAACTACTTATTTTATTTGCTCTTAAACATGCCTGCTTTAGTGATTTGAAATTAAAAGGGGTTTAGCTCTCATTTTTGATCCTAGTGGCCACACAAAAATGAAATGTGATGGCTCTTCTGATGCAGGAAGGTAAAGATGAACTTCTGCTCACTTTGCTATGTTCTTTCTATGAAATGGTGCCTGTCCTGAGGATTTGGAAAGTGTGACTTAACCACTCCCACCTCAGAAATCATCAGATTAAAAAGTAGTGTCTAAAACTTTGAGGTTTGGGTTTTGTTGGGGGTTTTTTGTGGTTTGGGGATTTTTTTGAGTTTGTCTCATATTCTTCCTCGTTTCTCTGAGATTTGATTTGGTCTAAACTTGCAGTGTGTTGGAAAAAGAAAGCAGTGATTCCTATGAAAGCTACTGATCCCAGCAGCTGAGGCTTTAAGAAAAATCCCAGCATACATTGTGAAAATCAGAATTAAATCATTTGTATAGGCTGCACTGGAATAAATAAAAGACTTCTAGCATTAAAGCAGGTCATTGAGATCACAAAGGTGGCATAAAACTTAGAAGTAAAAGTTAACTTATGGAGAAGAGTAAAAACAGAATTAACAAAAAAAAGCTTTTTTTAACCCTTTTGTTAGTTAACTATAGTTCTTATTCTAAAGATGACTATTACATATCCCTGAACTAGCCTTAATTATTCATCATTCCAATTAAGGGGACAAACAATTATAAGGGAAAAGGGTATTAACAAAACAGAAAAGTAAAATCTTCAGAGGTGAGAGAAAAGAGCACTATAATCTTAATGTGTGTAGGGTTTTAATTATTAATCTTAGAGGACAGAGCTGTCATTAATTCTATAATGAAATTGATTTTGTTTCCTTCCACTCTGAAAATAGTGTATAAAGAGTCACATTTGCATATTCATCAAAACACTGATCTCGCTGATTAAAACATTGAGATAGAAGGATTTCTCTTTTATCTGCATTTTGTCAGAGCTGTACTCTTAAATCTTGTTAACTTGTGTTACCAGTAGTTGCTAAACATCATTTTTCATATTTCAGCAAACTAAACAAACAGATGCCATTCAAAATGTGGCAGGAAATGTACTGTGTCTAAGTCCTGATTTTATATCTATATGTACACACACAGTATGTTTTGAAGAAAATGATATGGTAACATTTTGCAGCTCACCAAGCTGATCTGTATAAAAAGCTTCTGAATCAGGCTCATGCTGTAATCTTTGTAAGTAACATTACAATCTCAGAGCATTTCTGGCTTTTCTCCACACACAACTGTCCTAGAACAGCTTGGTAATTTAATGTCTTTGCTGAGCTTGAATAGACAATTTCCATAAGTTCTCTGCGAGTTAAATATTTTAACATAGAGCTGTGTTGCTATCATACATCTTTAAATGGTGAAAAACAGGATCCTTCAGTCTTCACTGCACAGTGCTTCATCAAAGCAGAAGCTGGCTGTACTTCAGAGAATTGCGTGCCATATAGGATGGATTTAGAGCTAAGAAAGTGAGCTCTGTCCCTGCTCTGGCCCCTTATGTAAGATAAGAGGAATCAGATTGGCATAAAGAGGCCCTTAAAAGCTCTATTCCTGGCGAAGAGACGATACCCCTGGTAGCACATGGTGAAAGGTAACTTAAAAACGCCATCTGAGGACAAACTCTCAAGTCCTCCTGCTGGGTATGGGGCTGAAGCAGGGTAAGGCGTTTAAGGGAAGGCTGCAGTGTATCTGTTGAGCTGCCGTGTATCCACCAATACCCTCTGGTTCATTCCAGGGGAATTTTATAGCTCCCTGCAGCAGTTTGTGGTTGTGAGGATACAGAATGGTTTGAAACAATTTCTTTTCTCATGGACTATGAAGTTTTGAACTGTGCCTCTTGGAGACAACAGAATCTCGCCTCACATCTTCAGGTTTTTATATTTTTCTTTGTCGTGGAACACTAAATGCGAGTCACAAGAAACCATGCTTAGCTGATTACTCCTGAAGGCTTTCTGAGTGCACATTTTGCTGCATGTAATGTTTTCAAGGCAATCTAATTTCTAATCTAATTTCATATTTTCTCTAAAGAAAGTACTATGCCTCCATTAACTCCTTAAATACTTTCACTAATTCCATGAAAATTGAAAGTGAAATATCAGTATGGGACACCTAATTGTTATTAGGATGCAGAATGGCAAAGTGGTTCACAGCCAAATGGCAAAGTTTCCCATTGCCAGTGTGAATGGATAACTTAGCTGTTCTATTTCTGACCTTTTAATGTTTATATTCTTTACTTCAGAGAGCTATTCCACATTCTAGATGTGCCAAATGGTCTTGAATCTCCTGCAAGCTGGCTACAATGGTCACCCAGGTATCATTTAAACTGCCATTTTCATTCTGCCTTTGTTGGCCTTAGGTAACTTCAGATGTTCTCTGGTTTGTCCCAACAGATCAAAAGTTCAAAATCTGTGAGCATTTTATAAATGTGAAATTAGCTTTCTACACATTATTGATGTCTCTCCTCACAGCATATATCATGCAATATAGTACAGCATAAAATAATGAAAAATAATTTCTGTATTTCTATGAAGATATAAGCATAGACTCGATTTGCATTTACAATATCTATTTTATGATAGTTACATATCTATTTTATGATAGTTATCCAGTCTCGTGTGCAGAAACAGTTCTGCGTAGCATTTATAACCAGACTCTACTAGTCTTCCACTAACACACATAGTAGAGTTTTGGTGAGCCTGGCTCAGTTTCTACAGCCTACTTCACAAATTGCCACTAGCTTGGCAATATTTTCGTTACTCATTCAGGAAAACCAAGATTAATTTGAGAGAGATACTTCCTTTCACCCCATTAGGCAATGGTGCTTCCAAATTACACTTGAGGAGAATTGCAACTGCATATACAAACCACAAGCTTCAAAGGGACTTCCACAGTACACAGAGACTGGAATATGGAATTCTGTTAAATTAAATATTAAACATACATATTTTAAAACAAGAAGGCAATATGCCTAATGTAGAGCTCTGTAAGTGAGCCAATCTCTTAAGACAGACATGAGATACTGAGTGAAACAGATTGGAATACAAAGTGCTTCATTCTGACTCCACACCAGTTTGCTGTGTGCTTTTAATTTCTGTAGGTTACTCCTGATTTATGCTGGTATCAGAGAGATCAGAATGAGGCTCTAAAAATGTGAAACTGCACACCAGATGTCACATTTTTGGTTCATTGATCAAATATCCCTTATTTACCATCTAAATGATTGGGTACCCCAGTAAAAATAGTTGATCAGTTCTACTGATATCTACTTGTCCACTTTAACTGCTCTCTTATGACTGTTTTAAAGTATGAAGCAAAGAAAATAGACAATTTTTCTAAGGTTAAATTTCTTATTTCTCTGTTCAGAGTCAGGGTATGTAATAACAGTTCTGTAAAAGAAAAGTATACTCTTTGTCTTAAAAAAAATTAGAAGTTACAGGCTTCAGTGTGATGTATCATATCTTTGAAATCACATTGGTATCAGATCCTGTACTTTCCAATGGATCTGACTGCAACTAGGTTGAATTGTTATCTAACTGCAATTTGTAGCAATTTACTTGGTCTGAAAAAGGCCACAGAAATAAACCCAACTTCTCTTTTCTCTAGAATCTAAAATCACGCCTGTATATTCAGGGCACATTCTCTTTATTCTATTTACTCATGTAGTACTGCTCTTCCCATAACATTCACAATATGGATGCCATCCCAAAATTGTATGTGAGATTTTATATGCTCCTACAGCTCTTTTCTTAGCTGGGTTGGATATCAGCAGAAGTAGAGTTGAATCTAAAAATAACACCACCAACAGTTTTTTCCAACACAAAATATGATTTACAGTATATAATAGCACAGTGTTTGACCAGGAAAATTGTATAAATAACATCAAAAATATCAGGGAACTATTCTGTGCCATCAATTTTAAGGAAAGTTTCTTTGTTGGAATTTAAAGGACATTCTGGGAGATAAACTGGCTTGTGGGAATCATGGACAAGGGAAGAGAGGCAAAACTATGTTACTGTTGAAACTTGCCATCTGTCTGTAGGCTACATACAACTGTTCATGGTAAAAACAAGAAATACTTCGGTTTAAGTTGGCAGCAATATATAGTTTTTGAAAAAACCAAACTCAATAAAATCCATTGCAGTTAATATTGTGCAAGGTTATTAAATGTATGAGCTGGTGCTTTCTTAAATTCCAGAAACAACACTGTCTCATATAAAAAATTATTTATATGGGAATTTGCATAAATTGTTATTTGTGTAACTATGAGTAACAAACCTGAAATTGGAAAGAAAGGGTTCAAGTCTTAATTCAGTTTTACAGCTCCTATTTTATAACTACCTTTGTTTAAAAGCTCTTAGGAAGAAAATGCTTGGAACTTCACAAAAAAGAAGCTTTGAGCATAAAGAATCCATTGAGTTAAGAAATCAGCTGCAGAAAAAATGCTATGATCTATTGTATAAGAAGCAAACTTCCTGAAAGGAATGACCTTAAATGAATTATATGTGGTAGTGTTAATCTATACAAACTGGTTTTGTGCATGTGTCCCAAAGTTAGACCCTTTCATTCTGTAGCCACGCAGGGAAACCTTTGGAAAGTCAGTGACTTTTCTGACGTTTTCACTGGGCTTTCTGTAGCTCTTCAATTTGGCCTTTTTTTTTATGGCTCTTCCTGTTCCCATGTCAGGCTCTTCATCTCACCTTTACTCCTTCATCTGGCTTACCCTTTTTTTGCTTCAAATCTAACCTTCCCTTTTCTTTCCATTTAGTTTTTACTTTCCTTAGCTAACTACAAGAAAGAAGTTGTGACATTTCTTCAGTGCTCTTATGTTACTTGTTCTGCTTTGTTCTTTCTTGTTCATTTGCCATATCTCTTTGAGTTGTGGATTGAAAGTCCAAAATAACTCTTAGGTCTTTTAAATATCAGGACTGCACGAAGCAGTCATGTTCTCTTCTGTGCGCACAATATCCCCATCTCAGTGTCATTTCAAGTAGCTTCCTGCCCTGGTCTATGACCTGTCCTCCCTGTCCCTTTGTCTTTTGTGTTCCCTGTTTGCTCTGCCCCCTAATCTGTACACCTGCATTTCCAGAGAAACTGTCATAATATGTGATTGATCCTGGCTTCAATCTGGAGATAAAACATTAATGATATAGTCAGTTTTCCTGACATACCTGAACTAACACCTAAGTTCAGGAAGGCATTTTGGGGTCTGAATACGTATTTCATGGTAATAGCAAACATTAGGTAAGAGCCAGATTTCACTCATTTCCTCAGCACTTTCTGCTGCTTGGTTAAGTGCTACAAAGCTCATTGTGATAGCTATAATCCCAACAGGAAACGAACTGGTTTTGTCCGCAGTGTCAGTTCAACACCTAAATCAGAGCAGCTGCCTTTAGCTACTGCACCCTAAGCTTTTGGGGACAGGAGGCACCTATTTTACTTTCCATGTTTAGAGCTTTGTTCACTTTTTTGGTTGGTGCTTGGAAAATAACATAGTACAACCAATTAATATCATTCCATCTGGAAAGCATGTCTGAGGTCCTCCATATATACCAATGTAAAGCTTTTAAAGCTTTTTAAAATGTACCTAGTTTCCCTTAAGGACATGTAGATATTTTTTGAAGATATGTACGGCCCTTAAAAACCTGTGAAAACCCTAGAATGCATTTGTTCTTCTTTCGCTTCCATTTACAGAAATTTGTTTTCCCTCTTTTGTAGCACAGCATTAAGCAATAATTACCATGTTGATAGGATGCTGAATGTACTTGCATGTAGGGGAAATTGTGCTATGTGGAGCTATTAGCTACATTTGCCCCGTAGCGCTTTACTGCGTTGACTCTGCTGGGATTTTGACTGTTTCAGTTGATTTTTAGCTATCTTCTGAACGGTGACTGTGTAATGCATCTGTGGGGCTGGAGTTGTATTTTAATCTGCATTTTTTGACAGTCGACCCAGAAGTTTAGCCTGACCCACATTACCTGTAGGGCTCAGACTTTGGGATTGAAGGTTTATCTAACAATTTTGAAGTCCGCCCAGTCCAAAGGATTTGGATTTGTGCCTTTAACCTAAGAAAGAACAATTTATTCATTTAACTTTATACTAGCAATATGATGTAAATATAGTGTATGGAAATCTCTAAATACCTTAGGCAAAATGTTGTTCACGTAATTTGTGTAAACCAAGCATTGTGGCTCTGATCCAGCAAAACACTTAAGCATAGATTTAAACTTAAGCATGTTAAAAAAGTCCTATTGAAGTCACTGGCACTGGAAGTTGATAGCATCCAGTTAAATGTGTGTAAAAATGGCTTAAACCTCCAGGGTCAGAACAATCAGCACTTTGCAAGACCAAGGCCTGGTGCCCTAATGTTTTGCCGTTACCTTGTAGTACCACTATAACTACAGGGGAAAAAAGAAATAATAGTGAAAAAAAATCAGAGCTTTAATTCCAGATTGTCAGTGTTTGCAGCCAAACCTACTTACAAAGTAAAGAGGGGTGATAATCTTTTCAGTGCTATATGAATGTATATATGAATCTGGCTATTGGTTGTCTTTTTCAATTCTTTTTAAAAGTTTGTTTCAATAAGCTCCCAGGGGCTTGCTTGTCTAACATTTCACCTTTACTTAGAGTACACTGACACCACTGAAGCTGAGACCTAAATTAAAGTTCTAGTTGTAGAATAGGGAAAGAATTTACTTGCCAGTCATTGGTAGCCAAAGAATTTGGCCAGTGTCTTTATTCACTCCTTGTAGTGTAAGAATAGAACGAATTCACAATGAGGTAGGAATGGTTTCAGAGAACTTTCCAGTATTATAAAATTCCCAGTGGACAAGGTTTATAACAGCTTTTTCTAAGACTGAAAGCCATTTACTCTCACTTTAAACACTGAGTGTTTTATTTGTTACATAGACACACAAATTTTTGTCACGTTTAGTCAGGGTTTGAGGTTTCCACATACCTTCCTCCATCTTCCCTTCAGATTCATTTTCCTTCTTGTAATGGTATTTCTATCTCTATCTAATAGTTATTACCAAAATAACACAACAAAAAAGTCTGAAATTTGATTTAAGGTAGCATTTATTTGCCTGTCACTTAATTTTTTGATACTTCGTCACTTGCCTGTGTCTAGTTGGAGAAACCAGATTAGGTAATGTATTCTGCAACCCTTTTTGCAGTTGTCTGTAAATATGCTGAATGTCTATGTGCAAACTGAGTCCCAGCATTGCTCAGCAGTCCTTTTTGTAGTGTTTGAGTAAGGTGTGCACTTATGGCCTTCTGCATAAAAGATCTGTGCTAATCCTGAAGTTCTTTGTCCTTGCCATGCATGTCTGCTAATGCTTTTTCTCTTTGTCCTTAAGCCTTGAAATATGGCTTTAAAAAGACCTCAGCTTCGATGTCAGAAGGGAATCTGGGATATGTCTTTATATCATATAGGAATATGAAAATAAAGATTTTTACGTAGATTGTAAGATAATGTAAACCAAGGCAGAGTAGTTCATGTGGCCCAAGCTGACTAAGTGCATCCTTACAGTTGACACCAAGTATTTGACCATATATACTTGAGATGAAGAACTAAGGCTCATGACAATAGTAGATTTATAGAAAGCATTGTTGGGAGATACTGTACGTAGTCTGTGAACTGGTTTTGATTGCGCTGTGGTTTTAATTGCTCTTATGTTTCTGTACTGTTAGGGAAATATTTTTGAATCACGGAGTAGTGAAATGTAAAAGAACATCAAAGTTACTGTGAGAAAGGCTAGTGGTATCCTTAAGACCTCATGTTATATTCAAATGTATTCAGTCAGAAAAAAGTGTGCATTTCTTGAAAATGCTAGCTCCTGCTGAAGTGCTGTTATTATCCACAAATACTGAAAGCAATATTTATCTTTGTTTTGAATACAAAATAACATACAAATAGCATGAGGAGATAGGAGCTTGTTAATGTAAAGCAGTAGGTACTTAATTAAAAATTGTTTTTTCATGTCTTTGGAATTATAAGATACAGGTTAAAGCCTTTTTAATACTCTTTAAAAGCGATCTTATATGGCAGCCAATCACATTGGTACATAAAAAGAACTGCATTCTCTGATAAAGATCCTAGTTTTCATATTTTCAAACAGTAGCTGAGCACCATACTGTGGCAGCAGAGAACAATCTGAGAAAATCAACACAGATTGAAAAGGTCTCAGTTACATGACATTTTAAATGAAAAAATGTCAGTCTTAAGCCCACATACAAAGGGTTTCACTCAGAAATCCCTAGAAATATGGGCATACCTTTCTATAGAAAGTGTTTGGTTTTCTGAACTACCTCATCTGTGTTACTACATAAATGTGTAACATGGAGGAAGACGAAGGTGAGATACCATCCATTTCAGGAATTTTCATAAGTATGCACAAAAGAAAAAGTCAGTTTCAGAGACTGGAGTTCTCCCGTTTGTTTTTAGTTTCCCATTAATCACATCCAATTTTGTACTTAGTCTTAGTTAAATTTTAAAAGAATTCACAGAATCACAGAATATCAGGGGTTGGAAGGGACCTCGAAAAATCATCTAGTCCAAACCCCCTTCCAGAGCAGGATTCTTCCCTGACCGGGAATTGAACCCAGGCCCTGGCAGTGAGAGTACCAAATCCTAACCACTAGAGCACCATTTCCTTAGTTGTTAGATTCTCAAAATCTAAAGACTCCAGGATTTTATAATAAATATATTTCTCTTCCATTTAGATTTTCTGCATGAAGGTGGATTATAATATTGCATTAATATCCTTCATGATATTTTATCAACTGTATTTATTAGTAACAGCTGCACATTGTTAAAGGTTGGTTTTTCTAAATCTGCGTCATTTAGAATTAAAATATTAACTCGTCTTCTTCATATTGTGAATGCTGCACTGTTCTGCAGCATGGAATGAGGGAAAGTCTTGTGCCTGTAGAAAGAAAAACCATTTTTTTTTTTTTTTTGGTAGAACTTTTGCTCTGATAGCCTCCAAAATGTTGCATAAATATCACAAAGTTAAAGTTCATAACATTCTTCTGACTGTAGCATTGTTTTATAGGGAACGAGACTATATTCCTTTTCTGAGGTTAGCCATGCTGAGCAGTTAGGTTACATGCAGAATCCTTTCAGAGTGGAGGCAGCGCTTTCAGCACCATAGACAGTGCACCCGAGCCTGCACTCCCAGGCACTGGAGCCATAGCCTCCCTTAGCGTTTCGACAAGCTGGAAATGCAAACTTCTTTCAAAATTCCTGACACACAAAGCTGAAGCCAAATTTTTGCTAGTTACACAGCAAAAAGAAGTTTAATGTTTTGGAAACCAAGCCGTATTTGCCACTGCTGAGCTCTTTAAAGTACGGTCCACAGTGTTCAAGAAAATAATTAGAAATCAAGTCTATTTTGCACAGTTCATGTGATTCAAGACCTCAAGTCTGTTTTTCTTATTTGCCTCCTGAGAATGAAAAATGGCCAGTAGGCTGTTATGTCTGATGGAAAATTTTTAGAAATGTCAAAGATGACTGATCTTTATAGATTTAGCAGATGAAGACTAAAACAGAGGTTGATGGTACTGTGTTGGAGAAATAGGAGATATTTTGACAATACAGTGAGGCCTTCAAGATTTGTCTTACACCTGGACATAGGTATTAATTCAAACCTTGACTATTTCAAAATCTGAAAGGTAATGGGTAAAATAAGAATAGTAGTATTACTCCCAAGAGGATGCTCAAAAGCATTTAATCTTCTTTGTCGTCAGTGAGAGGAAATGCATAATGCCTGTATTGCCTGTAGTCTGTCTTCCTCTCTGAAACTTAAAGAAATGGTCTAGATTCTTAGCATGCTTTAGGCAATCAAGTTATAAACATGTAGTAATTTCCTATCTTCTGTGTGAGGTCCATCTCTTCTCATAAGAATTATTGATATTGTAGGGTCCCAGAGAACTTATAAAAGGTTGTGATTTATTTGGTTGGGGGTTTTGGTGTTTTTTTTTGTTTGGTTTGTTTTGTGTTGTTTTGTTTGGGTTTTTTTTTGTTTATTGGTTGGTTTTTGTTGGTTTTATTTTAATATTGTGGTAGTCTCTTTATGGAGAATCCAGATGGTATATATCCTCATTCTCAAGAGAACAGACTGCTCAGAACGTGAACTCAGGTAAAAAAAGAATGTGTTTCAAAGGTGTACTTTTCTATTGCTGTAATTATCCTTACAAGATGCTGTGGCAGCACCAGATTTGCCTTCAGCTCCAGCTGATTCTGAAATCCTTCAGAGCTTTAGGAATAAAACTGTGCATATCCTCTATATTTCCTTTGTAGAAATAGATAAGGTTTTATAACAACGAATAACACTACAGAGCTGAACAAAATTGTCCTTCCATAAGTGAGACTTGGAGGTACTCAGACCAAATAACATTAGAGACTCATACTACACAAGCTCATAGAAAGACAAAGATATTATATTCTTCATAGTGGAACAGAATTCTGGTATGTTCATCTAGTCTGCAGTTCCCATTAGTCATAGCAACCAATGAGAGAAATACACAGCAAGATATAACATCTAATTTAATGCTGGCAAATAGGTCAGTTGCAGTGATCTGATTGGCAGAAAACGTCATTCTTTTCATTCCTATAGCTCAGATTTTCTCATTACTGGACACAGATGGCAAAACATAATCTTATTAACTATAACCATTTGTTTTGCAGTTCATCAATTAAAATGCAAAGAGTACAGAGACTAGTTTATGCCAGCCTTTAACAGAAACGAATTCGTAGCTAGAGCTATACAACAAATGGCTATAGAAGTTGTATACAGTGCTTCAGGATCATTTGTTGCTAAGACAAAAATGAAGCAGCATAGATGGTCTCTGAAATCTTAGATTTTTCATTTTCCTGGAGAAATACAGTTAAACACAAACTCTTCTTGTAGACAGTTGGACTTCCTTCTGAACTACAATTAATTTATATATGTACATTATAAAAGAGGTAAGTTACTCTTTGCTCATTAGAAAGTTAAGTCAAAAAAAAAGGAAAATGAGTGGGTTGCAAAGCTCCTGGACAACAACCACCTACCCTGTTATCTACTGCCAACTCCAGTATGAGCCACCAGTTAAGTACCAAGGATAATAAATTGATGGTTCCTGTATACCTGCCAAGCACCTCCAAAAGCTCCATTATCAGCCAAGCACACTTCTGATAGAGTGAATGAAGACTGCATTTAAAAATCCTTTCCTGATCTCAAGTGTTTTTCCTTACCTAATAAGAAGAGTGCCTGTGTTCATTTTTTAACATCTAGGGGAAATATTGGTTTCTGGAAATTAGTTCCACCCTAGTTTCATGTACTTCCAAATAATGGCACAAATTTCCTGATATGTTCCATCTAAAAATTTGCTCTGAAAGGAAGGAAGGTCTTTCCTCTAACTGGTGACCACAGAATAGCTACTTTTTTAAACCATTTTCCTAGATAACCTGGGAGAGTGACCATCTTTTCTGTCTATATATTTTTTAAAATGTAGATAAACTCTCTTTCATACATGTCACAATGGTAAACTGCAATAATGCTGAATCACAAGAGGTTTTACAAAGATTGTGGACTGGTGGTGATTAACATCCATCTATTAGCTCACAAGTAATACCTCCTTTGATTAGTTTTAGAAATTGCTGAATGTGATTTGAAGTTATCTCCATGTGCTAGGATGTAGGATAGCCTGGCAGCAGGACACACTGTAAAAGCTATTGGAGAACATCAATGAGAGATGTGTCTAAAAGAATAGGGATCCCATGTGCACAGACTATTCAGAACACTGGGCTTTCCTGGGCATTGTTATTACACAGAAATTCAGTGGAAATAACAAAGGTGTTTGAACATTTTCTTTCTTTGATTTTAAAAAACCCTCCATAATGATTATAAGACAAGGATCACCATCTGCTCCATAAAATTAATATGTTATGATAGTGAACCTCTGGATAATGTAATCATATCTCCCTGACCACACTTAACTTACCACTGGTAGCAGATGCATTTCAAAAATGATCATGGATAGAATTCCTTACAGCAGCTTCATACTATGTTCAATACTATGCTGCCAATAGCCATCTGCAGCTTGGTTTTCACCCAACAGGAAAATGAAGTTTTACAGCTTGTATTCCAAGGTCAGGTTGAATTAAAACTCTCTGGGAAACACCTTTACCATATCACAGTTGGGTAAGCTGATTGTGTGTTGTTTACTCAAATGGTCCTGAATGCCAAAAGCCCAAAACAGTTCTCCTATTAATAGATAATATATAGCCAAGATTTCTTCTTTACAGATGTCCATTGTGTTTTTTCTCTCGTTTTAACAGAAAATTGTTTCACGCCAATCTTCTTTTGCCTCTTAAAGTATTACATAAGGATGTAGCCTGTTTTCACAAGGCCATATTGATTACATGTTTAAACGTGTTATCTAACATTAAACTGGAATCTACTACAATGGCATGACTTTCTATAAGGAAAAATGTTATGTGATATTTTTCACATTTCCTATTTAACAATCAATATTATTTGTACTATTTATTGTTTTTAATTTTGGAAAAACCTCTGTTTTCCTTTTCTTTTTCCTAATTTTCTTTTTTTTTTTCCTCTTTCCTTTTATTTTAAATCAATTTAAATCTATGGAACCCCTCAAATTGCCACAGTCAAACTGAGTATTTCATAATATTGGAATTAGTTTATATAAAATTTGTTAAATACCTTTTAAGTTTTTTTCACTATTATCAAAACTACTTCCATTGTCTCTTTTATTTCTCATGACACCTACACTGAAGCTTTGGTCCCAGTCTCATTACTTTCTCCATCAAAGTTCCTTCCTTTTGAGTAACGTTTGTTACAGAGGCAGTGGTGCAAGGAGCTCTGATATGTGACCTCGCCTGTGCTGTGTTTCATTACAACAAAGGTTATCCTAGATGACATATAAAAAGTGTTCTCAAAGTTGTTTCAGAATTACCAAATTATTAAATTATCTGTATCTTTTCCTAAGATTCCTATTAGTTTTGAAAATATAATCTACTTCTAATATTCCAGAAAGACTTTAGATATCTGCTTTCACAGAACCAAGTTCTTCAGGTATCACCTTGATTTATTAACTCTTTACATAATTCAGCACAGGTCTGTTCTCTTGATGATATATAAAAAAAGAAAAGACAAACAGAAACAGCTTCAGTAGTACCTTGTAGATACATTCTGACTATCTGTTGGAAAAATCAGTGAGAGACCTATTGGAGTATTTTGCATGCATTTTGTGGTGATGTTTTTCTTCTGGATTTCTTTGGATAGAACAATTCTGACATAGTTTTTTCAGAAGAGTAAGCATTGATTTGTTTAATTTACTATTTGGGAGTTTCTCACAGTGATGTGCATACAGAAGCAACCATGCATAGGAAATGTTAGCATTATATATAAAGAAATGCCCATTTCCTGTAAAATCACTGTGCACATTCCTGCACTTTGGGTTCCTATAATTTAATATGTCAGCAAAACCAGGAGCTCCAGAGCCATAGCCAGGAGTAAAGGCATAGAAAAACTGCATATAAGTCTTTGAGAAAAAAAGATGAGGTCATCCAGTTACCATAAGATACTTGTAGATATTTTCAGTAGCTGTTTGTCTTTCAGTGTCACTGATGAGCCCATGATGACATAGAGCCTTTATACTTCTTAACATTCAGAAGGCACTTATGACAAATAGGGTCATGTAACAATGGTGCTTACCAGATTTGGGAATATATATTGCTACCATTACTTAAGAGGGCAGTTTTGGATTTTGAACTTCAAATTATGGTCCAATCATCTTCAAACCATTATAAGATTGGGGAAAATGTCTTTGATGAATGAAGGATACACAGAACTGTTTGGTTGGGGCTTTTTTGCCCCTTATATTGGAAAATTTGGAGCTCAGGCTATTCCTTTTCTTTCTAAATTGTGAATAACTGTGAAATACAGGAGCATTAGAGACACTGTGCATGTCAAAAAAACTTGACTGTGACCATGTTTGTATTAAACAGGATGGAACTACTCAGTATTTATCTTCATTGTGGGACTAGATACTAATACGGGTCAATGAGAGTTCATGATAATAGTTTCAAAGGTATTTTTTAACATTTTAATGTCTATAATACTCTGCAAGAAAGCCAAGAAATGTATTTAGAGTTTTCTTCATTCTACCTGAAGTCATCTGCAAGTTCCTACTACAGTCAGTAAACTGTCACAAAAAAGGTGATACTTGAGAACTTGCAGAACATATATGTTGTTGCATTTCCAGAATGGATATCCAGTCCCTAATAATTTGACCTTTATTAATTTATCTATTTTAATAAGTCCCAAACCTCATTGTCCTGCAGAAGCTGGCAGCTTGTGTCTTAGGCAGGTGTACTCTTCGCTGGGCAAGAAACTGGCTGGATGACTAAGCCCAGAGAGTTGTGGTGAATAGAGTTAAATCCAGTTGGCAACTGGTCACAAATGGTGTTCCTCAAGGCTCTTTTCTGGGGCAAGTTCTATTTAAAATCCTTATTGATGATCTGGACAAGAGGACCGAGTGCACACTCAGTAAGTTTGCAGATTGCACCAAATTCAGTAGGACTGTTGATCTGCTTGCTGGATCGATGGGCTGAAGTCAGTGGGATGAGGTTCAACAAGGCCAAGTGCCAGGCCCTGCACTAGGGTCACAACAATCCCATGCAACACTACAGGCTTAGGACAGAGTGGCTGGAAAGCTGCTTGGTGGAAAAGGACTTGGGTGTGCTGGTCAGCAGCTAAACATGGGCCAGCAGTGTGCCCCAAAAGGCCAACAGCATCCTGGCTTGTATGGGAAAGAGTGTGGCCATCAGGACTAGGGAACTGATTGTCCCCCTGTACTGGTGAGGCCACACCTCAAATAGTGTGTTCAGTTTTGGGCCCATTACTACAACAAAGACATTGAGCTGCTGGAACTCCCTCTGCCTGTGCTTCTGTTTTCTATACGTCTAGCAGATACTTACAATATCATACTGTAGTCTATTGCCCTTGATCTGTAAAAGAAATCTATAGGACAGAGTCTTGACACAGCCAGAGATGCTCTCAAATTACACTGTATAGATTAAAAACAAACAGAATTTTCCCAGGATGATATTAATTATTGATTTATCCCATTGCTTATGTTGCCCAAATACTAGTAGATTTTACTATACAGAAACATCTGTACAAAACTGCCCTATCAATTTATTCCATGAAGAAAAAAAAAGTTAATTTGATCTCAGAATTAAATGAGAAATGATCTCTTTGAATAGCATCAAGCATGCAGAATCCCAATGTACATAACACAATGCATATATCTGCTCAAACTCAGCAGAGAAACTCTGCATGTGTGCAAGTGCTAGGCAGAGGTGACAGGGCCAGATATTTCTTACCCACAACAGGCAATCTTTTGATACTCTAAAAAACTAGTATTAGGAGATGCTTTAGTCAAAATGCTGTAGGTTATTAATCACGGCTTTGGGGTTTCTGACAGGATGTTTTGATAAAATAAATCTATTTTAAGTGACTGTAATGAAATACTAACCCATTTTTGAAGGGCTTTTAAGATGTTTTTAAGAAGTTTCAGATCAAAGACTTAGTTAATGTAACCTCCATGCATTAAATATTTAGTACTTATTCAGTCACTTGAGCACTCAGGCATCTTGACATTGTAAAAGGGGGAGAGGGAAATTGAGTTTAAGTCAGTTTTGCACAGTGGGATTTTTCAGTTTTTATGTTAAAATCCCAGGCATGTAATTTTAATACAAAGGGGTCTATTCTTTTACAGCAGTGTATGCACCACCCATTAAAAGTATTCTTTATTCACCTGCATAGATGGGAGAATAAATCCTCTATAGATTCATTGCAGTAGAAACTGTTGTGCTGGGATTAACATTGTGATTGAATATTTTTCTGTCTCTGAGTTCTCTGACGGTCAGAACCAAACGCACACATATCACTTCCCAGAACAACTAGGCGTTTGCAAGGAGCACATAATTTTAACAATGGAAGCTAGATTTAAGCATGTTTTTTTAGATATTCATTTTATGTGACTGCAAAACATTCCTCCTTTCTAGCATCTCTGAATCACACCAGTTGCTCTTTACTCTTTCATTTCTTCCAGGGGACATGCTTAGTGTTCTTCAATATAGATCAGGATCATAGAATCATAAAGGCTGGAAAAAACCTCTGAGATCATCAACTCCAACTGTTGACCCAACATGACCATGCCCAATAAAGAATGTTGGGAAGCGTCATATGTATACTTTTCTTGAACACCTCCAGGGATGGTCACAACACCCCTTCCTGGGGGAGGCTGTTCCAATGCTTAACTGCTCTTTGAGTGAAGAATTTTTTTCCTAATATCCAACCCAAAAATCCTCTGGTCCAACTTGAGGACATTTCCACTTGTCCTATTGCTAGTTACCTGGGAGAAGAGACTGACCCTTATCTTGCTACAACCTCCTTTCAAGTAGTTGTAGAAAGCCAGGTGATCTCCCCTGTGCTTCCTCTTCTCCAGACTAAACAACCCCAGTTCCCTTAGCTGCTCCTCATAAGACTTTTGCTCCAGACCCTTCAGCAGCTTCGCTGCCCTTCTTTGGACACGCTGCAGCAACTCAATGTCTTTGTTGCAGTAATGGGCCCAAAACTGAACACACTATTTGAGGTGTGGCCTCACCAGTGCCAAGCACCAGGGAACAATCACTGCCCTAGTTCTGGTGGCTCCACAGGGGTTTATCAGAAACTGCCTGGTCACTCTGCTGCTGAATTTTGAAATTCAGAGCTCATGGGTTTTCAGCTCATACCCATCATTTCTACTTCTTAATTCTTACCTGCTTAACCAGTGGAAAGGAAGCTGAAAATGTCAGTTTAGAAAACAGTCTGTTCCTGTCTCCTCAGGGATTAGTAAATTAAAGCAGTATGCTAAGTGTATTCTAGGGTAATAAAGGAAATTAAACACTAGATTCTGAGCTCACTGTAGTAGCTCAGGTATAGTCATTTGCCATTACTTTGTCAAAGCAGAAGTTAAGAATTTCTTCTTGAGTCTCCCACAATACTGGTGAAAGGCACATGGCTAAACCCTCATAAACCACTTTGAAAATATATTCCTTGTTTCTTCAGGGAGATGTGCCTTTGTCAGTGTATAGCTTGTGTGGAAGATGTTTTGCATATAAAACCCACGTGTAGACAGAATCGTATTATATAAAGCAAAGCTGCTTTTCTGTAGAGTTCTTTTGTAGTAGCAACATTAAAAGGGTTGTTATAAATAAAAGTGGAATATAATTATAAATGCCCTTCTGAGGGGAAAAAAAAAATCCTTGATTACCTTTGAATTCTTTTGCCCTTTGAAAAGGTTATATTTAACTGGTTCGGTTTCTTACTTGATGTTTCAGTTCCCAAGGGAAATCAACCTCCAGTATGAACTGTTTCAATTGGGCTACATGACTTTACTTTGTGTCTTGCATTTGTTAACAGACAGGTTATATAACACTGCAGGCTAAATATACATTTCTCTGCTTTCAGCTACCACTGGTACTTCTGTGTTCAGAGGGATGACCAGAGAAGTGGGAAATGGTTTTCAAAAGTTCTGCTGAAATTAACCCCTCCTGATAATAGCATAATCTGCTTGGAACTAGAGACTTCAGGAGGACTGTGAGGCTATAAATCTTAAACTAGAAAAAATATATTTAATATTTTGATATGCTGTTGATATAGCCAGAAAGAAGTGGGTCAAATTCTACCCTTATTTCCAATGACATATAATCCTTGGAAGCACCATTGACTGGAACAGAATCTTCTTGAGTTACTGATGTTGTAACTGAGAAAGTATTTGGAGCATGTGTGTGCTGCCTTGCTGCGATGCAAGAGGTTGAATTCTAGGGGGATATTTTCCATTTCTAGGTAGTTTGGTATTGAACAGCTTTAGAGTCATTATTCTTATATTTCCATCAAGTAATGCTTTCCTGGTAAAGGAGGACATGAAAGGACCTTTTAAGAAAATATCAATAACAAAAAAAAGAAGGGAAAGAAAAAGGGGTTTCATCCAGGCTTTTTTTTTAGTCACTGATCAATAGCCCCACGAGAGTGTTGTATTTAGAGAAGAAAGGCAAGCAAGGAAGAATCTTAACTAACTAGCAGGATGTTGATTGTAGCATGCTGGTGTTCAGGCAACTGCTAAGAGAGGAGGAAGAATTTATGCTGAGAATCAGCAAAAACAAGAACATGCTTTATGACTGCCTATTTTATTTCACAAGTCTAAGATACTGCATGAAGGCTCTGGAAATAAAGTTAGAGTAGCTTTGTTAATTGCATGGCACAAAATTTTGAATGGGATGGACAATGACCAGATTATATTTTGATTTTGTATACAATAATATTTGGTTTTGAGATGCTATATTCATGGCAGAAATGAGAGTAGATTAATGTGTAGACTGGCAATAATCTGTATGTACCTTGTGTAAGGTGGTGCACTGGAGGTAACTACCAGTTGTTGTTCTGGCAGTAGGTAATGATATATATGATATTGTCATTTTCACCTGTATAAATTCAGAGCACTCGGTCAAATCTTGTGTTTCGTTGCTGTACAGTCTTTGTGAATGAAAAAGGATCTAGGCTAAGACAATGTGGTTGTATTTCAGAGCTGGAGAAAAATTTAGGGCCTTGTTTCTGTGTTGAATTGATCTTTTGTTTTCTTTTGCATTTATTAATAATGCTTTTTCTATCCAGAATGGTTTCTAGAGATTTTTTGAGCACTGCTGAATAAGCCAAACTACCTACATATTTCTTCAGAGTCCATTGTTTTTGCAGTTACTGATAGCACTTTTTAAAATAAAGCAAAGATTTTGGATGTTTGGGGTTTTTTTTTATTTAAAACAAAAAAATTCTTCCAGAGCAATTTTTTCTGTCTCCTTCACCCCTAGTTCCCCAAACTTTATTCACTTTATTCACTGTGAGCATGTCTTGTCTTGTCTTGCCTTTAGGCTGAATAAAGTGCTGTACCACATCTTTTATGTGAAACTCATACAGTGACAAATTTATGACAAATTAAGTCTTCTCAAGTATTTTTTTAAGAATTAATATGAATTATTTGCATGCCTCTTCCTATAATGTAAATTTATTTGCAATTATTTAAGAGGCCAAAATGAATCCATCTCTACTTTCTCCATTCTAGCTTACTGAAGTTATTCTACATTCAGGATTAGTGGTTAGATAGTGAATTTCAACTTGTAAGGAAGACAGGAATTTTAAGTTATATTGCAATTCTGGAGTTGTGTGTATGTTTAGCAAGTACTGGTATGCTTTGATAGGATTTCTTCTGTGGTTCTGTTAATATTTGCACAGGAAATTTGAATTAGAATGATGGAATATTCATCTCAGATGCAGAATAGTGTGATCATCTTCACAGCCCCACCCTTCACAGATGGTTTTTTTGCTCATGCTGTTGACCATCTTTCATGCAACAAATAGATTTTCCTGCCTGCTATTCCTATCCTTAAACCTTCAAATTCCTGCAGAGTTGATTCTGCTTTTCCTTACCTATCCTATATAAAATTTGTCCTAACTAACTGTAGTTATGACACATCTTGTAGTGCTTAGCTAAATGATTGTTACATTTTAAAATGTAATAGCTCAGTACTCTCTCTTCAGGTAAGCTATTGATTACTTTTTTCCTTTAGGGAAATAATTTTAGCTCTTTAGGTTCTGAGCAACCTAATTGAATTTTTTTCTCAACAAACTGTTGTAACAACTATCTCTGTCCAAGAAACGTTTCCACACTTAAAAGACTGGCCTGTAATCTTTTACACAAGAAAAGACAGTATCAAAATAAAGTAAGGCTGTTACCACAAAATATTAGGTGAGAATTAGCTTCAATCTTAATTTCTTGTATGTGTCACCTCTATACAGCTTACATTCTGGATTGCCTTTGACCATGCAATTTGCTCAGCTAAGGAGGGAAGGATGGAATTCTGTCTGAGAAAAAAGTTCTTCTGCCTCGTTTTTGCATATTTGTTATTTTAATCAGATCAGAGTAATAAAGATTCAGTGTGATCAAGGCTTTTTCACTTTCCATCTGTCTGTAAAGACACTTCCTTGTTTACTTTCAGTAAGTGCCCTGAAGGTCTGCAGCAGCATCCAGACTCTGTTGCCTTTAACTTCTCCACCAGCCTTTCTGCTGTGTCAGCCAAAGTGTTTGCAGCTTACCCTTTCTACTGGTCAGCATCTCCCCAAATCAATCTTGCCCCATTATTCCCTACTTAGATCTATTGTCTTAGCAGACTGTCCTATATGCAGATTATTCCTTTGGTTTTCATCAAGCTTTTGGTATTTGGAAGCAGAATTCTGCTATGTATTTCAGAAGTAACTTGTGTAATTTGCTTTTGTTCTACTTTGCTTACAGTTGTTTGATGTCATAACTGTCATTCAGGGCAGTAATTTGGGAACAGGAGCTCATAACCATTTTTATTCTTCATCACCTTCATTAATATTGCTCTAACAGTCAAGCTGTAACCAGAGTAATAGCATGTATATTCTCTGGTTTTAATGCTCTTTGCATCAATGTTAACTTTGTGCGTGTGTGGAAAAGATCCCCTAAACCTCCTAATGCAAAATAATTTCATTTGCAGGCACATGGGATTTAAACTTTCTTTCCCTTACAGTTTTTATTAGAGAGAGGCTTACTGGTGCCATGGCAGAATGCTCAAATAAGCATTTTAATGTTGAATAAAGGTCAACACACTGGAATTTGAAACCATTAATCCTTTTGCTCTTAAAGCAGGAAGAACTAATACAGACTGAATAACGCATTATATAGTAGATGCTTAAAGTTCTGGAGAGCAGAAACATACCTTTGAATTACCCATTTAGATTTCTAGAATGTTTAATCTTCTGCTATTTAAAGCAAAACAACTTTGGGGTTTCTTTGGGGGTGTGTGTGAGGTTTTCTTAATACTTTTTCATATGTCCAGTTGTTGTAGTGGGAAAGGATAAGTTTATAGAGCTATGGAAAAAGAGTTCCCAGTGCCTGAGAAGACCATGTGTAGTGGAGACGGTGCCAGTACTTTCAGGTTGCAATAATTGTATCAGTCTATGGGTGTAGAGACCCTCCTGTTCAGAGGAAAAGAAGTTCGGGCTCACTTTAAATTAATTTCTGGATTTGGAACAGTTGTGGCAGCCCTCTAGGACATCAGAGACTGTTAAATTAAACCTGCATTGCCTTGTGTTGAACTTTTAACCTGTGTATGACTGAAGCCTGTCTTTTGGGAAGGCATCCAGTCCTGATTTCAAGGCATCAGGAAGCAGAGTATCTACTGCTTCCTTTGGTAATTTGTTCCAGCATCTGATTACTCTCACTGTTGAAACCATAGATCTGATTTTTGAGTTGAGTTAATCTTGGCTTAGATATTTGTTTGTTTTCTGTGAAAGCTAATTTTTTACTACAAGTTTAAGAAATAATTTATTTGAATGGAAGAGGGGCAGAGAGGGAAAGTTAATGGTAATGCAAAAGATTGTAGTACTTGATTCTCACTTGATATTTTGTTCGGCCCTCAGGTATTTTCTATGGCTTCTTGCTGTGCTTATTCCAATTTCTCAATATCTTTTAATTTAAAAATATATAGGTTCTAGAATTGATCATTTTATTCAGCTTTATAAATGCTGTTATGTGGGAAAATGGGATATTTAAACCTCTCCACTGCTCCCCAAGCAGCATGTGTGAGGATCTCATTACTGGAACGTTTCAGTGTGGCTCATAGAATCACAGGAGTGGGGCTGACCTTAGGGTAATCTTGATTTTTCTATCTGCATGGCAGGATCAGCACTTATTCTGGACAGATTTCTGTATTATTTCTGATAGTTTTTTTCCAGGAGTATTCCAGAACTTCCACATACAATCTATCTTCTCTATACTCCTGCTTTTTACCACTTGACAGGTTTTTTCCTAAAATCTAGCCTCAGTCTCCCTGGATGCTCTTTAAGTTATTTATGTCTTGCCCTATGTAACATTACCACAAAGAGCAGTTTAGGAGTTTTGTGGTTATTCTTCTTTATTTTTCGCAAGCTTTTACTTGTATCTGTATTTACTTTTCTTCTTTAGCATCCCTAATTCTTACTTATATTGATCTTTTCTAGACAGTATTTCTTTTCTGGATTATCAACAGTTGATCCTGATTTTTTGGAGGTGGAGTTTCTCAGACTGGATGAAATAATGCAGCTGCAGCTTTACTAGTGTTGCGTAGATGGATTCTTCTGTGACTTGCAAGCTCTACTGAATTTATCTATTACAGTAGGACATTTGTCTTTTCTGGAGCAGTGTATTGTTGATTGATTATCCAGCTTGTGATGCACAACAATTTCTCATTTTCTACAAAATGGCTATCAAGTCAGTGGTTCTCCATACCAAGTCATTAATTTATTCTTAGCTAAATATAGTGCTTTGCATCTATTCCTACTGAACAAACACTATGGCTTCCAAATGAGATCTTTAAATTCACCAAGGTTATCTGAATTCTGGTCTCCTGTCCTGTGTATTTATAATGCCTTCAAGGAGGATATTGTCACAGCAAGTATGTTTGTGATGCTATTTTCTAGGTCATTAATCAAAATACTAAGTGCTACCAGACCTAGGAGAGTCTCATACAGATTCTCACTTTGACATATCTTTCATGTTGATTGGAACATTGCTAACCACTCCCTGAGTACAATTTTCTGAATCAGGGTTGCACCTGTTTTGTGCTATTTTCATCTGAATCATGCTTCCATGGTTTGTTTAGATTATTATGTGGAAGAGGATCAAAAATGGCAGTAAGTGCACAAGACATCTGATGCTTCTCATCTGTACAGAAGGCCCGTTACTCTATCAGGAACCAAAATTAGATTGCTTTGACGTGATTGTTCTTGACAAATCCATGTTGGATGTTACACATGTCCTCATTACCTTCCAGGCACTTATAAATAATTTGGCTATTTGTTTCGGTATTTTTGCATGAATTGAAGATAAGCTGATTTGCCTACAATTATCAGGCTTGCTTTTTGTATTTATATATATATAAAATCCTTTTTAAAGATAGATATTGCATTTGACCTTTTTTTGGTCTTCCACTTTGTCCGTTGTCCTTTTTAAGTTCTTAAAGGCAAGCCCTAGTGACTTTGAAATTCTTTCTAAGCTCTTTAAGTACTTTTGGATGAAGTTCATTAGATTTAGCCCATTTAAAAACATCCACTTTACCTACATACTCTGAATATTCCCTGTTTGATGCTCAAGTCTGGCCCTTTGTCAGTGATATTAATTGTGATAGCTATGTGATTGCAATTGACCTTATAATAAAGACTGAGGTGAAAAAAAATATATCCATTAGTCTTTTTGGCATCATCCATCATGTTCCACTCCTTTCTTAAGGAGTGGACTAGCCTTTTTCTCTGTGTCCTCCTTACTGGAGTATCTGTAAAGTGATTTTTATTGCCGTTCATATGTCTTGAAGCTTGCATCTAATCTTATACATACTCATTTGGATTTTTTTTTACATTTATTCCTACCAGATGGGTAGTTCCTTTCTTTTTCTATATCAGTTCTTGTTCTGTAGGTGTAATCTGTGTTTTTATTTGTAAATGTATAATTTCATGTTTCCTTATATCTAAATTACACAGAGTTTGAACTGGCCCAAATAGCACAATGACCCAGTTTCTATGATTAACCTGCTCCTCCTCATAATTCAACTTTTCAGCTGTCTGTCTTATCCATAGATGACAGCTATAGTACATCCACCTTTTTGTCTAGATCCTCAGTTAAAACACTGAACAGCATTAAGGTAATACCTATTTTTGTGGATTTCCATTAAAAACATGTGTTACATGTTAATTTTTTAATTACTGGGGAATTTCCTTTAATTAGCTCTTCATCTATTGAACATATGATTTATAGAATTTACAGAGTTACCAGTTTTAAATCCTAGTGACATTTTGCATTAAGTCAAAAGTCAGATTATTTTATAGAAATGGAAACTATCTTTCCAGAAGCAGAAGTGAGGAAAAGGAAAGGTAGGGCAGAAAGGCTGGATTAGCATGAGTAAATGACTAGTATTGCAATACACAAACACATTTTATCCATAACAGAATATAGAACTTCATTTGTGAAATGGGGAAAAACCAAAGAGAGAACAAGAAAAAGACCCCTGTATTTGCAGTTTCCTTTCAGAACTGCATTTTCTTAATGTCTGCTCTAGTGGTTTCCTGTTCTCATAAGTTTCTCACAGTTGCCAAGCCCCACCAAGTGTTTGTCCCTACACATGTCTAGAGCTTGCCATAGGAAAACCCCTAAGGTTATGGAGTTCAGGTTATTCGTAGCCTTTGAATCTGATCAGTGCTTTGGATGGTGGCTTCCATTGTTTCAGTGATCACACTTTATAATGCAGCACTATTGCTTTTGACATTTATATTGAATGAAGAGCAGCTTCACAGAGGTCTGTGCTCATAGATCAAAGACAAATTTGCTAGCTGTCACCAGCCCTGTCCAATATAATGATATGCATTGACAATTATGATACTAAATGCATTGTGATTGTTTATAGATCATTTCTTGATTTAACCAATTGAAGTAGCTATAATATCACTGGCAATACAACAAATATAAAGAGGGAATAAAAGGTTTGATTAATATTGTGAACTAATAAGGCCATTTGCTTACAAGGAAATCTGAAGGTTAGTCATTCATATTCTAACAAAAATCAGACTTTGAGAGATCATTTTATAGTTAATTGAAGAAGGTAAATTCTAAATGAGTCATCCATTACTTATGTGTAGCCTTGTTTATTATAAGACTAGATCTGACTTGCCAGTTAGGATTTCCTCATGTTGAAATGTATTTCTCTCCATATTTGGAGAATGGCAGTGAATGTGGCTCTGTCACATTTCATTAGGTAAGACTTTACTCTGTTTCATTTCAGTCTACAGTAGAACTGCTTCTGAAATGGGATCATTGACCCCTACCATTGATCATGCTGCCCCAGTGTGTGTGTGCATGTGTGTGTGCAGTTAGTGCTACTATCAAAATATGAACATCCGAAGGTAAAAATAATACATGATCTGCAGTGTAAATAATACCCATGGTTCTTTCCTTTCTCTTTCTTTTTTATCCTGCTTTTTTTCTGAGGCTAGCTTAGTCTGTCAGCAGGATGAAAGGAAAAATTGGTACACTTGTGCTAAGTTTCCCCTGAGAAAGTAAATTATGGAGAAGCCTCCAAGGACAACCCAGGAAGAAAGGGATAAGATATTGATGTGCACTGTACCTCTCACTCTTTCTTCCTTGTCCCACAATTGAGCACCCCTTCAATGAAAAGTTACGAGTTCCTTGTTAAATTGAATTTCTCTCCTCCTTGTCTCACAATTTATTGTGATACTGGAAATTTTATAACTTGGTAAAAACTGGCAGCAGCCTCATTTGTCCCCACAAAAGGCTATTCAGGTTTGAATAGGTTTTGAAGCAGAGCTATGAATGCTCACACCTAAAGACAGATAGTCATGTCAGTTCCTGGTTTGTAGGAACTTTTTTAGTTACTGTATTTTTTCATCCATTTTAACCATTATGCTTTTGGGGATGGGCAGGGAGAGGAGGTGGAAGATTGGTAGGGAAGAAGAACGTTTTGAACAGCAAGTGGGTACTGTTGTACCAGCATCACTATAAGCATTGCCTGCTGATTTGTTTAAGGAGGTACTGACAACCTTGCCTCAATTTTGTGCTGCAACATTTTAGTGGCCACCAGTACCTCAAGGGACAGTTTTAAAGATGTCTTTTAAGGATTCACTTTTAAGCCTGTTCATGGATGTTTTTGTTGTTGATTCTCAGGTTGATAAGCATTCTTCTTGCTTTTACTCCACTAAATAAGGCTGTGTAACATTTTCTGTAGGTGTATTTTAATAGAGGAGAGGAGACAGAAGATGTTAGATTTAAGCTTTTTTGGATTTGATAGTGATCTCTTTCTTCATGAAGCCAAAACCTCTGAAATGATGGAATTAATCCACTGAGAAAGATGGTGAGAGGAGGGAAGGATTGATCTGGTTTCGTCTCCAGATACTTTGAATCTGCCAATATTGTTACTGCTTTCAGGTTTTCTAAAGGTTGCCATGATATTTTCTGCAGTTTCATGGGTGAGCTGATGAGAACTGATTGGTTCAACTACCTTGTCTGTGGAAGGTTTGCTCAGGGAACTGATGAATCTCATCTTTGACTAACTTTTCATAGTATAGTGGGGTATGACTGCATGTTGGTCTGAGACATAGCAAAGAAGGGTGCCCTGAAGGGACTGCTCTTCTGAATGTGCAGGTGGAAGTGATAAGGTTTGATCATGCTGGTGGGGCCTGGTACTGTGACTGACCAAGAAAGGTGATTAGTATTTGGCTATTAGAAACAATGTCTAGGCTCTCAAAATAGAAAAATCTTTTGAGACTGACATCTGATATGCTTAGAAAAAAGCCCTGATATTCTGTCCTTGATGTGGTTCTGGCTGTGATGTCATGCAAACCACAGCAAAGATTTGAATGAGAAAAACCTTGTAATGATTTGTTAAGATACACAGTCTGTGGTCTAAAGTCTTTGTATCAAATCTAAGTGTTGGAAAGGTATTGGATTTTTTTTCCCTTGGTAGCTTTCTCTGCAGTCATGCAGCGTGCTTAATTCCAGTGAAAGGGAAAGCAGAAAGACTGACATGCTAGGTGACATTCCAGCTATGGATGAAAAAAAATGCAGCAGATTGACAGGCCAATAAAAATACACAGAAGGATGTTCTCCTTTCCAAGGATGTGTGTGTGTGGGAATGTTGGAGAAGAAAAGGCTGGAAAGGGTGGAATATGTGTGTGTTTACATATAGACACAGAAATATATATGCTTATGCACGTATGTGTATGCCTATGTGCACATACAAACAGGTAATGATGTAAGTTCAAAACATCTTTTTGTTCAAGTTAGGGAAAGTGGTGGGATTTTCACTGTTCATTGTTATCCTTTAATCTAAGTCTGCCACTGGTGTGACAAGTTGAGCAGAGTTTCTTCTCTGTGAGTTGCTCTGAAGGAGAGAAGCCCAAGCTGTATGAGCAGGATTTGTTATTTTCTGGTGCAACACTAACCAAAAAAATATGAGTGACACTTTGCTTCTGTTGAACAGGGGTTGTTGGATAGAATGACTGGGAATGGAAGGAGATGAGTTTAAGCTATGGAAAGACTATCTCTAAATGTTTAAGATGGAGTTAAGCATATTAATCAAAAGATTTATATAACATGGTAGAAGTAATCTTGACTTTGTCAATTAAATAATAGAATATTTTAACACTTTATTTTGGATTTGATATATGGTTTGAGCTCATCATGTGAAAAAAGCAGTGAATGAGTTGACTCTCCTGAGGATGGCTGCTAGTCTGAGGTTGCAGAGATGCAAGAAAGTGATGCCACTCTCAAGTTAAGTTGTGGCTTCCTTTCATAGGGAAGAAGATTGATGATTTGGTCCAGTTTTTGCTGTGCAGGGAGTTCTGCCATTTGACATTTTTGTAAGAGCATGTTGTCATCTAGTCCGTAAGGAACTACTCGGTCGACATGTGCAAATCAGCAAGTTCAGGTATTTTTGATAACGCTTTTTGATAGCAGTCATTTTTCTTAAGCATCTGGTTTTCTGTGTTAGATTTTAACCAAAAGTTTTACTGCAGTCAAGACAAAGCCCTCTAACCAAGATGCAGCAGCTATGATTGTTTTCTCTGTTGCTCACATAGCTGACTCCCTCTCTTCAGTCTCCTCCTAAGCTTCCTATCCTTATTGCTGTCAAATGTAGTCTGTCTTTTCCCCTCTTCATCAAGGTTTCCCAGTCACTTCACTGGTCTCTCTCACTGTTTCTGTCTGGCTTATTTTCTGCTCTCAGACAAGTCCAAAGTGATAACTTAGTTGGCCATTGTGTTGCTCCTGGCCTCCTGAGTGCCTCTGAGGTAATCAGAAGAACATAACCGGGGGAGTCCCAGCAGCTCTCATATCATTTGGGGTAAATAGTGAGAATATAGGAAAGCCACAGTGGGAAGAAAGAGGTGGGAGCTCTGCCTTTGGAACACAGTATGATTTATAGCTGTGCCATAAATCAGTCATCTGCACAGGCTCCCTTTTGATGTGCAATAGATACAACAGAGACACCAAGGGAAATGTCACCCAGTTGCTGTATATCCTCTCCTTTCTCTTCTTTTTTCATTGCCTTTAATCCTGTGAATAATGTAGTATTTACCTCTAGGCAATGGAGAAGAGGGGAGGAGGAGAGGTAAATAGCAGTGTGTGGTTGCTCTGTGTGTGCAGAGGCATTACTGAGATTAGCAGAAGTGAAGTGGATGGTGGGATAAGGGCTGGAATAACCAGTTTTAAGAGAGATTGGAAAATGGGATACACTGTGCATTATGAGAGAGGCATGAGGCACAACTGTTAGAAAAAGAGAATTTTAAGAACAGTGCCCTAAATTGTTAGACATAACACTTCTGGCTGGAGCCTGTAAATTATACCAGGACAACCTCTAAAATTGCTAAATACATTGCCCAAGTTTTGCTTCCAAACACGCTTGGAAATGTTGGACTGCCAATAACAAAGAGTGAATAGCCCTAATGATACATGATTTGTGATTGCTTCTGTCAGTTAAAGAGTACATTCATCTTTACATAAACAAAATGAAAGTTTTAGCTATTACAATATAAACTACCTATTACATATTTGATACATTAGGCACCTAGATCTGTGCATGGTATGTCTATAAAAGTATTTTATCATGCATAAAGGTAAAACAAGTATTTGGTTTCTGCTGCCATATATTTGGGCTTGCTTGTTTTTGAAAAATGTGGCTCTGGGAGTACCTTTCAAACAACACTTTGCTTTGCTAATAAAAAATGTACCTCTGTGTGTTTTCTGTTTGCTGTGAGAAAGAAAGGAGATGACAAAGATCATGCAGCTGCTCTGGCATCTTATGGCTGTAATACAAATAAATGGCTTTTACCCTCTATATTTGCCACAGCCTTCCTTGCCCATCAGTTAATATGCCCATCCATATTTTTTTTTTCTAAAGAAGGTAGTTCTTGTACCTTCTATCTTCTAGTATTCTTTGCTATGTTGGTGAGCCAGAGTGTCATTCTTATGCAACAAAAAGTATCCATTTCCAGCACTGAGATTAAATGAGCATGTGAGAAATAATAACTGATACATAAACATAGGTTCTATTTATTAGCTAACCCTATCTTTCCAGACTTTGGAATACTTTAATTCATACTTTGTCTACAACTATTTGGTTGAAATGGTGGTAGTTTATGAACCAACTATTTGAAGATGGTGTATTTTATGTTCATATGTAGAGCCACACTGTGCATATTTGTATGTACACAGCCAAGCACTTGGGGGAGAAAAATTCCTTCCCTCCCTACAGAAGTCCCCAGGTGTAGGTGGAATAGGGATCACTTGAGCCTGCTGCCTCCTCAGTTTCTTACCTGGGTTTGGAATAACTTTTGTTTATTCTCTCCCCTCTGCTATTTTTGGGAGAGCAATTATTCCTGGCTTTATTCAGCCAGCGTGGTTACTGTGGTTAGCCAAGAGATGACATTTAGTCTATAGTGCTGTTTAACGTTCCCCACAGTGTGAGGGTGTACATGTGAAAAAGCTTGAAGGTGAAAGAAATATAACAGTCCTTGCTCAAAATGTGTTGTTCATACCTACTTTCTCAGCCCTTTTTCCTAGTGCCTCTGCCTCAGAATGCTTGATGGGTTTTGAGGGAGGTAGAGGTTGAGAGGAGATGATGCTGCATGATGTGGTTTTTCTTTATGGTGATTAATAGGACTCATTTACTTCAAGGTACTTAAGTGCCTTGTCAAAGACCTCGGTAGCTGCTTTGCAAGTTTTGACTGTATTCACACTTAACAGAATTGTGTTTCTCTAAATGCTACATCTTGGAGAAGGACAGTTAAGTTAAATAACATTTGTGTGTGTTGGGTGTGGGTTTTTTGTTTGGTTTATTCTGGTTTTTTGTTTGTTTTTAAATAATTCTCTTGCACTGTTAAAGTGAATAAATTTTGTCATTGACTTCAGAAGGATTGCCAAGTATCAGCTTCCAGACTTGCCCATGGATGATGATTTTTCTTTTTCCTTCTTTGCTTTTATATTTGTCTATAGAAATCAGAGTCAAACAAGAGATGCTGCTTTATGGCAAAGTTCTAAGAAAACAGTTGAAGTCAATTTTCTCAATATTATTTTGTTGATATCCGGTCTAAAATTCCTGTGATATAATTTGCCAAATTGTCAGCCATTCTCAGCTATACTGGACTGTCTCAGAAACTGCAGGTATTTAGTGCCATCAGACCTGGAGGTGATTGTCTCCAGTGAGCTACTGAAAGGTGAGAAATTAGTGACAAAGTGTGAGTACTTTGTGACTGACATCTTTGGATTTGCTTTCTAAGTTCCTAAATCTGGGAAAATACACGTATGCACAAACAGATTTTCTGTGCTGCACCAATGTGTTCCAGGAAGTGGCCAGAGAGGCATCATAATACAGATGTAATGTCATCCTGGGCTACTTTAGCATAAGAGCCAATGTCTGGAACCATTGTGTGCATAGAAAAACCAAGACCTTAAATTCAATGGTCTAATTATTAGAATTAGTCTATTTCAGCAAGTCAAAAAGTGCACTTCATTCTCTAAAATCTATTTCCTTTGTCATCAGCAATGCCAAGTCTCCTTTTGCCTGATGGGCTTAAAAGCCAAGCTGCTCAACTCTGTCAAAACCCAGGCAATTCTGTGTGGGTGCCAAAGCACAACTTGCTAGTCTCTAGCCAGCTTTACAGCCGCAAAATGCCGAATGAATGGGATACAAGTGGCAGCTGAGGTTCACAACTCAGGATCACAGTTCTGGCTTTCTGCATCAAAATTCCTTCTGATTTCAATTTTATACCTTCAAGTCCTTTTTTAGATGAAGTCCCAAGTGATGCAGCCAACACTGCTGCCAGAATATAATCTCTACTGAGGCAAGATTGTTTCTTTCCTCACTTAAAATGGCATGTAGCTCTATGACTGCATAGTCTGAACAGATTATTTCTGTGAGGGTACTCTTGGGATCCTATACAATAATATATCTTTCAAGCAGTAACAATGTGAATATTTATTCTCAAAGGATATCTGCACTGTATAACATACCTGCTGTTCTGCTTTCTGAGCAGATTTTGGAGTAGATTGTGTATCATATGCCATATGATTGCCATAATATCATTTACATTCAGTATACAACTGAGATCCTTGGAGCCAGCTTCTGAGCATCTTTGTATTTCATTGTCCTGCCACACATACCCTCTGTGTCAATTCCTTTGTTGGGCTGCAGTCTCTTAGGTTGCACAATTGGGCAGGCTGGGAATACCTAATAAGAGAAGAATATCTGGGTTTCTTACCTGCCTTGTGCCTCCATTCTCTTCTGCTATGTGTAGTTATACACTAAATATTTCCAGTGCTTACAGCACCTTGGGCGAGCCAGACCCATGGTGTGTCCCAGGACTGTGGTTATAAGACTAGTAGAGAACATAGAAGGTACTGTCTGTTTCCCGCATTGCCAAGTGAGTCATATATCCCACTAAGAGCATCTTGAAAATGGTCCATTTAAATCTTAGTTGCCAAATCAAGTGGGTGTCACTGTAATCAGCTCTGTTAACCCTAAACAGTGTGTGTCCTTATTAGTGCCTTTTCAGTCCCCTCAGACATGCTAATATTGATTGAATAAACACTAACGATAATCTCGGTCAGCACTAAGACATGATATGTACACATACCGTAACCTCAGTGTTACTGTCAATAAAGCTGGAAGATTGTATTTGCATTTGTTACCTTGGTAGAAACATCTCAGTGTGGTGTTCTCAGTCTGTCCCTGTATCTCCTTGTGTGCTGTTCTTGTTCTGACCAGGTGGTTCTGTGTAGAATTTAGGTTCCTGTCCTTTGTATTTCTGTTGTACATTTCACAGCTTTTAAACATCAAGACAGCAGCCATTTAACTGCACACAGACACACCTCTGTGTTCAGGAGAGAATGTACAGTACTGTATATCCAAATGGAATTGCAGGAGTGAGTTAAGATAGCCAGAAAGTATCTAACTGTGAGTTTGTCTTCCTATTCCAAAAACAGGCCAGGCACCTTTAATTACAAGAATAGTCAGGACTGTGATTGGTGCATTGCAGATGAAAGATTATGTCTTCTACTTTCTAACACTATTTCCCAGGCTTAGTTCTGACTCATAATAGTGATTGGAAAACAGTGACCTGCTGAGTCATAGACATCTTTAAAAAAATGTTTGTTTACTGTTGTTTCCTGTTCCATGGTGTTTATATTACACTATCACTGGGCAATGTGTGAACAAATAAGATGATTTCGGGTTTGGTCAAAAGATATTAGTAGCTAAGTGAAAGGCTCCAATAAAATGTCTTCATATTTGCTTCACTTAAAATGTCTTTTTTGCTGGAATGGTACTCAAAATGCCCACATTTCAAATGCTGAAGAGGGCATGTGAACTGTCTTCACTTGCTTATGTGGGAGGCAGTCCCATCCATGTATGACCAACTATATAATGAAAGCAGAAAGACAGAGCAGACACGATCTGTTTTCCCCAACTTCGCTCTTTGCTATGTGCCTGCCTTTCATGGTTTCTTTATGCAAGCAAAAATATTTTGTGAAGCATAAAGCCCTGTGGCAAATGCTAATCTAACCAACAATCAGGAGAATAATTGTTTTGCAGGGAATATTCTCATTCTGTAATAGAGAACAAAAGCCTTGCAATTAAGACAACAGAACATTAATAACACACATTTATCATTCTATATGAGCTTATTATTTCCAGTCCTTTGCAAATAGTTCTAATTTATATACCATTCCTTAAGAAGCTGTATGTTAATGTGATCTGTATTGCTGTGTTAATATCTAGAAAATGTTTTTAGCATCTTGCACTGTAAACTGCTCTGGTTTCTTTAAAGGACAGAGCACAGACTTGAAATCCATGAAACATAATCTTAACTTAGTCTTTCTAGTCTAATAATGTCTACTACCCTCTTCATTGGGTCTAAGAGCTGGATTATAGTGTTCTTTTAAAACAAATCAAGTCCCTTCATTTTCAGCTCGGTGGTATTAGGCTTCCTCCTCCTACCCATCTCATTCTGCCCTTCATTCTAAGATTTATTTCTTGCTCTCAGCTGGCTGTTCATACTTAGCTGTTCTGGCAGTCCCATGCTCCTACAGAAGAATCTGTGCCTTTTCGTACACTGTCCCATATGTCTGGGCTATTTTTCCTTTCTTGGTCAACCCAGCTAAGTTTCCATACTTAGTTCTCATGCATAATCCCAATGTTACTTTCTCCTTTGCTCTCTGAGACAGATGAATTTACTGGGAATGAAGCCATGGCTTCATACTGGTGTCTGTCGGCTGAAGAGCCACTGGCTGAATTCAGAGAGGAGAATAAATTGCATATGTTAAAATGCCATGGCTGCTAGTTTGCAGATGTGAGTAGTTAATACAGAATTCTTATAAAAGGATGGCTTTGTTCCATTTTAGCTACCCTCCATATGCATTGTGCTAGTATAAAAGCTTATGTAGTAACCACCATTCCCCAATATGTATTTTCTACATAGGAAGCTGAACGGTGGTGGAATGGTTGAGATACTAGCAGATTTTATTCTTACTCATCTCTTTAGCAATATATAATTTTTGTTTTATAAATACTGAGGACGTGGGTGTCAAAAGATTATTTTAAAGAATTTAAAATCATATATATGAATGTGGCTAGCATGTAACTAATTTTTGTCTTTCTATGGCTGTTTCAGTCTGATGCAATTCGCTGGCTGAGATTAAGGGAATGAGCATGTGAATAAATTAGTGATATTTAAGCAGAGGTGTTAATTTGCAATGCATGAGCTGCTCCATAGTAACTGCTTATGTGCATGCTCTGACCTGGTAATAAATGAAAGATACTGTCAGTCAGTTTACACTAGTTAAAGTTAGTCCAAAGAGAACAACTCTTCTTCTTTGCAATGAACTATTCATGCAGCAGCATTGTTAGAAACAATGTAAAAGAAAATCAAAGATTAAAAAACAGGAGTTAGAAGTGTGAGAAAGATATTTACTTATTGGATCTAGAATTACAGACATCAGAAATGGAATGAGATAACTTTCCCAACGTGGTTATTGGTTTTGCAGAGTGAAAAGTGTATAACATCTCTGAGATCAAGCCCTTGTGTTTGATCTTTCTTCCACTTGTTTAACACCAGTTTGCTGGCATTGTTTGAGATAAGATTCAATTGTTCAGAAGCGTTTCCTAGTGCTCTTTTAGATACCCTTGAGTAGCTGAGGCATTTGTATTGGGCTAACAAATATAGCAGAGATCTACAGGAGAGCAAACCCTTTCAAAATGGCAGAGGGAGTCTTGCACTTGCACTGAGTTCCTGTGTTTGGGCAATTAAAGTCATCCCGGCTGCCAAAAGGACAAAGTTATTGTCTGTATTTTTCTAAAAATTCTAAGTTTAGTGACATATACAGACCAATCTGAGGCTTTGATATCTATTGGTCTTTCAAGCCCAAATTGAAATAGCCTTAAATGTATGAACTTGTAACAGAAAAACATTCTATTGGAAAATTTTCACTAGTTTTAGCCAGTTCACTCAGTTACTTGGTTTATTTAGCTTCCTGTGGATTCACTACTTTTCTTGAGCAGTATTTGTCACCCCTCTATAGTCTGGGGATACAGGCAACAGTCTTTAAGAAACAGTTATTAAAGTATAAAGGACTTTTTAACAATCACTAATATTCACCTTTTCAAGATTTAGCATTCTAGCTTGGATTCCCAGACCAGTTTTATCTAATTTCATTCTCTGTGTAACCCCCTTTGTCTTTGCCAGCGTGCAGGGTGAATTGTAGGTGGGTCAGCAGACCTTCCTTCACAATTAGAATTGTTTGTCCAGGTGTCCTGGGTTTTATCACTTAGCACTAACTATGCACATATTAATTATTTCATACATTCTTATGGTAAAAGAATGTGGAGGTTAGACATGGTCCCACAACAGAAATCATAAAGAATGAAGATATGCAAGGGAAAATCAAAGGCTTCAGAACAAGGCACTCAATTTTTATTAATATAACCACTTGGAGGAAAAAAATTAAGTCAAAGAATAAAGGGTTATGCCATGAGAGACACAAGCACTGTATCAGTAAAAAGAAGGAAGGAGGAGGACAGGAGCAAGGGATATATATGGGTTTACTTCAGTTTGTTTTGGTTTTTGTACCTTGGAAGCCTGAGTTCAAATTTGGGTTTGACAGTGAGATAAATATAGCAAATATATTTTTCACTTTTCCTTCCCAAACCAAAACAAATCTATTGCTCCAGGGTATTTTTGGAATGTGCAATAAATCAGCACTAAAAAGAAAAAAAATATTTAAACACTATCAAAGTGTTCCTAAACACCCATTGCCATAGCATAATGGTATTCTAATGCTGCCACATAATGTGGAAGGAAAATAAGACACTTAGGGAAAGTAGCTTCTGAGATAAATTAGACATATTTATTTTGGAGGGAAAAGAGAGGGTCTTATGAGGTTGTTTTATTTCAATGATTTGAATTTATGATAGCAAATAATTTCTTATCATTATACGAATGTAGTGAGAGACAGTTGGGGTTTTTTCTGTGCCCCTCAGAAGTGCATGGTGAAACTTGTGTAGAGATAGATCCTTCCTCCATTGAACCAATGGAGGCTTTTTGCAAATAAAACAACAGGATTTTTTTTTTAATTAGAGCAGCTTCAAGGGCTCTATATGCCATTTCATTCAATATGATGCCAGTCTAACCAAACTCTGTTATAAAAGTTGGTTTGGACTGTGTGTTTTCTATTAGTCTTTTATCTGAAGGGCTGAAATTTTTTTTAAATTGCAGGCATATCTCTAATTTGGTCTGTTTTTATAACCATTACACTTCTGGCTAAGGGAAACAGAACAGGCTTTGGTAGAAGCTCACATACTGTTGGGATTTGGAATCATTGCAAATTAAATGCTGTCGTATAAGTTTGCCCTTCAGAAATTTGCTTTGGGAATTTCTAAATCCAAATAAAAAAGTCCTTTGTTGCCAGTTAATGGAAAAGTTGCCACCAAATGATATAAAGTACATGCTGTTAGGTATTAGTGCACGGTTTCCACAATGTTACTAGGGGGCTTGAAAAGCTGGATTAGCTATCTTTTGGGAATTAATTTGTTTATATCACTAAGTACGTGGTCAACCATACAGCAGTGTGATTAGCTGCCATGGATTTCTGTTGGCACAGTATCACTTCTACACTGTCATGTAATTATTGTATTTTAGACAGGTTAGCAAAGGAGAATTCTTAGCCTGTAGTTACTTATTCTCCAGTATCTTTTAGGGAAAAAAAAACAACCTCTCACCGCTTTATATAATCTCCCATTACAGAAAGTGTTCTCTATCTCAGAAAATACATAAAGACCAGATTTTGCCCTCTGGATGCCTGCAACTTAGTGGTCAATATGTAAAGCTTCTGTTAAGTAACAGGGTGACTTCTCAGTCTTTTTTTGTCCTTCATCTCTGTTCATTTTTAAGGATCTAAGTGTCTGAGCAGAAGCAAAATGAACTACAAAATGAGCTGTTGCTGATACTTTTGTTCTCTGAAGTCTGGATTATTATAACTTTGTTTGGTTTTCTCACGTATTATGGGCAATTTGTCAAGTAGATAACATTAGTAGAATTGTAGTTTAAAAACAGTTTTGATCACAATCTATCTGGCTGCAGTAGGAATGTGAAAAAAAAAGTTGTAAATTGGTTATTACCCTGAGCACAATTTCAATATGAAAAATTCCTCTCAAAGTGAGACAGAAAAATGAGAACTTAAATCAGTGAGAAGGTGTGTGCTGACTGTACAAACATGAGGTCTTGTTGCTCTCTCTGTTATTTTCTGTGAAGTGTAAGAAAGATCACAGCCCATTACCTTGCAAAACAATTTGTTCCGAATTACTGAACTTGCCCTACCCCAGTATATGACCTACCTGGGGTAGCCTGAGTCTTGTTTCCTGTGGCGGGAGGACGGAAAGCAAGGACAAAATTGGTATTGGTGATTGGCCAAAATCTCATCCCTAACTACATAGTGTCAGGAAGAACATGTTTGAGACTAAGGCTTTATATATGTCTGTTTTGACCTTGCCACGTGTTTTGCATAAAATGAGGTCCTCTCAAGTGTGAATTGTAATCCTCTTTAAACGGACAAGGTGACATCTGAAGAACAAAGATATGGACATTAATGTAAGACCTACACATTAGCCATTTGCTAATTACACTGAACACAGTGGAATATCCTGGCTATATGGTGTCCAGGGCTGTCTGAATTCTATAGCATATTGTGTGTACAGTATTCTGTACAGCCTGGCAAATTTTAGTGAATTCAGTAGCACTTCTATGGCGGTAATGACATGTAACCATCTGTGATTTTGCACCTGCAGAAGCCAGTGTCAGCTGTTGAAGTTCAGCAGCCCTGGCTTTGCATGAATTTATTGCCAAAACCCTCATTTATTTACTAGCCATGGAATTCAAGTAACCCTTTCAGTGAACTTAAAGGTCTTACATATTATATAGCAAAACAGTGCTCCAGAGAGAGAATCCCTACAAGGTTACATTTCTTAGTAAACACTGTTTGTACGCTGTGGTGCTTTTATAGAGTAAATAAGTTTATATAATAGCACTGCTGGTACTGAGACAGTGGTTAGTGATCCCACTGGTACTGGGGCTTTTTCATGCAGGTGTTGTAGGAATGCACACAGGGAGACAACCTTTCCTCTGAAATGTAGAAAGGGGAAAAGGTAAACAGAGGCACAGAATGGGGAGCTGGTTTTACAGGCTGGATTGCAGTACCATGGGGAATCCAGGAATAAAACCTTTCTCTTCATTTTCTCATCAAAGCCTTAAACACCACTTTATACCATCTGTCATGAAAATGAACAGGATTGGCTGCCTTTCTCTAGCTTCAGACTCTGCTAGCAGGCGCTCACATTAAATGATTTTTTGTAACTAACCTCAGAATAAATACAAACTTTGTTTATTCTGCTAACAAGAGAAGTAGTTCTATTAAATGGGAACAGATCTCAGCTGTTTCTTACCAGAATGTGTGCTGAGCTTGGGATTTCTCACATGACCACTCTGATTCATCACAGATGTCATTCTATTGATTTCTTTCTACCAAAGACTTTTGTGGAAACATGCAGGCTTTATGGTTGGCACAAACACCATCATCCTTTTCACTTAAGTTCTGCATAGGCAAAACATGCAATAGGATGAAAAGGACTGTGGGACCATGGAGCATGTGACCTGGCAGATCATTCAGTCTCTATGCCATGAATATTTGGTATTGTAAATGCCTGTTTCTGTGGAAAGATACATAGTTTTCAATTTTCTATAATGAACATAACCCAATTCGTTTTTACGTTCCAGCTGCATGACAATGGAAAAGATGGACAAAGAAGCAAAAATGTTTAAAAAAATCTTGTTAACATTTCCAGTCTTCAAAACATATAGGAAGTTTAAGCAAAAATACCTAGGCAAGTTTTTGCTAGGAGCAACAGAAATAAGAGGTTATTTTAAATCGAGATTTTCTCCTATTTCAAGTTCTTCCAATGTGCTAATAGTCACATCAAATGCAACTCAAATCTTACTTTTTCACCATGTGTTCTTGTATTCAGTGGGACAATTAAAAAGGTTCAAAGGCAATTGTAATTTTTTGAGTAGTCAATGAATCAAAAAATATTAGTTGCAATTTGGCCTAGTGTAATGGCAATTTCCTACATGATGACAAATGTCGTGGCTTTGCCCAACTTACTGACATCATATAAATGATCATTTTTCCTTATTCTTGTCATTAAGTGATTTAAAGAAGATACATACATTGCTGAGAACACACAAAGAGTGTGTTGATAGAAGCTGGGGGAAATCGATTTGTTTAGTCATAGTACTGGTAAAAAACCCCCTATAATTGTTTAAATGATGTTAGCCACAACCTTTGAAGTTGTGCTATTTCAGTTGCAGAACAGGAAATGAGCTATAGCTATTGGAGGAAGAATGTAGGGAGGAAGAGCTGAGAAAAAGCCACATCTCTGCTGGGAAAACTCACAGAATTCATGAAAAGAAGAATTCACACTCACTTATTTAAATCTGTGTCTGTTCCTTTAACCCTAGTTAGGTTGACTGCAGAGCAAGATTTTAGACGTGGAGCTATTAAAAATACAAGGGTTTTGTAAATTTGTCAAAATGGGAATAGCACCTTACTTATTAGAATAAACAAACTAAGTTCCTCTTCTTATATGCTATAGTAGCAATGCACTTACAGAAAGTGTGCTCATAGACTCGCAAGATTGGAGGCTTAATAAGTAGTTAACTCGGTTGATGAAAACTCTTATTACTAGCATGTAGGAACTGGATCCTACTGACAACTTTTTATAGAACTGAGTTATAACAAAAGCTTTTTTGTATAGTTATTATACAACTTCTCTACTTCTTGAAGTAAAGATCCTGATGGATGTAATGAGTATTTATAGCTTGAACTATAGCAGTGTATAACCTCTAGGATCAATGTAATTAAGGAAAATCAACAACAATAACAAAATCTCAATAAGTCAACATCTAACTGGTAGCTGGTAGGGCCAGTGTCTATCAGACAGCACAATTTCAAGATCAAATAGAATTATTTTCCATGCCTGTGGCAATACAGCTATTTTTTTGCAAGTGGCTATCGGGTAAAATGAAAACCATGTTACAATTTAAATACATTTATTCAGTAAGAATAACATTCTAGCTTTTGATACTACCTTCCTGGTCTTGTGCTGCATTTAGCATATTAAAATTGTGTGCAAAAGCCCAAGATCTATGCTGAGTGAGTGAAGTCAAAGGTCTATGTAGCTTGCTTTCAGGATTTTCTTATCTTTATTATTATCGGAATTTTCTTACCTTATTTTGTTTTTATAGAAGGCTGTAAAAACATGGGTTTAAATACTTGATCAGTCTTAGAGTTTGCTGCTAGTTTTTCTTCTGTATGCAGTAGTGGACAGTGTTTTCTTGATCCATTTCTACTGTTAATGAAGTAGAGAATGTTTTGGCGTAGAGCTCTCTGGACCTGCCTTGCTGTATCTCACATTGTATCCTGCCCTTTCTGTTTGTTTCTTTCTTTCCATTCTCTGTACTCCACTTTACTTATTACCTTTTTAAATCTAGTATACCTTTCATGCTCTGTACCATTTCTTACTGTGTTTTAGGTCATTGAAGTTCTCATGATTTCACCAAGTTTGTCTCTTACTATAATGAGCGTACTTCTTTCATGCTGGGATAAATTGTACTTGCCCATAAATAGTTCTTCAACTATCTTGAATGTCTTTCCTCTTTATGCTTGCTTTCAATGCTATCTAACTCCGCAGCTCACTGAAGTTATTGGTCTTGAAAGTAGGCCATTTTCTTTATTTTACTCTTCTCTGCCTTTCCTTTCTTGAAACTTAACTGATCAATGTCCCCTTTTATTGCTCTCTTCTTCCCTCTAGGTCATAATCAGACTCCAGCTAGCCTTCCTATGCATAATTTCTGCTAGTCTTGCTGTGTTACAGAGCTATTAGGTGAGGTTTCTACTAGCTGAATAAGACTTCTTATTCTTTCTGCTTGTTTCCTGTAAGTCTTGCATTAAAATATACACATGACTTAGACTGACCTGCTGTTTTCTGGTTTGGTTGCCATGTGATTCATACAAGGAAAAAAACATCCAAGCACCTGATTCCCTTCTGGGATTTTCTAGAGTTTCATGTCACTCTACACAATTACCCAATTGTCAGAGGCTAGGAAAAAAGGTTAGATTTGGAAGTTCTCATTTTTCATGATAAATACGCACAATAAGTGAAGTAATCTAATTGGAATGGATAATAAAGAAATTACTTGTTGCTATTATTTTAGAGGTAAGGAAAACTTAGTTGCTGACAACTGTGTAAGCATAATCTTCTAGAGGTAGCTCTGTTCTAAGTAGCAATTTCATCCCTTACTCCTCTTGTATCTCCTATAATGGCTTTTGTGTAACAAGATCAAGGGTCAAGTTGAATCAGTTATCACCCACTTTTTGTCCATTCTTTCAATACTACTCAGTCACTTGCTCTGAAAAGGAAGTCAAGAGGCAAACAGATGAATTTATTCCTAGATGCCATGTAACAAATGACGGGTAAATCCTGTGCTCATATTTTAAGCTTTCTTCAATCTTTTACCACAGACAACATTATGGTTATTCTCTGAGTCATAGTTATTCTAGATGAATAGTGCTCAAATAGGATATAAAAATAACACTCTGGGAGATAATAAGGTAATTGGAAAAAGTTAATTCAATGCAGGTGAAACAAGTGATCCACAAAATTTAGACAAAATTGTTTCTTGACATGAGTCGTGTAACTAATTAGACTGCTAAATATCTAAGTTTCCTTTTAAACATATTCAGTATTCACTGAAACAGAATTATACTTTAAACTATCACATGTGCATATTACTATAATACAGATATAGCAAACTAAAATCACCTGGCCAGTTGCAGGGCTGAATCACAAAGTACCTTCTACATACTGCCTAAACATTTTTAACGTATCTGCTAAGCAAGGTTGTCTCAAGTTTCCAACAAGAAGATGTGATGAGAAGAGGATGAGAGAGATGCCCCAGAAAAATGCTTTCTTCCATTGCACTGTCAACATGCACTCCCAGTGAACACCAAAATAAATAGTTTTATGAAACCTTTCAATTTTTTAATAAGTCAAAATACACTTTTCTGACAGTATAATTGCTTTTCATAGTGGGCCTTAAATCTGCACCACTATGAAAGAATAATGCTACAGTAGATCATTTGTGAAAACTTAATGAAAACTGAGTTAGTGAACCTCAGAGTCAGTAGACCTTGAAATTCACTTTCAAAAACTAATTTGCAGTAAATGTATGAGAAACATATTTAGACATGATAAACTTTCAGTCCTCTTTTAGCTAGGTGCAGAAGTTTATCTTGATTAACTATTTTTTCTTTTAATGGATCATTCATATAGGTAGCCAGGATGTTGTGACTTACACTTCTTGTTGGAAGAATTAGTGATGTTCATCCAACAAGAGCAAAATTATTTATTTTCTCTTAGCTTGCATAAATAATGCCAAATCATGATATTTTTTTCAGTAGCCTTTGCTTGGTGTGTCTTATCACTGAAGGTCCACAGGCTATTTTGATTTTAATTAGGGAAAGAAAAAAAAATACAAACTCTGTTGGCAAACTTAACTATTTAAAAGCTCTAAACATTACTTTTTTGTGAACATAAATGATCCACATTATTTTCAGTGTGTATATGAAAATGTAACACAGTCAGATCTTTCACACTCCTGCTTCAACCTTCTGCTTCCTCTGCAATTTATGTAGGTACAAGTTAGTAGTAACAGTTCAGTGGGAGATCCATGATAAGGAATAGCAAGATTTGATGATGCTAATCTGTTTTCCATTAAACAAGAACAGGTTGCCCCAGAAATGTTTGTGCTCATGAGTTCTGCAGCAATGCACCCTCTTACATGAGCTTCCTACCTCAGAAAGTGAATGGCATTTTATGTAAAAACACTGTGAAATATCCCACAAAATCACAGAATATTGGGGATTGGAAGAGACTTCTGGAGATCACGTAGTCCAACAGAACATCATTCATCAGAACAGGTCCTTCTAGAGCATGTTACACAGGATGGCATCCAGGCAGGTTTTGAATGTCTCCAGAGATGGAGACTCAATCACCTTCCTAGGCAGCCTGTTGCAGTGCTCCACCACTCTCAAAGTAAACAAGTTCCTCCTTATGTTTAGATGGAACTTCCTATATTCCAGTTTGTGCCTGTTACCTCTTGTCCTATCATTGGACACTGCTGAAAAAAGACTGGCCCATCCTCCTGACTTTCACCCATTACGTGTTTATAAGCATTGATAAGCATTAGAAGCATTTTCAGCTCTTCTATCTCCACTTTCTAGAGCACAAGGTAAAATACTCTAGCCTGGGTTTCTTTGACCCTCTGACTGGCAACTGGGTACAAGTCTGCTGCGTTTCCTTCTAACTGGTAGTTCTCAGTTCTTTCCAGTCACATCAGTTCTTGCATCAGTTGCCCCTGCAAATTGCAAAGCATGGAATGAAGGTTTTGCTGTTGTCAGTGTGATTTATCTCTGGTTTACTGTGAACAGGTTGCAGGTGGGTTATATGTGGTTTAACACCATAAAGTCACTGTTCTAAAGGATAAGAATGATGTTTTAAAGGTGCCAGGGTGATTAGCTGTTTATTTCAGGTTGCAGAAGCTCTTTTGTATTATATGAAAGACATTTAAGCTCATAAGACACTGGAACTGCAGGTTTACAGTCCAATAGATTTCCATGGCAAACTTTCTGTACGTTCTTTTTCTTGATAGCTTTTCTAAATGTAGGAGGAAGCAATCATTGGATTACCAAAGAGAGAAAGAGAAAGAAGGGAGAGATATGTTAGTTCTTTTACAACAAAATCAAGTTCAGTTTAGCTTGGCTCACTGATAAACAGAAATGATTAGATTTTAGTTTATGATCTGATCCATTGCAAAGCTTTCACTTCTGATAATAATAAATAATGGTGAACAGTTACACAGCCATTGCTATCAATAACTTAGCCATGCTTGAAGATGAATAATATGCATTTAGCCTGATCTTAAAGATGGAGTAAATAAGATGAATGCCATTCCTATGGACACAAAGGAAGATAGTATAAAGACTAAGTTGTTTCTCAGACCCATTCTTCATTCGCAAAGTCTTCATGAATTTCTTGCTTATAGCTGAAACATGCTGTAAGGCACAAAACAGGTAATTTTTTGTTCAGCTGTAATTCCATACATCTGGATCAGTTAATTTGAAAATTGCTGATAGCACCTAAACTTTTGTTAACCATCCTCTGCTTTGTACTGTCTCTTAAACTTCCACTTAGAAATATTTTTCTGAATGCTGGCTGACAGTTCTTCCACTAGTCAATGTAGAAATGCACTCTACAGAAGGTACCTTATGTCCCTGTTTCATTACAGTCCTGGGGGAGTGTTTTGTAGCCCAGTGGTCCACTCCTGTTCTCCCCAAAGTCAGTGACACAATTCGCTTGTACTGCCAGGCAGCAAGACTGGACCATGGGGTCCAGGCCCACAAAAGAAGGGAATATGTTTACCTTTAAAGTGTCTCTAAATTAGTGTCTCTTGCCTTTAAGGAAGTGAATAGCAGCTAGTTTGCTGAAATGAGATTGAACTATTACTGAGTGAAATGGTTTAATATTTACACAGATAAAGCATTACAGGTACAAGTCATTGGTTTGTAATGATAAAGACAAAAAAGGTGGCACAAGTACATTACTGGACAAACTATTAAAGAATTGAGTGTTTCCTTCTCTTTCCTAATTGTGTAGATAACACCCTAATCTGTTTGGTATTGTTTCACTTCTCTCTATCAGTCCCTTAAAAATCCTGAAATGGGGTTATCACAGAACTCCAGATTTGCCCAGCTTTGTAGTCCAAATGCAAATCTTTTAATGAGAGTGCTTTTCCCATCATTGTTCTTTAATTGGCTCAAGTGGAAATAAATGGCACATGTCAGTTGCAGTTTCTGTAAGACATTTCAGTGTAAGGTATGGCAGGATGATAAAGTGGTATTATTGAGCACGAAATGTTTTAAATATTAGGTATCAGCAGGACACTACATTGTCATCCCTTCGTGGGCTGCCATGGAACAATCCTGTCAGCCTTCACAAGCTGTCACTTATGACTACCAGTTGTATGTGAGTATGAACCAAAACTATTTGTCCTATTAAAATTCTTTGGGTGAATATTAGACCTTACTTATTTTCTTCATAATTTAGTAACATAATAAAAACTTTGGTAAGCTTTTTTCTTTTGAGGAATCTAATCACAAAAAAAGAACTGCTTTCTCATAAACTAGAGTTATCAAAAAGAAGGGGTCTTCCGATTCCATGGGCAGAGAAAAAAATGAAGTTAACTATCTTATAGAGTACTGATCTATTTAAATATACTTTGTTGTAATGCTTCCATATTATAAACAATTCTCAGTTAAAAAAATAAAAAGTGAGGTTAGCACAGTCTGTCATTGATGTGCTTGTATCTACTAATATTGAGACAGCACATCATAAATATATGTATCAATCACTAAATCATCTAGAACCCTTTGAGTTTGACAAAGCTGAAAACATTCCAGTGGCCTTCTGTTTCCCATCATTTGCATTTGGGTGCTTGCTGCTGCACTCACTGGGAGTCTTGTGTGTGAATCCTGGATAAGAACCAGCCCTAGACCTCAGTGTTCTTTGTTTCTAGAAGCATGTGGAAGACAATGCATTCCCAGGATGCACAAAATAAAGCAAAATAAAACCACAGTGGGGGCCTTTTATCAATTTTGTCTATTTAAACACAGTTTCAAAACACAAAGTAAAAACCAGTTTAATTATTTGGTCACAGAAATAGGATTTTATGCTTATTCTTAGAGATATTTGCTGTCACGAGCAGTGGTAAATTGCAAAATGTGAGGTGAAGAGTGAGGGTTTTCTTCTATAAGGAATATTGGTTGGCACCTTCCTTGGTGGCATAGGGGAGAAATAATGCAATATATCTTAATTTTTAATCTTTTCATTTTTAAAAGAGCACCATTCCTTGCATTTGTATAGCTCCATTAAATTGCAGTCGCAGAGCTTATTGAACAGTTGAATATGCAAAGCATCATTTTATGGCTACTTTTTTCTCCTGCTCTCTCAATTTTAGAGTTACTGACAAGCCTGCTGAAGTACAGGGCATTTTGGCTGGGTTCTTTGACACATACAATACTGACACATCCTGGAAATCCTTCCGGACACTATCAGCCGCAACATACAAAGCTGGCCTTTAGCTGTTTTCTCTTGCTGTTTGACCTGGGATTTAAAGCCTTTTTATGTGGCATATCCCAGATTTAGTATGAGACCAGGGTAGCACTCAGTGGGACTAGCAGCAGGGAGGAAAGCAGTGTCCTGAGAAGTAAAGCGTGCCCTTGGATCCAAGTTATGTCAGCGTGATTCTGGGTGTAAAAACACTTTCAGTCTTAACTTACGTTGTCTGAATCATCCCTCCAGATCCAGGAGCATAGTTTGCAGGTGTGGAAATCAAGCAGCTTGCTTCTTAAAATAGGATATGTGACTATGGTCTAAATGCCTTAAAGGTAACTCATTTTTGTTCATCACTGCTAATTGCTAAGTGAATTTCAAGGTTCCTCATTGTGTTAATTACAGGATACTAAGAAATCCCAGAATGAATCTCTGTGAATTCAGAGAGCATTGCTATCACTGTATGCCTCAGTCTTTAATTATGTTAAAATTACAATGGGATTGCCTAATTTTAAAACTTTAGCTTTTAAGGGGGAAAAAAATAAAGCCAGCTCCTGTACCTTATGCAGTAGTAAAGAAAACTATTCCTGTATGCCAGTGGTATACCAGGCTGACTCATCCTTCAGATGATCAGCTTCATTACAGATGAAGACAGATGAATCCAGTCTGGAGGTGGTGTTTGGCTCAGATCACTAAGAGCCAAATCACCTCTGCAAATCTTCTTTCTGTGGCCTACATCCTTTGATGTACATAAATATATAGCTAACTTGTATTTTAGAATTACTTATGTTGAAACTGGAATATACAAAAGTACTCGGTTTTCTCTGATGCAAAAAACAGACATAAAAGATCAGTTTTGGAAGACAGTCTGCTTTGCATTAGGATGGAGGGAATCATAAATTTTGAGAGACAAAAAAGACATTTCCAAGAATTCACTGAAATGGTCTGTGGACATCAGTTCCTGCAGGTACATGTACAAACAGAATCAAGTAAGGTAAATGAAAAGATGCAAATTTTCTTCCAAGCCATTCAGGGACCTTTCATTTAAGGAAAATCTCAGCTGCATTTCTCAGTAAGTCTATAGCCCTGTGGGTCAATGAAAATTATGCCATTAAGTTAACGTGGCAAAGAAAAAAGATCACTGAAAAATAAAGAATATTCTAGTTTATTCTGTGATAATAATGAAGCCTGATCTTTATTCCCTCTTTTGAGCAGCTGAATGATAAACCTTGTTGAGACTTTGTTTGATTGATAGATGGCTTCTATCCAGTGACTCCAGATAAGACAGTAGGGGAAAAGCAGCACAAAAACAAAAGGGAAAAAAAATAAAACTGATCTCAGGCTGTTATGGTCTGATGGCTCAACGTGCTACTTTGTGTCTGCCAGCATATTGATTCTTTGCATTTGATGGCACTAAACTGGCACTTTTACCAGCTGAAAAGATAGGATCAGGAATGACAGAGCAGAGGGAGTCAGTGCCTAGCTTCTGTAGCTTCAAGGCAAGCAAATAGCATGGCAATGATTTATTTTTGATAGGGATAAAAGAAACTGGTGGTGTTGACTATTGGTTACAAACCTCATGTTTTACAGGAAAACCTTTGAATGATTTTCTCCTTATTGCTGTTATTCAGTTTTACAGAGATATTATAAAGCAGAATGAATTTACAGGTTTCCCTATGTCATCAGCAAGTTCGTCTGTGTGCATGTGGTGTTGCTAGGGCAAAGTGCTGTATATCAGTATTTTCATACAGAAATAAAACACAATTAGCAATATATTCTGCACAAAGTAGTGACTGTATTTGAAAGGACAGAGAGTGTAGGACAAAAATGATTAATGGTTTACCAAGTAAACCTCACAAATAATTTACATGAAGAATCTTGTTCAAAGTTCTACGTGAGTAACTTGGATTCAGTCTCCTCGTATATACAAACTTTTCTTCATATCACTAGGTATCCTGTGCGTGGAGAGAGAATAGAATATTACTGAGAGGATCTGCCATGCAAATGGCACATAGTTTTATGTTCAGGAATTAACAAGAGGAGTGAAAGGCTTGAACCACTTTATTTTTATTTGCATTGGGGATTTTGTGTGTGATTTTAATTGGATGAATGTTGCTTGGGAAGTCTGTTTACATGACTTATACTAGAAACTGTGTTGTAGTATTTGTAAGGGGTCATTCCTATTGCTGGATTTTAAACAGAAATGTCTTTTATCCTCCAATTACACATAATGATTAACATTCACCCTTAAGATCTTTGTATTATTCCAAACTTTCCCCATGAATAGTTTAGTTTATTGCTTAGAAGTGTATTATGCTCTTGGATGTGTAGTTGTGGAAGATACAGTCAGGGCAGAGATACATATATGTGTCTGAAAAAAAAATGCAGGCAACATTCCTCAGATGTTGCAAATAGATTTTACTATAAATGAGTAATACCTAGCAGTGTTCAGGGAGTAATGTGGGAACATTACAGAAGGCTGTATTTCCTGTGTGTGGGTTAGTTAAAGATTTAATCCTTTATGTAAGATGAAAGACACTCTAGGTTTCTGAAAGGTTATATGCATTCACTGAGCCAGAGAATAATTATAGCACAGTGAGTTATAAAAATGATGTTTCTATGTTCAGTTTCCTTCTCTTGTTGTATCCTATGTCTTAATGGATTAATTAGCCCTCCATTAGTGTGTTTACTCTGGGAGGTGGAGTAGCACCTGCTTTCATTTATCTGACTTGGTTTTTAACTATTTTATGAAACGTTTTTTATGAAATCATTTGATTGTGAAATTTCCATTTCTTAAATGGATAAAAGGTGAGGGGAAAAAGGAATAAGTGTGTCACAGCATTTCAGATTTGGTGTGTATCCAGTTTGCATTGGATATATTCAGAATTAAGATTTTTGTAGAGTTGTCAATGTGGATATTAAAGATTAAGTTGCCTTTTATAACAAGAAAATGATATATGTGAATTGGTTTACATTTTTGTTACAAATGCTAGGTTTGTTAATCTTGCATCATTCATTCTCTCACTGATTCAGTCACCTAATGTTGCTTCAGAATATCAGCTGCTGGATTTCATAGTGTTGATCTCAGCAGGTTGGTGTCTGAGGTTTCAGTCTGTTTCTGCCTTGGAAACCTTTGAGGACTTTGGACCTTATTGAGATTATTGCTTTTTCCTTTTGTCTGTCCTTCCAGAAGAAATACAATCAGAGTGAAATTATCAGAACAGCTGCCTGACTATTGATTCAGCAAATATAGTAAAGGCTTTAAATGAGCTGTAAGAGTAACAGATCTAAGCCACTTGAACATTGTTCTACTTCTACACCAGTGCCATCTCCACTCCTTTTTCTAGACAAATATGCTTGGTAAAAAGATGCAAAGAATTCTAACCCCATTTCAGTTTATTCCTGTCGATTTCATCCATTTCTTGGTGCCTACTCTTTCTGTTCCTTATTTGTGGCTGTTGGTTATATTTAGTTTTGATGTCAGTATCAGTCTGTGAATCCTTCAGCAGCTAAGATTTCCTTTCCTATATGGGATAAAATAAAGACTCACAATAAGCTCTTGCTGTACCAGTTGCTGTAAGCCAACTCTAGGTTTTCTGCATACAGTTCTAACATGCTGCACTGACAACTTTAATAATATTGACATTAATTTTGTAGATTTCAGTTGCGTGGTGAAATGAGGGGTTTGATGTGAGACTAGAACATGTAAAAGCTGATTACACAAGGGGAAGCACTGATTGCTTTTGCAAGATTTCATTTCTTTCAGAGAGTGAATCTTCTGTACTTGCTATACATCAGAAACAGCACTACCTGGCCTGCAGATAGGTAATGTCCACAACATGTTGTACCATCTGACTGGTAAAGCATAGATGATTAACGTCTCTTGAACTTTCAAGGCAGTCTTTTGAGGAACACATGAATCAGCTAGACCCTTTCCTGGGGCTTCTGGGATTTTTCTCTCCTACTTTGCACATTCCACCATCTTGCAGATCCAACCAGTGCACAGCGTGAAGGAGTCTATAGTCTTGTATTTGATTTAATCATTTATCGATATTCCTCTTTTAAAATAGGCAGGCTGTTGATAAAGAAAGAAGCATACATGCCATTATTTCTTCAAATAACAAGAATGAACTCTCCAGCACAAGCGAAAGCAGACCATATGCCTTCCCTTTGGGTATCCCTTGGCACTGAGGTTCTGGCATCACACTCCTTCGTGTAGAAGCCAGCAAAAGATGTTTAATGGCTTTCAGACTCCGAAATGAGTTCTGCGGCCATGTGTGTCCCTCTCCAGTTGTCTGAGGAGATGAGCTTGAATTACAGCTCAGCCACTGCTGCCAAGCACTCTCCATTATTCCAGCAGACCAGGTTGCCAAGCAGGATTTATGGTCCTTTTAACTCAATATCAGGCGATGGAGCAGCATTGTGTGATACAGACTATATACCAGAGATCCTTATCAATGAAACAGAACTCTCTAAAATTAGGGAGATAATCAAGTCTGTAACTATCCCATTGGTAATTGGCACCACTCAGAACATAGTTAAACATAAAAATACAAACCAGGAATGCGGAAGAAATGAATTTGTTTTCACTGTAGATTAAGGCACTATGCAGATCATACAAATTGCTTTCACATTAAGATTTTCTAACCTCCTTCCTTGCCCTGTGTCCATGAAGTTTTGAATATGCCTGCAATACATACTTGTGATTGGGTGCAATCTTGATAATTACAATTGAATATTATTTTTAATCAGTTATGATCTGAGGCAAAGCAAGCTTGTCTGTTGCTAATAGCAATGAAGCTCTGAATATATTAAGCTTTATTGTTCATTCCTATGAACAAAGAGATATGCTATAGAAGTAAACATTTACATTCAGATCAAAAAGAACAATTGTTTTCATTTGTGATATTCATAGTTTAAGACTAGCATGAACGAGAAGCCTACCTTTCCAGTTATTTATAGCCAGAGAAAAAGAAAAAACAAATAATTTTAGTGTTCTATGTGTATTTGCAGAAATAGATAATCTATGCAACTGCCTGTGCTGTTGTATCTTTACTAATTTGAATATAATGAGCAAACTCTAACCTCACAGAGATTAGGTCCTGGGGGTTAACATATTAGCTCTTTATCTCCAGTGTTATAAAAAATGTCATTGCCATGCAGCTAATTGTATTAAATAGTTACAGATACAAAATAAATTGGAATATTGTTTAATAGGCAGGAAAAAAATAAATAGCAAAGCAACTATAATTTTCTTGGTTCTGTTTTTTCCAAAATATTACTGATTTGAAAGGGTTTTTTTAACACCTTTGCCAGTCATACAAATAGCACTATTGACCTTTAGTGTGAGCTCAGAAACAACAGCTGTAAAACAGAGGTAAATTAGAACATAGCTTATGTCAGTATGATTACAGTATCTTTGTACAACCCAATAAAAGTAAGAAACATAAAACAAAGAACAACATTTGCTCTTTACTGTTCACCATGAAGTATATAAATATTCAGGCAAATTATTCTCCTGTGATAAATAACTGCTGGTAGGTTTTACTGGGTGTTGGACTCAGCTTCAAAAGCCAGCTTATCCAATGGATCCTTTAAAAGTCTATTTATTTTCCTGTGTCTGTACTAGAGAAAAGCTCCAATACTGTTTATGTCACATATAAATCTGCTCAGATTTTTGGTAAAAAGTCCCTTTAACTGGACGTCTTGTCCTGACTGCCATTAATATATGTATTTTTAACTCTTCCTTTTCATCTTGTTTCTTGAGAACAAAGGCATTGCGTTTAGGTTATGAGGCAATCTAACTAATGGCTAAATTAGTGGTATTCAGAGGATGCCAAATAAAGCTGAATTTGTATTGATGTTTACAGTTTCCAGTAGATTTCTGGATGACTAAAGATACCAATTATTAAGCTGAAATAATCAGATTATTTATTTTTTAATCAGATTATTTATTATTATTTTTTTTAAAAAAAAAAAAAAATCAATGGAACATACACTCCCAAAGGTACTAAACACTTAGATTAGTAAAACATGACTTCAACATACCAATACTGGAAGATCAACTGCTTTCTCACAGCAGCATTAGCCAATCTTTGTAGTTTGTTCATTGTTTGCTAGTATCTTCATTCTAAAGTCTGTTTCATTGGTTAGCTTTAGCTGGACTTAAACTTAAAGAAACCCTAAAATAACCTACAAAGAAAGGTTATTTTTCCTTTGCTTTATTACAAGGGCCTCAGAGCTGCTCCTTTCTCTCTGCACTATTCCCCATGCCAGTGATCAATTAGTATTAGAAGTTTCCCACCATGTTTGTAGGGAGTGGGCACCTCAGACGTTTTCTGTGAAGTGTCTGTGTCCATCCTAAGTTAGATCCATTTGACTTATTTGTTGGTATTTTTATTTGAAGCAATAGAAAAATGAGATTCTGGGAGTGTATGCTAGGGCTGAAAATGAATATTTTCCCTGAGGAGGCCTCTTGGGGATTTTTCTGTTTGGAAGGAGCAGGATTTGTTCCTCAAAGGCAGCAGCTCTTGGAGATGTAGGGTTCATTTCTGAGTTCCACATAGTCATTTGGACATTTTTGCCAGCTTTAACTTCCCTTCCACAAAAGTTTTAATGGGCGAGGGATGCTATATTAAAGGTGAAGAGGCTGAGATTATACAACCTGTCTGTAGATTTGGGAAAATAGTATCAATATCTGCCTGGTGGTTTTCTTCTTGTTCTTCCTCCACCTTCCAGCACCTGGAGGGCAACAACATTACAGAAGCTGGGATCTTCTCCATCCTGGTGCTGATTCACTGGCAGATATCCTTACGTGAGAGAATTCCCAACCCTACCACAGGCAGATCTGTGAGAGCAGTTAGGCCTGTGGAGATCTCTGGCTTTGTGCACACTATTCATTGTGCTCCCTTGACTTAAGGGCTCCTTTGGTTTTTGTAATTTTACAATCTACTGAAGCAGGACCTATTGATATTTTAAAAATAATTAAAACAGTCAAGATATTGAGTATTAAAATGTTGCCTACTTTTCATATTACAGTGTAAGATTTTCACTCTGCTTTTGCTATTATAAATCCATTACATGTAGATGAATGAATACTATTGTTAATAACCATTTGCAGCATACAGTGTAACAGCTCCAAAGGAGCTATTAGAGCTTACCGTACGCTGTGAATATATATGAAGAACAATACATAGACCTCAGCTAAACTGTAATGAGTGCATTGACATAACATCAGCTCTGAAAAGCATCTAAGACTCCACAGCATGTGAATGGCAAAACAAAGAAATTCAAAGTCCAGGCTCCTCTTCTTTAAATCACCCAGCTACAGGGTTATGTGATGGGTATCATTACTGGTAACAGTTCTGCAGCGTTGCTTGTAATGGAGTATACAATTATTACCTCTTGTATAATGGATGCTGGCGTTTAGTCCACACTGTCACCTGCTGTAGTGCTGGGATAGCCCTCACATTTCGGTTATCTTGCATATCAGCATGCAGTGTATATGGGGAGCCTCATAACTTCACATGTCTGATTTGAAGTATTTTAGGTAGAATATAGTCTAGGTTTTCTGTAGGTAGTGGAACTTTGGGTACTTGTGCCAGAAGAGTTTTTTGCTACTTATGTGTGCATGTCTCTGTAATGTTTTTGGCAGCACCTCCAGTACAGATGCAGATCTGAATATGTGCAAACATGCAATAGGTTTAAACCACACCACTACAATATAAATTTGTTCTGCTTCTATTACAAATCTGGAGATTTTTTTTTAAGAGATAGAATATATTTTTCATTTTTGCTAAATAGATTCTAATGGTCTAGTGGCAAACTCATCACCACTGTGGTAGGGGATGGCTCAGAGGGACCTCAACGAGTGCTCACAAATTGCTTCAGTTGCTACATCCATTAGGCTGACCAAGGACTTTCGATTCCTTTTTTTTTCCAGTTATTTTTGTGTTTTAGTTTATTGCTTTTGATTGTAGCTTTAATCTGTTCTGGAGGAAATGTACTGAAATTCTTCATGTTCACTGACCACACTAAGGAATTAGTGGAAATTGAAACTTAAATGACTGTCCAAATTTGGTGCTAATATTGATACACTTGGCTTATTTTCTTTTTTAGAGCTTTTCTTCCTCGTGATGTTCTACTGACTTCCCAAAATATAACCCAGATTATTGCTAGCTGGCACAGGGTTGAATGAGGAAGGTCACTAAGATCATCCTTTAATTTTAGTTTCCTCTGAGCCAGTTGTAGCTCCTGAAACTTTCCTGAGAGCCAGGAGTGCTCTCTAACAAGCAATCCTTGTGATGCTTGCTTTTCTGAAATGGAGGTGGAAGGTAAAGTAGAAAGCAAAGTTCTGATCCTCAGGGTCCAGACACAATTCTCAAAGTGTAGACAGCCCCACAGGGTAATGCTGCCTAGTGCTTTTTTACTATCCGTGGCTGTGTCCCCTCCAGAACACAATCCTGAGCTGTAGTGGCTCAGTAAAGTTAATGGAAAAATTATGTATGAAGTTTTAAGTAGAAAGGATTTTCCATCACATGGAAAAAGTGAAAATCCCTCTCTTGTGAAGACAGAACTCGAATTAAACTGTTTAAGCCACATAAGGGATAATAAAAGACCTGTATGATGCAAAAGAAAGGTAATATCCCTCTGGTGCTAGGGATTAACTTCTTCAGACTAGAACATGAGTGAAATGGAGCAGCCCTGCAGCAAAATTCTTGACATAGGCAAAACCACACTTTTCAGTTTGGGTGCTAGTTGAAAAGAAAAAAGTAACAAATGTGCAGACAGAAACTTGCCATATTGGGCATTTATTTTTATGCTTCTGGGAGATATCAGTAAAACATCTAAATAGTAAGTTTATGGTAAATCTGTTCTATGTGTTTCCCACAGCTGTATTGGAGGTGATAAAACTTCTCTTTGGCATGTATTTCTGATGGAAAGGTATGCGCTCATACCTTCATGTAGTGTTTGTATTGTTAACCTTTTTGACATGCACTTAAGGATCAGCAGCCAATGACACTTTTAAAGACGAGCAGTGTTATGGAGAAGTATTGCCTCCATGGCCTTTCAACCACTATTAGGATTGTACTGTGCTGGTGCCCACAGAATTTTAACAAGTAGGCTGCTTGATAACATCAAAAAATCAACACCTTAAAACATAGTTTCTCATCTCTAATCCAAAACAAGTGGACTGTTATTTTAATATCTGTTTTCAAAGCACGTCTCCTTTAATTAGGTCCTGTGCACTTCTTAGATTTGTTTTGTTGCCAATATTAAATGGTCTTCTGTATAGCAAGCAGATTCCAAGGCAGATGTCCAATCCTTTTGGATTTTGCTTAGTGATTGTAACAAATTTATTACTTCTTTCATGCAAACATAGAGCTAAATTCTTTTATTGAGCAACAGACCTACACTGAGTATCTGTAAAACCACATCAACACAACAGAAACTCAGAAGTATGACTTTTCCATGCACTTCAGGTTTCTATTTTTTCTCTCCTCCATTTTTTTGGACAAGGCACTGTAATATGCATTTTATTCAAAAAAGCTCAAGAAAAAATTTTCAGGAGGCTTCTCAGACAAGCCAAATACCCAAGCCACTCACAGATTAGAGTGTAAATCAAGTATACACCAATAAAGAGTTAGAACTAAAAAAAGGAAGAGGTAGTGTATGAGATGATTGGATTAACCTGGAGACTAGTCTTCCAACAGATTTACTATTAGATACAGCAGAGAACCAGGTTTTGTTTGTTTCAGATCCTAAACATCTCAGTTACTCTCAGTGAAAGAGCAGAATGAGGTTAGGCAGGGAGGATATGACTCTTGATTGTTATTCTGCTATCGTTGAGTAACAGCTTTAAAATAGAATAAGTTCCCGATTCTATTTGAAGCTAGTGTCATCTTTAAGAGATGGGTTCCCAGAGGTCTAGGCTGCACATCTGTAATTTAAAGAAGTCTCTACAGACCCATCAGCCAATGTTGTAACTGTCAGCTCTCTGTATTGTGTCTGGTTTTCCTTATTATAAGGTCATGTTCTGTGTCCTCTATAAAAGATATGTGAGACAAACTTCTTGAACTATTTGTGGAGGAATCTGCTACTTCTCTAAATAGCAAAAACCATAGTGAAAATCAGATGCAATTTATAACTCACTTATGCATCAGAAGTCTGTACTATGTTTGTCAGACTGACTGCACATGCACAGAGTCACTCCTGATGATATGCGCAGTGATTTGACTGGCGTTGTTCCAGGTTGGGAAAGCTTTGGAGCAACACAGCTCCCAGGGCCCCCACACTCCTTAGCACTGACCATGCTCGAAGGGTTCATTGTGCAAACACACAAATTCAATGAGCCTGCTTGGATGGATGGATGGAGTTACTCATGGGGTGAGTGTTCCTGACGTTGGGACCATACTAAGCCCAGCCAAGTTGTGTTGCTGTTAGGCAACTAACTTCCCAAAAGAAATAAGAAATGTATCATTTAGGCCATTCTGTGGATTGCTTGTAGGCACTGGAAAGGAGGACAAAGCACATGCTAACAGGGGGAGTATTTGTTTTCTCTTTGTCCCTGTTAAGACACTCTCAGCATACCAGAGCTGAGAACCTTTAATTTATCACCTTCCTGTGCTTGGGGCTTTATTGCACTCTTGCTTAAGCTAATGCTGGTGGTTGTATCTTGCTTTGCAGCTGGTTTTGCTGTTACTGATGGTTGCGGTTTGCATTTTTTTACTCTGCCCCTATTTCTTAGACTTAGAAATTGTTGCTTCAATTTCTTTCATTTTTATTTATCAGTTCTTCATCATTTTATTGCCACTTCTTTGATGTGGCTTTAAAGGAAGAACTGTGTTTATTCCTTCTGCCCAGTAAGGTTTAAAACAGCTTCTATGTGTTACAATTGTTCTTTGTTTCTTTGTGATGCAGCATCATCTATTGTTTAGAGTGTATTTATGAGCAACATAGACTGGATGCCTTTTAGAATGAAATACCAGCAATGTATACTCACAGCCCAGAAGGCTAACCATATCCTGGGCTGCATCAGGAGAGGCACGACCAACAGGTCTAGGGAGGTGATTCTGCCTCTCTATTCTGCCCTCATGAGGCCCCACCTGGAGTATTGCGTCCAGTTCTGGGGTCCTCAGCATAGAAAGTATGTGGACCTGTTGGAGCAAGTCCAGAGGAGGGCCACAAAGATGATCAGAGGACTGGAGCACCTCCCCTATGAGGATAGGCTGGAGGAGTTTGGGTTGTTCAGCCTGCAAAAGAGAAGGCTTCAAGGGGACCTTATAGCAGCCTTTCAATACCTGAAGTGGGATTACAAGATAGAAGGGGAGAGACTTTTCAGCTTGTCAGATTGCAACAGGACACGGGGGAATGGATATAAACTGAAGGAGGGGAAATGTAGACTAGAGGTTAGAAGGACTTTCTTTACCCAGAGGGTGGTGAGGCACTGGAACAGGTTGCCCAGAGAGGTTGTGGCTATCCCATCTCTGGCAGTCACAGAATCACAGAATCATTACGGTTGGAAAGGACCCTCAAGATCATCTAGTCCAACCAATAGCCCTACACTACTCTTACCCCTAAATCATCCCCTGAAGAAACACATCTATCCTCTTCTTAAAAACCTCCGGGGATGGTGACTCCACCACCACCCTGGGCAGCCTATTCCAATACCTAACCACTCTTTCAGTAAAGAAATTCTTCCTAAATATCTAATCTAAACCTACCCTGGCCCTGGGCAACCTGGTCTAATGTGTAGCGTCCCTGCCCATGGCAGGGGGGTTGGAACTAAATGATCTTTAAGGTCCCTTCCAACCTGGGCCATTCTATGATTCTATGATTATGGTATAGATTCATGTTAAATTACATTGAATGAAGTAATATCAGTTCCAGCCATTCTCACAGAAATACATATGAAGGGTAAAATTAAATTTTTACTGAAAGTAATATGCTAATGTGGAAATTAAGGTCATAAAATGAAAGGGAGTATGAAGAAACAAAACAATCAACTTGATATTAATTTTTTTAGTACTAAAAGTTACAGCTTGAACACTCAGAGGGCTTTTCAGAGATGGAATGTGAGCTGCTTGCATTTTCATGAGGCCAACTTTAAAATAATGTCCCTCCTGATTAGCACAATGAGCATCATTGCATTTAATTGGGTAACGACCTCTGCTTAGTGAATGTTATAAACTAGAGTGAAATTTGAAAAGAGGTACAATAGCAAGCTGCAGTAATCATGTTTATATTGGTATTGCCAATTGAAGATCATGAATGATAAACATTAAACCACAACATGTAAACAGTTTTTTCCCTGCAGAATTTAGGCTCAGACTGATCACTTGTCTCTCCTAATATGATTTGTCCTGGCTATTGAAAACAAGGACTCCTCCCTCCCTCGATATCTCTTCTAATATAATTAGCATCTAGTCAATAATGTTCAGCATTTCATTTTACCGCTTTAATTAACAAATTCAATTTGTTCAAACTGCTGTGAAAACAAATTAAAAGCCCAATGAATAAAAACCTCTAGTGCCAGAGATGTGTCTAAGGTGTTCACCAACTCTTCCTCTATTAAAAGACCATCGTTTGTATATTTTTTTCCCCTCTTGAAAATGGTGAGGATTTTCAAAAGTTGCTCTGATTTTTGTTCCACTGGAATAAGTTCAGATTCATTGTGTCAAGATTTGTGTGACTCTTGAATACTGAAAAAGATGGTTTCCCACCCAAAATCCCAAGAGCTGTCTTGTCATGGTACATAAACTGTGAATGTTGAGTATTTACATTTAAGCCTTTCCAAAGGCTTATTGTTACTCTTCAGCTTGTCTCTTGCTGTGCCTCTCTCCCAGTCAACATCAACAAGTTGCAGTATGGATTTTTGGTGTAAATGCAGCAGTCTGTCCTAGCCACAGCCACCTCTGGCCTATGTGTGGCCAGAACAGAGCTGCTGCTTTCTGCTTTAGCTTTTAAACAGTAGAGCCTCCTGAGGCTGCAGCACCCATGCTGATCTCATAACTCTCTCCTACACCACCTTCCGGTGCCTAGGAAACCACCCAGGCTGTGGGCTCTCTGTCCAATATGATTATGCTTTTGTTTTATTTTTTCCCCCCACATTTTCTTTTGTAGATGAGAGCATTTACTGTATAAATATTGGCAGAGCTCTGGAAAGGTTGAAACAATACAGATCGGGTTTAATAACTACTGTAAATGTCCCACAAACTCGGTCAACAGACCAGCCTGTATTTATATGCACGATAAACACAAACACACGCAAGCCCTGTACGGCTGTTTGGAGGTCAGCCTTCCCTTCCCAAAGAAGGTCACTGGCAACTGTGGGCTTTCTGCCAACATGCAGCATTTAGCTTTGCAATATTCATGTGATGGGGTTTTAATATTTACAGCTTTAGATTTGACACAGCTAGCCTTATGTATTCTGATTGCTTTGGCTTTTTCCGAGACCTTCCTGAGATGGTTGTTTGAGAAACACATTTAAGCGACTAAATGTTAGTTACTGAGCAGTGCTGGGGTTGGAAATCAAGGCTGCTGAGGTGAGTGTTGCACCTCCACCAGCCAGAGAGGCTTTAAGGAAATTTGTTGGTTGATTGCAGATCCATGTGGAAGCAATGGACTATGCATGCTGGCTCCCCATGGCGTTGCTTTGTTTGGATGCTGTGGGGTGTAACAACACCACCAAGTTCAAGTTGTGAGTTTTCCCTCAGCTAGGACTCTAGTTTGAGTGTCTCTCCTTTATTTGTCTCTGTATAATCTGTCTAACTGCAGCTGTCTTTGAGAAATTTAGTTAAAATTGGTTGCTGGGTGCACTGGTATGGAGAAGACAAATATATTACAGGGAATTTTTACATAAACTCATTTCTTCAGGAAGCAAGGCTGAAAAAGACCCTCAATTTCCTTTGTAGTGCCCTGTAGATGTTTTGCTGTGCATTCAGTTTAAGAATCTGGAGCCTTTACTACTCCACTGAGTTCATTTCCACTTTTAGGTCCTCAGAAGTTCATGCAGCTGCTCTTGAACATTGTATTGACATTGTTTTTAATATGATCGCTTCTAAGAGTGATCTGATTAGTGAGAGCTTTACCTGTTTTGTCACTATACAAGACAAATGGTACTATTTGCTTTAAGCTGATGTCCTGGAGGAAGTAAACCACTAAAACCTGAGATCTTATGATGAATATGAAGTGAAAAACATGATCAGGCATACATGTAAACAAATGGATGCAAGAGATTTCAGAGATCCTCAAATGTGAGTGTTTAGAATTAGTGTTCATATTGGCAACTCTTAATTCTCCACAGTGGAGTCACCAATCCCTACCTTACACTTTGCCATTGTAATATTAAGAGACACATACCAGTGTTCTGCCTGAGCAAATCTGTGTCTAAAATGATTGCCTCTCTGCTCAGATATGTATAGCTCATGTCTGTCTGTCTCTTTCAGTTTCTTCTTTTCCTTTCTTTTCTGTTCTCTTCTTTTTTTCCAAATGTAACTGCATGCCAAATGGTATAAATTATCCAACCATCTGTCCCCTTTCTTCAAAACCCTGAGGGAAAATAGATCTGAAGTGTAGCTCATTTTCACCAAAAATGCCAGTTGTAACAGATTCTTACTTTTGCATCCACTCAGTTTGTAAGTGGTAGGAAATCCCATTGCCTTAAATTTTTTGGTAGCTAACTTGGACCTTTTAATTAGCAGGCCACCAATTTTGCCTCTGCTCTGCGATGGCAGCAGCTCCTGGACCTTCTGGTATTTCCCTCACCTCTGACCAGTAGAGGAGCTCCCCCTGCCTGTTACTTCTACAGCATTTTAAAGAAGTGACTGAACTGTTCACATTTTCCTAATATTTTCTTTGAGATTTAAATAATTTCATGTAATTATGTATCTCCCCCTCCCTCAATTGTAAAATAGTAATAAGGAAACTTGTAACTCTTGTACAATAGTAATAAGGAAACTGATTTTGCCACGAGTCAATTTGCAAATCAAGCAGCCTTTACATTATTTCCCTGTCTGCTGAGTTTCTGCGCCAGTATCGCTGTCTCGTATGTGTGTTTCCCCCACTCTGTCTTTCTGACTTGTCAGCTGAAGCTGAAATGCTAATTGAAATCGAACCGGCTTGTCAGTGTGTTGCCATTGTGCTGCTTTCCTTCTGGTATCCTTAGCTGGTGTGCTTGCTCATTGAGACTTAGGAACCCTTAAGTTGAAGGATCAAAAGTGCAGGTGAGATTTTCTCTCTTGTGGCTGCTATCAACGTTGTGTGATGAGCCTAACTTGTTGAACTCCGTGTTCCTGTGTAAACTTACTGTACTGGAGACAGCCTCCAAAGTGATGACTATGTCAGTCTTCTGCTTAACTGCTTCCAAATATGGAGGGTGAGCAAGAGCAAAGGCATCTCACCATGGGGCAGTTTTTAAGTCCTTCTTTTAGCTTAAGTTGTTATGAAATCAGGAACTCATCAGCTATTCTTCCACGTTGCTCTCTAACATATCACATGCTCTTCTGATTTGAAAAGATAAAGAGAATCAAATCTGAGATTAGGAAAGCTTCAAATGCAAAGATCCTTCAAAGATACCTAGCCTGGTGGCGTGATGATTTATATATTATCACTAGAGCTCTAAGGCTGAGGTGAAATGAAGTACATAGTTTTTCATACCTCATATTTAAAAACCTTTTATCTTCCAAAGGGATCCATATGACTATTCTAGCAGTCTTGAAAATCTATAGAAGGTTGAAAAGTATCCATGTTACATTTGGAACTCACATTATTGTTTTTGTACTGCTTCAGGAAGAAGGTAAAGCAAATAATTTATTTCCACACATTTTAATAGCAATTGTATTAGGTGAGAGCATTTTTGCTGGGTTTGTATCCAATATTTCCCATTGCTGTGTTAATTTTATGTTAGTAGTACATGAATAATACACCAACAACAGTGCACTCCTAGAATTTGCTGTGATTAGTAAGATATGTCTTGGCTCAACCCAAGGGTCTTAATAAACTATGTAATTCTGGCTTGTCCCCAGGATGTGCATCCCAGCTAGAGTTTTCGTCATTTTGAAACTCACCTATTCACATGCCAGCATGACTACATTTATGCCCACAGTCATCAAGTGAAGTATTATTGCAGTTCTGCACAGGAATGCATACTTAGATGTTTTTTGAATTTCACTTCTATTAAATGGACACTGTGATAAGAGTTCAGTCCTGATAAACACAAATATATAAGCAGGCATAGAGAAATTCATGTGTGTTTTGGTATGTGAACCTACAGTATCCTTTGAAAATATTTTCTTTGACTCTGTAGAAAGTAGGTTAGCTGAAACTGTTTACCTTACTACAGAAAGAATTTCCAGATAGCAATTTTTTGTAAAACTGTGGTCTTTGAGCTTATCTCAGTGTAACAGCTCTTCCATTTCAGACAGATTAAGATCTTTTCCAAAGCAGGTTGGATTGCTGGCTATCCAAGCATATGTCATTAGGTAAAATGAAGGATAGATATTGAAAGATGTATTTTAGCACTCAGGTATTTGATGTTCTTTTCTAAAGGGACTGGCTCTGAAATAAATTTTATGTATTAAGCAAGCACACATAGATATTCTGTTAGAAGAGCTATTTAACCCTGGTATCCTGTAGATCTGTATCCTGTGTCCACTAACCCCACCATGATAACCTGAATTCTTCCCATCTCCCCAAAAACTGCTCTGTGAGATCCCCTAGGCAAAAGAAAGCAAACTATGGCTTGTCTTGATTTTTATGTTCATAATGGCTATCAAGCTCTGTCACCAAACAAAAGGTGTGGAAAAGGTAGAACTTAAGGTCAGAGGTTCACTGTGTTGGATTTTTGCCACCACTAGCCCCTAGACTTCAGGAGGAAATTAACAGTTACTGAGACTTAAGTTCTTTCAAATGTTACTGACCATCAAGTTCAGAAGCAATTCATATGATCTGGATCATACTGATGGATGGACTGATAATTTTGCCTCACTTCCACAAAAGGTCAGTGTTTCCTACAAAGCATTTGCTGTTTAAACCTTTCTTGAAGTGTTAATTTAGCAAGATGTTTAGAATGTTTGCATTCAGTTTGCTATCTGCAAAACAATGGTAATGGTACACCTCAAAGGTGTGTATTGTCAGGCTTAATCCATTCATTTTTGTAAAGTTACTTCCAGCTTCTGAGACAGAAGGCACTAAAACAATTCAAAGTATTATTCATACTGTTATTATTTTATGAGTCATGCCATAATACATTTCTTTTGCTTCATGGTAATTCCAATAAGATCTCATTTCTTTCCTACACAGAGATGATGTTTTAAGTTTTCATATTTCCTTAGCAGCAAAGTACAGTTGTTGAAGTAGCCAGTACATTTTTAAGAACCTGGTTCAATGTCCAATTTCTTTTTTGTTCTTAACTATGTTAATATATAATTCTAATCTGACAGACACCCAAAGATTGATACCTTCCAATTACCTGGGGTTTGTAATGTCAACTTCATAATTTTGCATTTCTATAAGCTCTGGTTAATAACCACTGTGCTGAAGCTGAATAATTGATGAATTTTTTTGTCTTCTAACTTCGGAGAGATCTATAATAACACATTTCAGAAAAAAAAAAAAAAGAGAGCGAGCTGATTACCTCTAATTGCTGTTTTATGAAGGTATCTGTTCTAATAACTTCAACCTGTGTAAGAAACGACACCACAGACATGTTAAATAGATCGTAGTATTATCTGAGCTGGGAGGGACCCAATAGGGTCATCGAGTCCAGCTCTTAAACCCATAGAGGACATCCCAAGAATCACGCTGTGTGCCTGAGAGCATTATCTAGATGCTTCTTAAACTCTGTCAGCCATGGTGCTGAGACAACTTCCCTGAGGAGGCTTTTCCAGATCCCAACCACCCTCTGGGTGAAGAACCTTTTCCTAATCTCCAGGCTGAACCTTCCTTGACTCAACTTCATCCTGTTTTCCCTAGTCCTATTGCTATCCACCAGACTAAAAAGATTGGTCCCTGCCCCTCTGCTATCCCCTGTGACTATGTTAAAGACAGCTTTGAGGTCTCTTCTCAATCTCCTCTTCTCAAGGCTAAATGTGACCTAAAAGTGACCTCAGCCGCCTCTCATAAGGTTTCCCCTCCAGTCCCTTCACCATCTTTGTAGCCCTCCTCTGGACACTCTCCAACAGCTTAATATCCTATAAAGAAGGACAGATGAGTGGTTGTATGGGCAAGATGATAATTCTAAACCAAATGCATTAGCATAAACGCAGAAATCTTAGCTTGCTGCTTGCCTAACCAGTGCCAGATTGGAGTGACTTGCAGCTATCACTCAGAGGCAGAGGAAGGTGTTAAGAACATGTTTAAATGAGAAGATGATGGCAGCTCTATGAATTTTGACAGTCAGTTTATCCAAGGCACAAGTTCCTTGCTCTTTGTTCTTCACCAGTTCCCGAAGGACTTGATTTTCAGAAGTGCTGAGCACTTGCAGCTTCTATTGACTTCAAGTGGAGTTTTAAGTGGTTTTCACTTGTGAAAATCATGCCCAACTGGATTAGCACAAAGAGTTTCTTCTTTCAACATCAGCCAGAAATCTCTTTTCTTCCTACCTGACTTTTCCAGCAAAACATAGTTACTGTTTCCTAACAGGCAAAATTGTATTATTCTACTGCATATTTCAGTTCCTCAGTGTCTTACTGAATATGTGTTGGACTTTATTATGCATTTGTACCATTACTTATGGAGTCTAAGAGATGGAAAAGACCTGCTAGGTCAGCTACTCCATGTCTCCAGTAATACAGCATTGTTCCTTTCAATATGTTTTCTTGTACTTTGTCCCTCCCTAATACTGGAGACATCATCTTTAGAGGCTGTAGTGACAAAGGCAGCACAGCAGTTTATCTTTCTTTCAAAAATAATACATGTATTTGGAAAGCAAGCAGAACATTTTTAACCCTCCCTCCAAACTGAGAAAACTATTCCTTTTATTCTACAGGCAGTACTCCTTTTCATATCATCATCAGAGGCAGCTTCTGTCATTAGAAATAGGGAAGGAAATGTAGGATGCTTTGCAGATTATATTTTGACTAAAAAACAAACAAACAAACCCAAACCAGGAATGCATAAGAAAGGTGATCTTTCTTTGTCTTTATTTCTGCTCTTTTGCTGTTTCATGGCCTCTCTTTCTCTCTCACGATTTCTGGACTGTTCTTCACTTTGGCATGTGACCAGGGATGCAAAATACCCTAAAGAATATATTCAACAATGTGTTTTAGTTCCACATTCAAATATATCTTTGGCCACCTTGTTCCGGAGAAGTCATTGCAATAGACATAATGGGCCATAATTCTGCCATAAAATCCAGGCTGATGATAGGAAGAAGTGTAGTCATTCCAGTAATAAAACTGACTGCCCAGTACAATATAGGCTTTCTCACTTCCCCATCTGCATTAAATATAATTATTGGAAGAACAATCTCTGGATATATTTCAATAAATACTTTCCCATAATACTGTTTTCTAGGGCAAAATAATTTGTTGTCTGTTTTAGAAGCCCTTATAGAATCAGCCACCTTTCAAAATTTTTGTTGTTTATACAATGAATCTCTCTGAAGGTTTTTCATAAGGAAGATAATATTCTTATACTTTGAATTTTCAATGTTATGTCTTTTTAATATATAGTACCTGAAGACTTTTGCTTTCATTACTATTGATATGACTGACCAAAAACTGAAGGAGGAATGTAACCTTTAATTTATACTTCTGCTCAAGAAGAGATCTTTTTATAGTCACATTGAGGTCTTTTTTTTTTCCCTTGTGGATCGTCTATACTCTTAAATGGATTTTTATTCCAATTTAGGAGATATTTCATCTTTAAACCTGTACTTACATTAACTTTTGTGCATGGTTGCCCGGGCAACAATATAATTGCATGAAACAATGGCATTCTCCTATGTACCATTTATGGCAAGTTTGCATTTGAAAAAACTTCTTGTCTTATCATCAAAGCAGAATTTGTAACCTTCTGACAGCTGAAGGAACGTTCAGAGGCCTTGATTCATATTCATTTCCCCTTGTAATTTTAATGGGTAACATCACCTTTCATTTTCAGGGTATTTCTTCCCCCCTCTGAAAGTTACCGTTTTACATGAAAATTCTAGAGCAGGTAGAAGAAACTGATTAAAAAATAGCTCCAAGAAAAGGCTTCAAGTACCATTCTTCTAGCTTGTAGCCTGTGAAATTGCCACTGTTTAATTGATCTTCTATGAGCTTATCTTTCCAGTGAGATGTACCATTATTGTACATTAATCAGTGCCTCCAGACATTATCACTGAGGTAACCAAGAGCTAATCAAGCAAGAATGGAGCTGGCAGACGCCAAGATGTCACGGATGCCTTGCTGTGTACAAAGTCTGTCAGAGTTTCAGCTTCCAAAGGAACCTATTTTTGCAGGGCTGCAGACTTTGTATAACCTTGTCATAGCAATGCAAGAAGGGGCAAGCACCCTGAATGTCAACTAGGCAGGCCATGCGGGGAGCCAAGGCTTCTGGAATCCTCTAGATGGCAAACAACAAAGTGACACTGTAATAATAATAATAAATGATGCTATTTAAGAATAAACAAAATCTTGACATGTTGATTAGTTTTTACTAAATAGCAGTTTCCAAGGGAGGAGAATCAAGCAAAGCAAATTTACAGTGGAAAATATTCAAAATATATTAATCAGTCATTGCAGAGTGCCACTAGAAATTGCATTCCTGCTTTTTAATTGATTTTATTTTATACATGCTCATATTAAAAAAAAAAAAGGCAAAACAACAAACAACAACCACCACAAATCATTGAATTTTCCTCAATGTTATTTCTGGCATCTAGACATCATGTTGAGAAACCAACAGAACAGAAAAACATTAAAGAAGTGTACCAGATTAACTTAATAAATTTCACTAAAATTCTGCTTATTTTTGCAGAAATATCTGTGTGACACTTCGCTGTCAATTGAGGGAATCTGTTATTCGGGATAGAAATGAGCCAAAACTGCAAAGGGGAGCAGCTGAATCTTTGTGCCACAGGTTCTGTCATGTGAGATGAATTTCAACTGCTGGCATGTCTGGGCTGCTTCTTTCTCCTTGGCATGTCGATGACTCTATGTCATCCTTTAGTATTTCGTCCTGCCATCTTGCTAGTGGTAGCAGAGAAGCACCTTCAGCTATGGCATCAGTGAGGTGACACTGTACTGGTTCTGGCCTGCTCACCAGTCTGCTGGTGACATTTATTGGTAGGATTTACCCAAAAGATACCTGAGGACTTGGGACCTGTGAATGTACCTTGATTGTACCCCTTATTAGTTTGATAAATTATGCAATGGGGTGAGAACAATTGCTTCACCTTAAACAAGAGGGTAAAAAGCACAGTCTGTGGTTGGTTACCCAGAGCTTTTGAGCTTAGTATTTCTGGTCTTTTTGTGCTACTTCACAGAATCACAGAACGTTAGGAGTTGGAAGGGACCTCAAAAGATCATCTAGTCCAACCGCCCTGCCACAGCAGGATTCCGTAGACCAGGTCACACAGAAACGCGTCCAGATGGGTTTTGAATACCTCCAGAGAAGGAGACTCCACAACCTCTCTGGGCAGTATATTCCAGTGCTCTGGCACCTGAACTGGGAAAAAATTTACCTGAAGAAGGAGTCAGATTTTCTCCCCACACATTTGTAACCCACTGATTTTCATGCAACTTTCAGGGGTACTGGAGGAAGAGAATTACTTCTGGCAGACATAGCAAACAAAATCACTGACATACAGTTTGATTTATGAGGCTTTTTTCTTCAGGTTTTGGAAAGTCACTATGTTTTGCATGCTGTATTTTGTTCTCAGTTACCAAGAAATTTTAAATTAACAAAATACACTGTGAAAGCATTAGTAAGCAGGTTTTACATAGCTTTTGCTTTGTAATTCCACTGACTTCTGTTGATGTGTTCCAAATATAAACAGGTAACAGATCAAAATTTGCCCACTGAGTACATACACAGTAAATGTAAAACACTGAACCAAATTGCCTGCTGGCATACATCCATTGACACAAAGGAGTTTTGCCAGAAGGTAGTTTGGCTCATTATAGCTAGTAATTTGATTATTAATAAGTGGAAAAATATTACTAATAGTTGCTAAGCTTTTTTTGATGACATTCTCAAAACTCTGTTACCTCTGTAGAGTGGATATGTCAGTACTGCCTTACACCTCTTTTTGATTTCAGTGAGGATCACGTATTCATGATGGTTAACAAGACCAAGGTCATTAATGGAGATGTTTTCTGTTAGGTGGGAGGGAAGGTTTGGTTTTGTTTAATTAAAAACCCCATGAAACAGAAATACTGCAGAGGGATAAATGTTTCCCTTTCTGAATATAAACATCTTGGCATCACCTCACTGTTTATTTTCAAAAACTGCCTAAGTTTTGCTTCCATATTTATCTAACAGCAGGGGATCATTATCCTGTGACAAAGTTCTGTTCCACTGACATTATCTCTTAATTAGAATTCATCCTTTTTGAGTTCTACGTAGTCAGCCTGTAGTTCCCACAAGTCCCATAAAGCAATGTACATTTTGGAGGCAGAGGGAAGAGGGAAGGTCTCGCAGGCCATTAAGAGCTGTTTAATAAGCAGCCTGGTGTGGAAAAGGCTGCTTTTATTCTACATGGGCATATTCATGCAGAATTGCTGATGAGGGCCAGCAACTGCCCTCCCTTACATCATGCCAACTGGCTTTAAGTGATGAGCCAGGCTAGGAAGTAGGGCACTGCTACAGTTGAGAAAATAAATTGCTTGTTTTCTTTAGGAGATGAGGAGAGGAATCAGCTTAGGGCTGTAATAATGCTACACTTGAAAGGTAGTGGGGCAAATAGAGGTAAAAAGCAACTTTGCAAGGTGCTCTGCAGTGCACAGGGAAGTGCACTGGGGTTATAGTCAGGAATGGCATCATTTCTACCTCTAAGGTCAATCACGCTAGTCTCCCACTACTCCTCATTCAGAGACTAAGCCATTTGCAGCTACAAATGCATCTTTTCCTTCTCACAGGAAGTGTTGAGGAGCATTATTCTATTAGCCCTTTCACAACAGCGGACAAAAGCAGCCTGACCCTAGAAGTATGTGTTTGGGTGTGTGAAACAAAAAAATAATGAAAACAACCATATTGAGATGTTAAGGTCCTTTCTCCTGCTTCATGACTTTTGGTCATCTATTGCAGGGAGACCTACAGCATCACAAAAACCCACATTTTAAGGTCTGAGTAGACAGCATTCAGTGAGAATATTGAAGTGGAAATCTCAAAAAAGATATTAATAGCTTTATTTCTACGTCTTGTGCTTCAGTGGGTAGAAATGTGAATAGTCCTTCCCCCTGTCATTTGGACACACTACATCTTGTGAAAGAGTCGGCCTTTTCTACTCGAAGTCTGCCTGTACGAGTAAAGAGAGCTGCAGAGCTTGGCAAAGATGGTGGAAGATTCAGCAGCTACTGTACAGCATCTTTTCTTTTCCCTAGTGCACTACAACAAAAATCACAGAAGTCAGACACATAAATCTAGGAAGACTAATAGTTACCCACAGGTTGGCAAAAATAGTGCCTGCTGATAAAATAGTGCCCAAGTAAACATCCAGTGTGAAACTCCTGGTCACCAGGTGTAACATAGACAAAAAATATAGAAACACTCCCTCAAGATCAGATCCTTGAATGCATATGAAGAAAAACTAGAGTTCTAATTGCCTGACAAGTTTCAGATAATATTAAAGCATGTGTTTTGGCATTAAATTATTTCATTTTAGGGATTAGGAAGAGACCAAAGGGATTAACCTTACCTGAACAGCTGTGCAAAGTAAGGCTTTGGGGCTTTTTTTGCCTTTTCTTCCAAAATACATGCTATTAAACATTGTTAAAGAAAGAACAATGGAAAAGATTGGTCCATGAGATTCATTAAATGTGACAATTCCTGTGCTAGTGTGATTTTTGAAATGGTTTCCTGATAATGTTTAGCTGTGAAGTACTGTGTAAGGTTAAAAGAAAATTCCCTTAAAAGTCCCTAGTCTATAAATTAGCCTATATATAATTTCACTTGTTTTAAAGTGATGTTCCCAGTTCACATTACTATTATTTTCACATTACACATTTGTTTTGTATCTTTTCTCTGTCCAGAGATGCAAAGAAAAAAATGCAGAAGATACAAAACCCAACTATTAGCAAGTTTACTAAACTCAGGAAATGGTGTCTAATTGAAAAGTCAGATATATTTATTTAATGATGTGGTGCTACTGGCAGCTGTTATAACTTTATTGTATTGAATTATGCAATATTATACTCTGTTGTCATAACGTTTCCTTGATTCTCATTAAGGCTATGATTCATGCTGGTATTATATCACTTAGGTTCCTCAAGCAATGTTTTATTATTATTTGTTAATTTATGAATCACAGTTTCAGTGTATCTTCATACTTTATACTAGTAAAGAAGGATAGAATATTAAACACCCAAATACATCCTGATACTCTGGCATGTCAGCTTCTGGGAGATGGCATGTGTAAGGAGACAAAGGAGATATATTAAATGCCACAGAGAAACATCTGATTGTTCTCCTAAATGGTGTTTTTCCTTTTACCTGGCCATGTTCCTTTCAGTTCTAGCCTGGGTTTCAGCAAAACTCCTGAATTCAGCTTCCTTCTCCAACAAAGCTATGTGAAACAGGCATTTTAACAACACTTGTGTTGCCAAGGGTGGGTTTGCTGATTTTTAAGTTTCTGATGCTCTTCTAATCTTGACATTTCTAAATTGCCTTTATAATAATTTCTGGATTCAGTAGATCTATGTATCTTTTTTAATTCCTCTATATTATCAGCCATTCCTGGGACACATATGTTATACTACATGGATATGAAGATGCTTCTACAATGAAAGCTCAGATGAAATCTTTCAGGCACCTGGCCAAGTACAGCCATGCACACAATTTTGTGCATTTCTTCAGTATGGCATCTGGGGCTTGTGTCCAGTATCTGCTGACAGACTGAATGCAGAAATGTTTTCCTGATCCACTGGCCTCTCCTTTAGCTGTGTCCTATTCTTTGCTTGTGTTTCACTGTTATATGAGAACTTGCACTCCTCACCTGACATGGTGGAAGGTTTACATTCATCTTCAGTCTTTTCCCGATTCATCTGACCTTCTAGAATTATAATTGTTTCTCTGCTTTTTCTTCCTCAGAAGAAGTTTGGAGAGGTGGGATAGATTCTCAGGGCTAAGTTGGTCATCAAAGCTCTGACCAGTCCTTAAAATAGAATTAAGTGCTGAAAAAACATTAATATCCAAATCCTGACATAAATATAGCATCTGTTCTCCTCTTGTTCCCTCTGGTTGGTTTGCAACCCACTTGCTGTGTTACAGAAGCATTTATATGCTTTTGTCTTCCAAAAGCCATTGGTATGCTGTTGCTAGCTATTTGATGTGAGGGTCTGCATTTCCATTACAGTTCTACAAGATCCCCAGTCCCGCTGGAAGGCATCACCTTGCCTCTGAGGAGTGGGATCCTTTCATTCTGTAACTTCTATGAATCTTCATCTTGGTGCATTTTCTGGATCTTTGCTGTGGCTTCTGGTCACCAAATCAATTTGCTGGATTGTGAATCTCTGCTGAACCGTTTGAATTAACCCTGTTCTGGATCTGACCCTCTGCATTTGTTTGGTTGCAGAAAGGGCATGCAGCAGTGCAAGAGTGGGCCTGGACCCAGTTTGACAGGAGGTAAAGTTTAGATACTAAGATATATGAATAGCTAGATTTGTGACATAAGAAAGTGCTTCTCATCTTCTACTGCAACTGAGATGACTGGGAAGAGCAAGACCCTCCAGGTTTCTGCTGGAGACACCCTTCGGGTGCTCCTCTACCAGTTCTTTATTTTCACTGCTTTGTGGCTGAGAAAGCAATTTGGACTCTAAAACTCCTTAGCTAAAGTTTGGAGCTTCTTAAGAAAGGTATGAATTTCCTGACTGTGAACAGATAGGAAGTCTCTTGCCCTCCTCTGCATGTATCTTTCTCTATTTCCTCACTGATTTTTAATCAAGATATATTTTTAAACAAGCATAATTACAGAACAATGTGTTACTTGGTCAAATAGTTGTAAAAAAGAGATATTTTTATGAATAGAAGGAACCAGCTTATCTGAAACCTAAACACTCGGTGACATAAAAATCTTCATATTAGCTTCATCAATTCAAAATATTTATTAAAATAATATCTAAAATAATATAGCACAAAAATGATTCTCACATATAGAAACATACTGGGTCTTCCAAGAGAAGAACTGTACCAGCTTTGATCTTGTATGATGCATTTTGCTTTCATTTAAGGAAGAGAAATCTAAGTTTCTCAGCAAGTATCTGAGATCTTTGACTGTGCATTCATCACACAATGCCAAACAGTAAAGTGCTCACAAAAAGTCCTGAACTGAACATAGTGATATTTGTCTCTTTTCAAACACTAGTTGTTCCTAAATTCTTCCAATTCCATTTGCTATGAAAGAGAAAAAAGCTATGAAAGAGAAAAAAGCATAGATTATTTTTATTTTTCACCCCCTTGTTTTCAGGTTCCCTATTAATGGTCATTATTTTCCTGCTTTTGTCCTTTTTTTCCCCCACTTGCAATTTTGCTGTGAGTGATTCTCTCTGTCATCTTGCCGTAAATTGATTAATACTGCCCACTGATGCAGTGCACCACATGGCTAATATATCAGTTAAATGGAAACAGCAAACACCACCTGCTCCTTCAGGCAAATGGCACTTTGGAAAATGGAATGTGTAATCAATAGAATTAAACCTTAAGCAAAGCACTGCAAACAAATCCAGGGGCAAGGTCTTCTTAACTCTGTGGTATGAAAGATTTTTTTCTTTTTTTTTTTTTTTGAGATAAAGATCTGTTTGACCCTCTTTCAGTATATCAATTATTTCCCTTATGATATACAGTATTCTCACTGTAACTGTTGACATACAATTTGGTGTTGCTTGGATCAAAAGTGATTTTTTTTTTTTATATGAAAAGTTTTAGAAGGATCTGCTTCCCTTTATGTGTTGGAGATTTACAGGACCAATTCTTGTCAGTGGCAGTGCTAGGTAATAGGATAAATCCTTCCCATTGATGGGGAGATAAACGGTGCTTGCATTTAACTTTCAAATCTGCCAGAGTCTGCTTAGCATTAAGGCATTTGCCTTGTTTGCGAGCACTTTAAAGATTAAGGATTTGAAGAGCAGATGCAAAAGACATACAGAACTTTTCAGCTGATGTCAGAATGAACTTCCCTCAATAAATGTTTTTTAGAAATAGCAGAACTGTTCAGCTTTACTTCCCCAGTGAAAGAGTAAAAATTTAAAACAGATGTTTAAAGGGAAGTGCTATAAATACAGAGCACCAAATAAGAGCAGAGGACTCTTGCAATCTGCAAACAAGGAGAGAAAAGGATAATCTGTGCCTGAGGTCATTTGTGAGTAACATTCAGCTCCTTCAGGAAGGCAAATCATTGCTTGGGAGACTTTGGACTGCCTGACACAGTGTCTAGTAACTGTTTTGGTTCAACAAACAGTTAAGAAAAATGAACTCTGCCTTTACAGGCAGCCTCCCACAGCTCAGATGAGGCTCTCGGGATCCCTTACACATCCAAGCAGCGCCAATGGCTTCAGACACTTCCAGAATCTAGAGACAAAAGCTCATGTAAAACCCGTCCCATTTTATATTTCATACCTGTGAATTGCTACCTTTAACATATCTGTGATTTCATTTAGAGCCGTATTTTGTCCAGATAAAGCTTGTTAAAACTCTGAATAAGGCAAATCCTTAGCACATACCAACTGACAAACAAGTAGCCAGCCTCAGTTACATGAAAATAGCCTGGGTCTATCTCACGGCTGCTTCTAACAACTCACAGCAGACTCCATTCTCTGTTTGTGGTGTACTAGTAATTACGTTCTCGCTGGCAGGATTTAGAGTTTGGTTGCCAGGGCCCAAGCACCATGTAGCAAGTGTTTTGGTAATGAATAAAGACGGCAATCAGCAGCAACCTGAGAGTGAGCTGAATGAGACAATCTGGCGGGCACTGAGGGGGTCCTGCTGGCTTGCTCAGATGGGCAGCAGGCAGGGATGAGATAATTGATAGGAAAGGGTAATGAAAGGAAAGGAAGTGGGAGGGGGGGAGAGGAGAGAGCAGTTTTAGAAAATAGACAAAGATTTTGACCTTAAAGCTAATAGGCTACTTAGGATATTATTTTATAAAGAACAGGATAAAATGAGCTGGCAGCTGAATGTCACTATAAAATAATTCTTTGTGAAAGTCTCTGTGTGTGTGTGTGTGTGTCCACATGTACATGTGCTTGTGGTGAGCTGGGAGAGAGGAAATCCCCATGTGCAGATCTGAGATAATTTCTAGGAAATAATAGAAACTACATGAATTCATAGGATCCATAGTATTGCAATATTCTCTTACCTAGACAGCCTGCTAAAAAACATCAAACGAGCTTTGAAGTCAGAAGCTTAGAGGGGAGAAATTCAAGGTGTGAGAGAGATATCACCTGGACAAATTTGTGTAAATATGGAAGGGTTTCTTGTTTTGGAAAACTGAGTCCTCATCTGGCACATATTGAATTCAATAAAGAGTGCCTCTATGTTTTACAGACCTTGAACTCTTCTGACTTCTGATATTTTGCCATCATCAAAACTGTGAAAAACCCTACAAAAAGCATCATATTTTCAGTTGCACATCCCAGAAAAGGAGGGATTTTAAGAGCAACAAATGAAGTTGTATATACTTTTTATTTGCAAATGCATGATTTTCTCAGGCAGAAATCTTGCAACTTACTCTTAGCCTTCACAGGCATGGAAAAGAAAATAATCCCCAGATAAAAACCTTAGCCTGAAAAGTCAAACTCCTCCCAAGACACAGGAGACAGGTTTTGTGGAAGGAAGCTCTTCTCCTTTAATTTTGCAGCCTTCTAACACCAGGCATGTGCCCTCCCAGCCTTAGGGTCATAGGAAAAGATTAACATTTCTGCATTGCTGTTTCATTGGGCATACCATATATAGCTTAAGGATGAGCACAGAGTTCAAGACAGACAAGTAGGAAGATATCAATATGAACTAAGTGGAGATATAAGGGGTTTTGCCAACCTAAACGATTCTATGATTCTATATTTTATACTTGGTGATAGGGCTTTGTTTAGATCCTCTTTTGTACTTTTAGGATACAATGTTGCTTAATATTGACAAGCCCATTAGAGCCAGGCCCTTGAATATTTCTCTTCAGCAGTCTATCTGTTCCTTTGTTTATTTTTTTATTTAATTTTTAAACACATTATGGGTTTTAATACAGATCATTTTCCCCAGAATTTCTAGTCTAAGGAAGATTTCAAAAGGGTTTGGTTTTTTTTTTGGTAGTTTACTGACTCTCTGTTCAATACTGAGTGCCGTTTGCTCTGCCACTAGGGCTGGAATATTTTCAAGTCTGATAAGTCAAATTATCTTGACCTAAGGTAGTACTTCAATAGGAAACCTCAGGATGTGGATCTCAAAGGGCATATTCCTGGTGATCCAATAGGTAACGCTCCTATTCTGAATTTATCCTGAATAAGTTGTTACAAACTGCATAGCAGTGCTAGATGTTCTTGGCTTTGGGCAGAGGTACATCAGCACTTCAGGATGTTTGCTGTTGAAAATGTTCTATGCTAGTGAAAACTTAGCCACAAATGCACATTTTTGCTGCCTGAGTTTCAAACAGAAATGGTTTTCTTCGTCTTCTGGGATTCCAAAAAAATTCCTGCTGTGTTACTGTGAAGAGTTCATCTGTGCACTGCTTTCTCAGAAATGTGGAAATGCATCAGTGACAAAAGAAACTGCACTTTGTAGAGTTTTACAAAGCACTTTGGGTTCCTTTTAGATAAAGGTTACAGTATCAGGCATTATGATAGGTAGTAGTTATTAATTCCTGTCATATTGTGATTTTCTCAATCACTTTTATTCTGCTTGGAGCAGTCTCAGGACTTTTTTTTTTGTCTTTTACTCAATTTGCCATAATTGTGGCACGACCTGTATTGTCCTCCCCTTCTTTCCAAGACCTTTTGAAATATATTATAGATGCTCTTCATGACCTTTCCTAAAAGCTTTTTAATTGAAATGTTGTCATACAGCTTCCATGTTTAAGATAATTTCATATTTTGATGGCCTTCAAACACAAGTTTAAAGTATATTATGAATAGGAAAGAGAGTAATGGAGTAATTTCTTTTTTTCATGTGGGCTCCCTCTCGTGCTTTGCTGGACCTGCATGGTTGAAGATGTATGCCAGATCCATCTCTGTCTTTCAGGTTTACCAACTAAATACCAAGGCTGCAATGACCCCCTGCAAACACTACTGCCCAAATTATATACAGAAAGAAGGTACTTGTCACCATATAAGTTATTATGTCTTTGATTGCTTTGTTGTGCTTGGATGGAGGACTACTCTTGGCTCTCAGGAGTGTAGAGTAGGTTGTGACTGGATTTAATGGATTATTATTTTTCTGGGAGGGGATTATCACTTTGGTTTGTATGTGTGAGGTGGTAGAGTCTTGTCTTCTTGTTAGGACTTTATGGCATCATGAATTATTATTGTTAAAAATAATAACGTTTGTGGTTTGGGAAAATGAGTTTTATGAATTAATTAAAACCATTGTCCATATGTTTAGATCCGGTTTACTGAATACCTGTGTAGAGGCTTCTGACCTCTAAAAATACTTAATGTTACAACCTCATAAGTGGTAAATTAGTTCAAATATATTTTCTTAGGAATGTGGGTCCAGAAAAATCAGCCAGGGCTCTAGATTTGCTAATTCAGATTCAAACAAGAGGAGAGAAAGCTACATACTTAACATCATCTTCATCTCAAAATAAACATTCAAGTTATTTCCTTTTGCACATAACACAGAGGACTATAAAAATCAGCACAATAAATAGGTAAGCTGCAAAAACGATCCCCTCTACTTTGAACTGTAAGTAGAAGCTTGTAAGATAACAAATTACCATATTGCTCCACCACAAAAAAATCCAAACCTCCACTAACTTCAGGGAAAAAACAAACATTTTTACACTAAGGCAAAATGCTGTATTACAGTCCAGAACTGAACTTATTCATGCTTCAGCTTGAATAACACAGGGTTTCCACCAGTTTTATCTTTTGATCTTCCACATATAAGGAAGTACAGAATATGCAGTAAAGATCAGTCCTTGCAGACAAAAACAATCTGCAAAGTTGATTAGACAAGAGAACTATTCACTGGGCCAGATTCTCTGTGGTGTAATTTTACTTAGCTGTGTTGACTTCATTGACTGATCTTTATTGATTTTATTTATTTGACTTTGTTGTGGGTATTCTGATTTACATCAGCTGAGGATCTGGCTCTCAGTATTTAATTTGCACAATAAATGATAGAAAGTCTTTTCAAATGGAATCAGCAGTGTAATTAATGAGAACTGATGCTTAACATTGGATCCTTTCCCACTAGCCTGATATGCAGCACTAAACATTATGGGCCAAGTTCACATTTTTACGCCAAATTCCTGTTGACCTCAACAGGAGTTTAATGTTAGAAATGATAGCATGATATATCCTCTTATTTCTTGAGAAGGTCAGTGTTCTCAGGAAAGTGGATGAAGCTGTCTTTTTCATAGCTGTCAAGCAACTTGGCTTAATGTAGTCATGGAATCTCACCATGATAATAGAAATCTGGCATGCATGCCTTGGTACACCACATTGTAGCTAACTGTGAGTCCCTGTCCTTGCTTTTTATAATGGCTGAAATTCAGATTTTCTGAATTAGGTATTAGTTACTGGGAGTATAAGCAGCTCCAATTGGAGGAAAATCTACACTTCTCCCAGCAATGTCTATTAATCATTTGTCTTTGTATTAATTCTTTGCTGAGTTCATACTTCTGGATTTCCTATTCTGTGCATGAGGAAGGAAATCCTCAAGTAGATTTTTGGCTCTCAGATAATAGTAGCATAATAACTACAGTTCAGACACTGAACAGTATTAGCTTACAGAGAAAAATCACTCAACTGGTCGCTCAACAATACTTCTACCTCTGGTAAAGACTAATCAAAACATTCTCGGAATTTCCTATAGCTGTTATTTACCATTATTACAGTTCTGTGGCACCTCTAGCTTCTATTTGTGATTTTTGTCTGCCTCGTGATCTCCCAAATTGCTTTTAAGTGTGCTCAGATAAAGCTGTTTTAACTGCTTTTAGGTGTCATGCAAGAAGACTGCTTGTCCATATAAACTGCAAGAGGAGGGTAGAAGAGTGTAAAATCAGATCCATTAAAAGATATTTTGTGCCAGTTTTCCCTAAGGAGTTGTCTAATGGCCAAGCTGGAAGAGCACTAACACTATCTACTCCAGCTCTATTGCTTTCTCTGTAGGAACTGACTTGAATCTTGAACTCCTTGGCTCAGACTCAGAGGCCTTGATTGTCCCAATCCTTTCTTCATCCCTTGACTTTCCATTTTTTTCTTTCAACTGCCAGGCTCTCACCTCCTGAGCCTGCATTTATTGTTTGTTCTCCCTGATACTGTGAATCTGCAATTTCTTCTCTTGCAACAGTTGGTGAGGGCTTAGGCGATTTCATCCCCATTTGTTATCTTTCTGGCCCAGTCTTTATCATGACTCTGTATAAAAGCCTACTTGTTTTTAAAAAGCCACTTTTTCAAGCATGCACTTTGGATGTACTTTATGTGTTACTTCTTAAGGTGTTTGGTGTTGCTTGAAGCTGAATTCAGGTTGTCCTCTCCACTCCATATTAAAAGACAGAAGGATTTGGTGACTTCAGAGTATCCCCACTACCTTCCCAAATCCTGTTTTGAGGAGAACATTCAGATATTTCAGTCCTGATGGTTCTTGGTCTGCTTTAGTTTGTATTTCAGCTTCAACACTTCTGTGTCAAGAAACCCTCCACATGAGCTCTCAGGAGAATGACATTCTGAAGAGAATTGACACCATGCGTTGCTGTGTGTTTGAACAGCTGGTATAAGCTACAAGCTCAATTCTCTAAAATAAGTGACAGGTTGATGAGGGGAACACCATGGTGGAATCATGGACTCAGACTCATCTTGTCCACATCAGCAACATCATACTGGGGTCATTACATTGCATAATGTATTTCCCTGTTTGCCATTCACAGAAGAATGAATAAGAATAGAAATAACTATATGGGAAACCTACCTGTAGTGGTCTTATTTGAGAATTCAAGAAGGAAGATGAGTTACGTAGTTTTTGTCCTGCTTCTTCACAGATGGTCTGAAGTCCTTTGCACGCTTTGGATTTCTTTACAGAAGAAGGTTCTTTTTTTTGCAGAACAAGGTGCTTTCTTTACAGGACATTGATGCAAAATGGGAGTACATATTGTTAGTGGGCTGTGATACCTACCAGCTTTCTAGTTTGGATTAAGGTACTGGTCTGCCTCTAAATGTCTATAGCCATAACTGATCCTTTTTTTAGCATTTTTCTGATATTTGCTCCGAACTAGGAGACTGATCTGGAGCTTTCTAAATAATCAGTGAAGAAAAAGACACCTCCAAAGTGATTTTGATCTTAGGTTATCGCTAATGCTTTCTGGAGGTGTCTGTTGCTCCTCCTTAGCTGTATATGTTTCTTAGGATGACTTAAATCCTAAATAAGGTGCACCAATTCAATTATAAAAGTGTGTCCTCCTTAATCTGATCTTGGGATTAGTGGATCTAAAGCAGTGTAAAAAAGAGGGGGCTGTTGGCAGAATTTTTTTCTGGAAAGGAAGCTTGATTTTGGAAAATACTTCTGTCATCTGAAGTACCCTGCGCATTCCCCAACACCCCCTTTGAGAGGTGTACTCTAAGGCTGTTTGTGTCCCCAGGAACACAACTTAGTAATTTGGGAAGACTGAATGGCATGGGTGTTTGAGAAGTGGTTTTTCTGGGTATAACTTGATTTCTGGCAAGCCATGATGTTTAGTAAGTTTGTATTCCTTTACTATTATAAAAGCAGACTGCTGTAATGAATAGCACAGAGGCTTCTGTACAGCTTCCTTTCTGGGAAACAATGATCCCATCAAATTGCCAGTATGACTCATGCTAAGTGTTTGAATCATTTTTATTGCACTGATGATGATGGCTTAGAAAAGTCAAGTTTTGGTCATCAATTTATTCTGCATCTTTTATATAGACTGACTCTTGTATATCAGAAACATGGTCAGTTAGACATTTTTATGAGTTCAAGGAAGGATGTTCTGTGCAAATAACGTCTAGTCAAGAATAAAAAGCAAAATGTGCACATATGACCTGATAATGTATAAGTATGATGGCTTTAAAGCAGCATTTGGTTTGTAATATACTAAATCAGAGACCTGGATAAAGAGATTGCCCAGCTGACAAAAATGCACATTATGATGCTAAAGGACTGAAGTTTTATTTTTGTGCAGAGCTAGCTAGGGTCTGAAACACAACTGAGAAACAACTGGTTTTGGGGGAAATCAGATTATTTTAAAGTAAGTTATTAATACCCTGGCATTGATTATACATATACTGCTTAGGTAGCATAGGTGCACTGTGTTTTTTCATGATTTACTTTTCACTTTATAGCTCTTTCTTTGCCCCATATTGCAACTATTTATCACTTTTCTCTGCAAGTCTCCTTCCTGATTTCTTTTATAAATCTCAGCTACGCTTTACAACGTTGGTTTCCTTTATCTTGAAGCCTCAGCTAAGAAGATCTGAGAATATAGGTTTGGAAGCTTGTCCTGGTCTGATTAACAGACTCAGGGGAGTTTTGAGGGAAATTCCTAGAGCAAAATTAAGATGCAAAAGAGGTCAGATGCCACTAACTGATCAAACTTTATTGACGTAACGGAGAGAGAAAAGTTGAAGCAATAGAAAAGGAGAGTGGAGAAAAAGAGGAGGTAAATTAAGCAAGCAAGGGATCAGCAAGGGTAGTCACCACCATTAGATCAAGGAAAGTCTCACTGGTCCGTGGTCTCGTTCCTTTGTTGGTGTGTGCACACAGTTGCTTTTCCATAGCCTTTTTATAGTGTAGACATGCCATAATATTCTGAGCATCTCCAAGGCAACAGCATGTACTACACATCTCCTCTGCTCCAGTGCAGGCACACCTTGTCCACGCGCTGTCCATGAGGCCTTCTTCGCCTTCCTATTGGCTGTTGCTGGGGTGGCTGGGTCCAATCAGTGCATACTGGTAAATACCCCTGATGTTTGGTTGTGTGTCTCCGTAACCTTGAGGTGTCCTTGACACATGTGGAGCCATTATGACAGTTAATATTCTGCCCCATCCTGGAGACGGCCATCGTGCTTTCTTCATTGCGTAGTTCTGCTTTCAGTTAAATATTATGCCAGCAATCTCTGAGACGTACTTTAAGACAGTTTGTTAAAAGTACAGTCCCTCACAAAACTGAGAAAAAACCTTGGTGATTTCCCCCAATACTTGTTTTACAGATACTTGTGTGACCTGCTAGGGGTACACATCAAAGGGGCCTTGGTATGGACTGAGCACCACTTTACAAGTGAGGTGTAATCAAGAAGAACTAATGAAATTATTTCCTCCTCCCCCCATCATCACTGATTTACAAAATAATCCTATTAAAAAGCAAAAAGTGCCAAAATATGTGGGTTTAGATTTGAAAGATCACATGGTTTCATTTTCAAAAGGATGCTAAAATATACTACATTTAAATACTTCAAATACCTATATATAAAAACTAGCTTCCAAATATCTAGAAGCATTTGGGTCTTTTTATTTCAGCATAAGCTAACTATCATAATGTCTAAACTTTCCAATGAAGAACAGATTCTTTTTCACTTCAGTTGTACTTTAACCAGTATATTAGAATATGTTTGAGAAAATAATAAGCCTTAAGAAAAGCTCCAAGAGAAACCTAGCAGCAGAGTCTGAGTGAGTTTATCTTTCACATTAGTTAAGGGCAAGGCTTGCATGTAGTCCTATTATAATCAGTGGGACTGCTCCCATTAGTATGGCAAGCAGGATTTGGCCCTTTGTTTGTGATTACACATTCCTTCCCTGGTCTGTTAGACTGAAGGGTATAATAACATTAAACTATTGGATTAGAATGGTAATTTCCAATCACAAATCAGCAAGGGAACATGATTACATTTGCTGTTGGAAGGTAAAGTGAAATATTCCTATGTCGATCTTGGTGTATCTAGGCTGCCTAACGAAAGTAATTTTGTGTATCCAGAAATGTTGAAAAAGTGCAGAAATATAGACAGAAAAACCTGTTCCTAAAAAGAAGGAAAAAGTCTCACAGATTCTACTGATTCTTCTTGACATTTAGATTAGCAACTGTATCTAAAAGCTACCAAAATTGTTAAGGTCTGCTCCTGAACAGATTTAATCTGTATGGGACTAAGAATAGCTTTTTTGCAGATATAGCTCTCCGTATGCAAAAGAAGAAGCCGCATTTTTCTTTCCTTGATGAACTAGGATTGTGACTATAACACATTGCACCTTGGGACAATGTCTTCCAGTTTCAGTTAGGCTGTAGCTGTTATGAACTTAAAATATCATCCATCCCTGTTTACCTTCAGAAGATGATGAGAGCATGGTTTACAAAACAAACATTACTGTTCAGTACTTTGGTGTTAAAGCTTGTGTTCAGCAGGAAGAACTGGCTTATACAGGGCTTTAGCAAAGCTCTTGGAAATTATTGAAGATTGCCCTATTGAGTTATGCACATTTTGGATCCATCTCACAGCAATTTGCATTTTCAGCTTCTACAAAATTCTTTGAAACATAACAAATTAAGCTTCTGTGTTTTCTGTCAGGATAAATTGCATAAACCTCATTAAACAGACAAGCAGAACTAAGGCCACAAATGATTCATGCACTTCCACCTACAACTGGGTATCTACCACCCTTTCAGCCACAAGAAAACCATTTCCCCACTATATTTCTGGTTTCTACTCCTCTCATCACTGGTCCCTGACATCTCAGAGTCTTTTACACCATAATAGACTCCAGCATACTTTCACAGTAACCCCTAGAAACACATTGTGTTATATTTTGTGCTCAACGGTCTTTTTTTTTTTTTTTCCCCAAACCTGCCATCTTAAGGTGCAATCTGCACATCTTTCAGAGCATATTCACTTTTGCAGAGCAATACAAAAACATCAGAAATGCCCTACTGAGTAAGCAGTGATCTGTCTAACTCAGTGGAATCTCTCCCACAGTGGCAGCAAGAGATGCCGTATAAGGGAGCGTATAAGCCTGGCCACTACATGCAGTTCTTTCCTTTCTCAACGCCTCAGATGGATTAAGGATATTAGAGAATACATCCCAGCCTATTCTCTTTAGGATCTCTTTATGGACCTGCTGTCCCTGAATCATCTAATCTCTTTTTGAACTTGCCAATTCTATCTGCTTCCATGGCTTCCTGTGGCCAGAAATTCCAGAAGTTCAGTGCCTGCTGTTTTAAATACCGTACTTTTATCTGTTCTAACCCTGTCTACCATTGCTTTCAGTAAGAATGATGGCATCTGGTTTTGTGAGATTTGGTGGCTTACAGCTCTGTTTTCTGAACTCATCCCCTACCTCCACAATTTTATAAACTTTGATCACATCTCACGACCTTCTCCTCTCCAAGGGGAAAAGTCCCAGCATTTTCAAAATCTCTTCCTTAGGCAGTTTCTCCACCATCTTACTCATTTACAACACTTCTCTGTACCTTCTCTCATTCTGCTATGCCCTTCTTAGGATGCAGAAACCAAACACTTTATTCAAAGCATTCATGTTCACAAGAATGTGCGTAGCACCAAAATCATTCTGGCTTGTGTGCAACAGCTCTTCTGCTGATTCCCAACATCATGTTGTGGGGTTTTTTTTTTGGCTGCCATTGTAGCAAATATAAGTGGGAAGTGAATATTTGACATGGTTTTTCTTAACATGGAGGGGGAGGAATGGAAAGTAGTAGTAGCTTAAGCTCTAAATTTTTCAGGATGGAGTCTTTAAATAATCATTTGAATACAAGCTGCAAACTGAGCCATTTGACATTTTTCTTGTCTTTTTTTTACAGGTCAGGGATTTTCTCTATTCACAGTTTAAGAAAGGAACAGAAGTGTAGTGCCAGTGGTGATTAGGATGGTTTATGGTTAATGCCAGTGGTTTATGGCTAGGAATGAACAGCAGAGTAGATGATCTTAAAGAAATCTGCTTAAAGTACTTTCTGTGTTGTTTAATCTTGTTGTTTTTCAAATTAGCTGATACTGAAACTTAATCAAGATTTAAGAAGGGGAATAGAGGACAGGTAGAAAATGTGCGTTCAGTTAAAATGATACCCAGATGTTTTAAATATTCTGCCATTCTAGCAGCCTATGGAAGGCATATCAAACTCCTTGCAGACCAAACAAAATGATAAACATCTTCCCTTTGTCTGATATGCTGCAGCTGTTGCAGCCTTATTGTGTGATTTACTTACAACACAAGACATTTTGTTAGAGCAGACAGACACAGTCTGTCTACAGTGATGGCTGTAGGATGCTGGTGATATAAAGGGGGCTGTACACCAGCCCTTGCCCAGACACGAAGTCAGAATGCTGCCAGGATATCCACCTGGATCTGGGAAACTTTTCTGGGCCGTGCACAGAGATATGCCTTAGAGGGAAGAAGCGATCTGAGATCCAATGCGGAGGGCATACACTGGCCTTCTGCAGCAACTGAAACTCATGTTTTGCTTCATTCTTCAGGCAGCCTCTACCTACTTCACTCATGCTTCTTGCCTAACCTAAGCAAGTGGGATTAGGTGCTGTATGAACACAGAGCAAAAAGACAATCTTTGTCTCTCAGTAGTTTACAGTCTGTGTTAAAAATGGAATGACAACATTTTTCAACCTCTTAAATGAGTGTGAAGCCAGAATTGCCCAGGGATCCATATACTACCATATTGCAGCCGTGTATGAACTGAAAAGGACAGGTAGCTGGGTAGAAATGGCAGTTCCAGTTTCTGTACAAGACTGAGTAAACTGAGTTTTATGACAATTTTAGACCACAAAGAATACTGAAAGTATATTTTAATAATCTAATATTATTAAGAAAATAAAAGACTATTCAAAAATATATCTATTTTCATGGTAACCCCATTTAGATAATCAAGTGTCCTCAGGTGAAGTTGTATAAGAAGACATCCAATCGTATCCCGTACTTGCTAATGACTCCCAGTGATATTTATCCTTCAATTTCATTATTATCAAAAGAAACTGCTACTTAGAAATTAAATACTTTAAAAAAAAAAGAAAAAGAAAGGAAAATGTTAAGAAGCTTGTTTACCTGAACACATGAGTAATACTGTAGGAGGGAAACATGTGTGTGCTATACAGGAAAGTACTTACAAAGTTGCTGTACTAGAGACTCAACCTACTACGAGGGGTGGTGGTGAAGTAAACACATGGTTTATCCTACAAGAACACAGCCTTTAGAAACTGGTGGGGTTTGTTCCCATCAGGTCTCTGGAATTTATAGTAATATCATTTTAAACACATAGTTATGAAACTTACATTTCCATGTACTGTTAGGATGAAAAGTTATATTATAATGTTCAGGAATGGAAAGAGAGCTTGAATGTCTTTTAAAAAGATATTGGGAAGGCATTTGGGGGTTGTATGTAACAGCAATTCAAGTAAAGGCAACTGATTCCAACAAGATGTAAAGCAGCCCTTTTACCTTGCTATAACCCACAGCATTCCTTAAGTCCCTCTGGAAAGAAAGTCAATAGTAGGGGAAATATTTTTTGGTTTTATGATATGTGATATAGACATATTTAGAAATCTCACGGAAAAAGCCTATCTGTGACATTTCCAGCTGCATGGCAATAAAGTTTAAAGAAAGGCAATGCCCTCTGAGCCCCACTGCTACCTGTGGGTAGTTCGTGGCAAGATGAAACACTGCCTACCTTGTGCTTGCCTACAGAAAAGAAAATTTGCTCAGACCTGTCTGACAGACAGACCTGGAAATGAAAGCTGCCATGATACTTCAGTCCAGCAAGGCACCAGTAGAGTTAATGTGTTTCAGCTGCATAAACTGCAAATATATATATAACATGGCATGTATAGAAAGGCCACTGGATCTTTAAAGGGAAACAGGCAGAGCTAATAGGTTTCTTTGAATATAAACATCAGTATATATTTTCGTGTCTCAACTCAGCATATTCTATATGGGTTGTAATTTTAAAATTAGTGGTTGGAGGGAGAGATAAGCACCATCAATAAATTAAACTGTAACCCAGCGGTTTAGTCATGAAAGGTTAAAATAAACTTGCTTGATTGATTATGAATTTTAAACAGTTTTTCTTCAATGTAATCAGTGCTCTACCAATGTCATTGCTCATTAAAGAAAAGATTTTCATTCCAACATTTGATTGAGGATGTTTTTTCTCATTTGCATTTTGCTTTCTACCGAGTAAGCATCTTGCCTTCAGAATTATTAGATTTTTTCCCCCCTTGTCTGTCCATAAAAGCTGTAAAGTGGGAAGGAGCAGTGATTTAGAGGGATACTACATAAAGATTGAATGAAGATATTGACTACCAGGCCCTAATGCAAACAGGACTGTCTGATGGACTGCCTTTGACAGAATGATGGAAAGGGGCCTTGTGGCCTACTTAGCTGCCCTTCTAATTGGCCTTTATGAATATTTAATGAAATCAAGATGAAATTCAATCAGAGCTTTTACCTGCTGAATCTTAGGGAAAAAAGCAGGATATTATTAGATTTTCCTAGCCCTTGTATACAATAAAACTGTACTGAAATGTCTGTGTGTTAGTCAGGTGGCTGAGATGTGCTTTTATCCAGGGACGTGGTTTCTTCCAAAGGAATTAACCTTTTTACCACAAAAAGCAGCATGATTTTCCATTTGCATGCATCACTGGTATTTTATTACTGGCATAGTATAAAGTTTAAGTCATAAACAGGCAACAGCTATTCTCTTTGAAAACATACCCTTAGGAAATTCTTAGTCTTTGCCAATTTGAAGCTTTTTAGGGAACTTTGAGGTCATATAATGGTTTCAGAACTACATAATGTTGTAGCCTAATATTTTGTGCCACATGGGTCGTTGTATGAGAAAGAATTTGCACGATCTCATTTCTCAAACATAATCTGGGTTGCATCAATAACATTACATTGTAGCAATGAGGTATAAAACAGCCTGACAGGCTCCTGCTGTAGTACACTCTTACATTCATTTAAATGTAGATTTTGTTTTTCTGAGTGGAATGCCAGAAAAGCTTTTCATAGAAGCACAATGGACAGATTAATCTATAAATGGTAAATTCAACAGTGTAGAAGGTTTTCCCCATTTTTAGTATTGTGAATTTTATCTTTCTCCCCCAAGATAAGCTGTTTATTCACAGTGTGTTGCTTTTATGCATTTTCAATATCATTTTTTGGACAGAAAGGAGTTTGGTACTAAGAGATAAACAGAGTGTGTTAATACTAAGCAATGCATGAGCAAAGCCTTACAGATGTGACTAAATAAGAACAGTTCAATATCATTATTTAAAAGCTTGATTTCTTTAAAAGAAAAATTACTTATGTGGGCATCAGTAATGCTCCCTTGGGTCTCTAATGCTGATGTCACTGTGTATATAACACATACTTGAGCAAGAGACAGGTGTATAGTATTATTAGGTGGGGCATGGTTGAATAGATGCCTAGCTTCCCTCAATTTTTAGATATGTTCATCTATCTCTTCCTTAGCACATATACAAATTGTAATGTTATTAGGATTATTTATACAAGGCTGTTCACAAAGACTGTGTGATAAGCTTCTAGATTCTGTGAGAAGCTTTTAGCCTCATTCTCGTACTCCCTTGTGTCTGGGAAAATATCAGGATTAAGAGTAAATAATGAATTAACATCCATTCTAAGGGACATCACAGGTCTATGCATTCCAGCATCTTACTCTGCCAGTGCCCAGTGGGAAACACACAGGGGAAAGTTGTCGGATCCTGATGGGCCTGAAGTCATGCCAGTATCTGTTCCAGTCTCCACCATGGGTCAGGGCTTCCTGAGGGCTTCCACAGGGCCTCCATTCTCTGCTGTATGAGCTAGAAATAATCAGAACCTAAACCAAAAAGTAAAATAAAAAGAATTATGACTATTACAGCAAAACTGAACAAACTGGCAGCACTGATGTTTCTGTGGGTATTTTACTGAACTGCACCTGTATTTACCAACTCCTGATTCTTGCTTTACTATAAAGACGTAGGCTGAGCTGGCACTAAACATGCTTGGCCTCAAAAAGTCCCCGGGCCATGAGGAAGCTGCTACAAAAGCACAAAGTTAATATACATGTGCCTGCACTTGCCTGTTCAAATCTTATACTGGTGCATACTCTATCTTCTAATTGCATTTTTTTCTTCTTCCTTTCAATAGTATATAAGCAGTGAAGCTTGGGAGTTGGGAATTCACAGGCAAAATCTGAATTCACACAGGAAAAGCAGTTCTCCCCAAAGCTCCATTCCTTCAGGTAGCTCTTTACCCAGGGGACAGTTATCTAGTGTACACAGCAGCCTGTACCCTGATGACTAAAACCATTTTAGAAGCAAACTAAATGAAGTTATATCAGCATACTTTGCTTTTTTTGAGTCTTCTCAGTGCATACAAAAACTGAAGAATGGATAAAAGAGTGAATGCTCATTCATGTATCTTCATACACGAATGCTGAGCTAAGAACAGTTGACAGTCATTCAGAGGCTAAGGATTTTGAAGGTACTGTACTTGTAATGAAGGTGTAAGGCTCTCCACTTCAACTTCAGTTTGGCTGTACATGAACTGTACACATGGGTGAGATATTTCAGTCCACTGGTGAGAGTTGTGTGTTCTTTGTACCTTACTGTCCAATGTCCTTTTGTAATCTATCCATTTTGAAGGTGTAGGCTGCACATACCTTTCATACATTTGAGAAAAGAGTATGCACCAGACACTGAAACTCAAAAATATATTTTGCAGTATTTCAAACTACTCAAATTATTTTGTGAAGCTTTTTTTTTTAAGGGGCTGTGAATATTAATGTCACAGATTTCCTTTCAGTAGATTGAACATATCTGTTTGTCTCCAGATCAAATAGATATGCAGTGGATTTCCACATAGAGATTGGATTGCTTATTTAAATACAAGTTTTAGTGGTGATAATTAAATTTTAAAAAATAGGATTTTGCATAAACATGGTCAAAACAAAGTAAATTTTGATGTATACCAAGAGCAGTGCTTATAAAGATAAATCTACTTACTCTCTCAGAAAATGTATCCAAAGTAGCATTTAGACAATGAAAGCCATGGCAGTGAATGATAATTTCTGTGAATTTTTTAGAATTTGTTCTGTTCATCCCTCTGTTAAAATCAAAATTTATTTAACATCCCACTTTAGCATCTTGCTACTCTGCACTTGATGCCTTGGAGTTTGATTCAGCTTTCACTCTTGCCTGAACCCCTAACAGTGACCTTAGCAGAGTACAATTTACCAAGTGAATGATATGGTACAAGGCTGATAATGAAGTTTATGGTCAAGTCAAATTCAGCTATTCATGGGGGATGCATTCCTTCCTGATGTTGATCAGAAATGAAAGCAGATGCTTTAGATTTGAGGAGTATTGATGTTGGTACTGGAGGTGACATGAAGGTGGTAAAGTACACCAGTGACTCTTCTAATATCCTGAAAGATCTGAGCTCGGTGAAATGTGTCCTGATTTAGCCTTAATGCATTTCAAATAGAAAATTCACTTGTGGTGTCTCTCTATGTATTTCTTCTCTCATTACTTCTTGGCAGAAAATTCTGTAACTTGAGAAAACAGTGATATCTAGAAATCATGGATTTGATCTGAATCTCTCTTCACCCTGGGCAGATCAGCTTGCTAATTAGTTTGTGGCTAGTTCCCACTGTGTGAACATGCAATAGAAATCAGAAGGGATATTAGCTGGTATTCTAGAAAATTAATATTTGCTAACATTTCTGAAATCTTACACATTTGAAGAGAAAATGATATTATTTATTTTCATTTATAGATTTACAGACTTAGTAGCATCAGGGAGTTATTTCTGAGGCCTTGGCAGGCCTACGCGTGGAGTCTGGGGCAAGAAACTAAGGTGACTGTCCTCTTTCTCTCTATTCATCATGGAGTTAGGGAAAGCTGTTTTAGGGGTCAGGCCAAGAAGCAAGGAGTAGGTGGGGACACCAAACAAGCAAGGATGATTTATTTCCCAGGGCAGGAAGCAACAATAGCAGGTGCAGAGGTTGCAGAAAGCACCTTTCAGTAGCCAGTGCAAGAGCCAGATGTTGTTTTAACAGCCTAGACCACTTGTGCTAGTGTTTTCAGAGTCTAGCTATGCATATTGTAAGAATTATTCCTATATTCCAAATAATAAATGTTCAACCCTTCTGTATCATTGAACTATCATTGTCTCTCACCATTGAATAGTGGTAAATGGCAGTCAACTTCCTTCTTTTATACCATTACTTACGGTCTATATCCTTTTTCTTCCCCCTCATTAGGAAGCCCCAGTCTTTGATTTATGCTCTGTTGATATAGAGCTATATGTCCACAACACTTGTTTCATCTGTTTCAAACAGTTAACACTCTTTGAGATACAGTGACCAGAACTTAATGCAGCAGGTAAAGAAAAATTTATAACATCTGGAATACTATTTCTGTCTGATAATCAACTTGTATCTTTATGCTTTACAGAACTGCTGTGCAGTTCACTGTATGTAATACATTTTCAGATCATTTGAGGATATATACTACCTAGAAGCAAAGTACTATGACAGTATTATCTGGTGCTTTGTATGCCTAAGAAGTGAATTCCATTTCCAGGATCAGACATAAATGAAACCAATATCTGAACCACTGTATTATCTCCATATAAACTCAGAATACTCTGATCTCTCACCCTCAGAACATGACATGAGATCTTTCCTCATCTGATGTGGTATTAAGTTGATTAGAGATATTTTATCTAAGTGTATCTCTGGACTCCAAAGCTCAGCAGTTAGAGCTTGTGCCTAATTTGGTTAGTTTAATCCTGCTGTTCCAGTAGAAGTTCACCAGAGGGTCTTTTCTTTTTCACATTTTTTTAGAAAATAGAGCTGAGCTGTAAAACAACATTCGATCCAAGCCATTCAATTGCAATCCAATTAATCTGATTCCAGTCAGAATTGCATTCAACAGTGATCAGCAAACATTTCTAAAAACAAAGCGGTAAGCAGCAAATACGGCACGATGCCAATAAAGAGGATGCTTTCGCTGTGCATCGTATCAGAGATCTTTACAGAGTCAAACTGCCTGGATAGGTTGTATATACACCTACCTTCAGCAAACAAGGGGAAGAAGAAAGAATATCACAACCTCACAAATGGAAATGATCGAGTTGACAAGCTATCCCAAAAGCCCAAGAGAAGTGAAACACAGTTTGAAATGAGACATGAGGCCTTCAGCTAGTATCAATCAGCTACTGCTGTAACACCTGAAGAGTTGGCCCAACATTCTTGGACTGGGATAAGACAAAAATTTTTGTCCAGAATTTCCAGCAGATTTGATTCTTTCACAGTAGCTATTATTATGAAGAGAAAAAGACAATTAGAGGGGAGGAATGGCATATTAATAATATAATATGAAAAAAATCAATATAAATTAATCCCAGAATACGGGGTATAAAAGTTTCATTGTCATCAATCTAAGATGTAGGATGCATTTCAACTAGAATGCATAGGAAAAACAATTACACAGATGTGTGTGCATTATTGGATTGCAAGGAAATAAATGAAAACCTTAAATTATTACTAAATAGCTACAATTCTTCCCCCNTTTATGTGCCAAAGGAAGGCAAATATGTATTAGTCAGACTGCTGGTTCAGGACTGAAGCCTATGACAGTATCTTTAATAATATACAGTCTATTTAATATCCGCTTTTTTGTGTCCTGCATAACTTATAATTATTGCCAGCAGGCAAAAAAAGCAACAGTAGAGGAAAAGAATACAGTGGAAAAACCTTTCCTGATCACTAAGAAATGGTATGAAAAAGATAGGCAGAACATATTAGAGACAGGGCCTGGACTCAAGTGAGTGAAATGAATCGTACATATATTGTGAGACAGTTAGAGGTCTTACAAAACCTCCATTACATTGCATGCGATGGAGCATTTGTAAGATCTGAAAACCTAAAGCAAAACCAGTTTCAGCCTGCAGGCCCCTTTGGAGTTTGGATGTGCAATTACAGGTACTGCAGATGGCGGAAAGCTGAAGGCACTATTTATTTTTTGGTGGCAGACCAAAAGTACTCACACAGATTAAAAAAAAAAAAAAAAAGCTCCTTATTTGCTTGAGCCTCTGTGCCCTCAGCAGCACATTCCGTGGTTGCTTTGAAATGGACAGGTTTTCAGAGAACTGACTCCAAGTTCAAGGGCCAAATTCTCTGCTGGCACAACTCCACCAACACTAATGTTGTTAAGCCAGCAGAAAATTTGGCTCCAAATGCTGTCTGAGTGGATAGTCTGTCCACAGACTCCAAGAAGCCCAGAAATGTTGAGCACAGTTTAACTCAGGGTAGCCAGAATAGAGTCTCAGTATGGGTTGAGTTTTTCATTGTTAAATCAGGGCTAGAGATGCTCTAGGGTATGGCTGGAAATACAACATTTATCTGTTACTAATCATTCACTTTTTGGGGACTTGGCTCAAATTTGTTGGAGCTTTGGAGTGAGGAGTTTAGCCGCCAAGTGTTATTTCTATCGCCTTAATACAGATACCAGGAAATCACCATACCGGGGACTCTTGATTCCACTGTGGAAGTCTCTTCCCATGGCATTCCTAGCTGGTCAAAACTAAGACATACTGACAGTGCTTTGGTAGGGTGGGCAATCTGCAGTAATGGTCTTTCTGTTCTAGGTTATATCACCAGAGAAATTTATTTCAGAAATACCATTTCTCTTTTTCTGTTTGTTTTTGTTTGTTTGTTTGTGGGTGGTTTTTGTGTGTTGTTTTTTGTTTTGGTTTTTTTTGGGGGGGGCTTTTTGTTAAGGACAATGCTTTTTGGCTTTTTATACTGCTAGATGCTTTGACAACTGATTTCTCATTTTTGAGTGCTCTTTGTTTCCTTTCAGAGGGGTATGATGAGGCGTGATCTCTCAGTATTTTCAAGTGATTTTGGATGCTGGGTATTTGTAGGAATTAGGGCTAATATTTAAACTCTGTCTAACTGAGCCAAGAAACTGAAGTCTTGCTTAATAAAGGTCCAGATCACGTTATAAAGACTTAGGCCTCTCTGCCAGGCCAGAGTTTTCAAAAGCCTGTTAGCTTTTGTTTTAATTTGATGGTCATAAAATGTACTTATTAGAGAAATGAAATAAAAATTGACAAAGCTATTCAAATATGACCATTTACACATTTACAGACAGTAACTGGAATCAGTTTAACTGGTTGGCATTTCCTATTTTAGTTTGCTGGATGAAAATGGATGCAAAACGGTATATTAAAGAGTAATTAAGGCCTGCAATATACCTGACATTGAATATTTACTTGGAAAGACATTTTGATTCCACAATTTTTCTCTACAAATCCAGATAACTGAGGCTGTGAGTTGCCACCCATATCATTTATTTCATTGTGCCTACTAGTCCCTCATTAAAGAATGTTGCTCTGCCTAGACTGATAATCTTGGCCCATACCATTTAGAGACATCCTTTTCCTTTCCTAGTGGTAGTGCCATACAGCTTTTCAGTTCTACCTACTCTTTCTATGAAATCTCCAATCTCTGATTTCATAGAAACAGAATAAATAGATTTTTTTTGTTATTATTTTGTTTTTCACTGCTACAGCTACATGCTTAAAAAATAATTTACAGAAAAGTGGTAACCCACTCTCCAACTAAAATCAGGCACTGCTTCCCTCACTGTGTTCATACCAGTGTGGACATAAACTCCAAAGGCCTTTTGACTAAAAGGACTGACGTGAGAAAACAAAACTCAGTGGTTTTCACAAGCAAGCCACATCTCGCGGGCATGCTCCCAGCAAATGCTTTCACTGGCAGTGGTGCCCCATAAGCACTGAATTAATTTTCTGATGCCATGCTATTTATGATTGTCATGTAAGGCTTGACATTCATCTTTCTGGCAGGACAAACAAGCAGGACAAGACCAGTGCTGACAGTGAGTGCTTTACCATTGCTCAGTGCTAGATTTATTGGCATCGTATCTTTCAAAGTAGCAGGAGGTAGCTTAAAGCCATCCTCTACAGCAGCTGTTTAATAAAACTTCTCTCTGGTAGTTGCTTTCACATTTTAATCCCAAATCAACCAGATTAGGGAGAAAGAGAAGCAGCACTACAGGGAATAGAGAACTGCATAGACAGCAATGAAACGGAGAGTTGATTTCATACATTTCAGATATCACCAATTTTGTTGACACTCTCTCTGGCACTACAGGGTTCCAATTCTCCATTCCCTTTCTCAGCCAGGTCTGCTCTTTATTTCTGAAACATATTTGTGGCTCAAGGAGAACATGCTAATCTGTTTTATTGGGAAGACTTCTTCTTGCTTAACATTGTCAAACAGAGTTAAGCATCTAATTCAAGCTCATTGTCTAGATTTCTTCAGTTATAGATGGAGGAAAAAAAGCACATCTACATGGAATTATACTCCATCCTAAACTTGATGTTAGGATAGGTAAGACTAACTCTCCTTTGGAGGTGCCTGTTTCTCTTGTTTAAAAAGAATCCTAGCTGACCAGTTTAGCTTTGATGTGTATCCTTTACAGATAAATGAGATGGATCCTATATACTGTGACATGACAGACTGCCATTTTCAAAACATGTCTATAGTGAGAAAGTTCTCCTTCAAACTTATTGGTTGAGGGACTGCAGATGACCCAGTAATTCTGATATCCTACTGGCTTTAGCAAAGCATAGATTGTCAATTTCTATGGTTTCTCTTCAGGTATTTGTCTGGCTCTAGCTACACAAATTACAATTAGTTTTGTTCTACCATTTCTATTTTACTGATATTTAGTATTTCCTAACTTATTTTCTTCGTATTTCTTCTTCTTAGTATCATGACCTGACAGGAGTTAATATCAGTTCCTACACTAAAACTGCATGATGGATTTATAGAACTTTTGGATGAAAATGAAGGAATGCTTTTACAAGCAGTTATTTGAAACTCCTGTATTGAACAATGAAGTCACTTCAACCCTGTCACTTCTTACAGGGGCTTCATTTACAAAAGGCTTCACCATCCCAACAATTAAATCGAAAAAAATAACATTGTACCTGTCATTTCTCACATGAACTGCTTCCATGCAAATGGTTTTTTTTTAATACAGATACGCAAGTATAACTTCAAGCATGTCTAATTCTACTACAATCTAGTACTGTTTGGGGTTTGATCTCTCTCTGGAAGCTAGAGAAACATATGTGTGTGTAAATATATACTGATTTGGCTTTGTGGTGTACTTGTCCCCCACGGGTCTGTTTAGTATTATGTAGCTATTTTGTTTTACCTTCTTTGTACTTGTTCTTGTGAAAGCAGAACAATCTGTGAGGAACAGTTATATTAATAGGTAGAGCATGCATGGATCTGATGAGCAGAAATTTATAGCTCATCCTGTTAGGGATTACTTCTTTCTGTCTTGTTCCCAGTGTGGCTGAATGTGCTTCCCCCAGAGATGCAAAAGCATCATGACAGATTTACCTGCATAAATCTTTGTCAAAAGTTTTCCTAGTTACTAAGCTTGCAAACTTCTGGGGAGTGTGTTCTTAACACAGGTATATTCAAGTATAGTAGCCTGGGGTTTTTTATTCTTCTTTTTGGAGGATTATTTTTTTTTAATTACAAACAAATTGGTTGTGCAAGACCTGCTTATGCATCTCAGGTTTTCTGCTTGACTGTTCAGCCAGTGCAACATAAATGAGCCCTAACCTCAGTGCTGAGCAGGTTGCTACAAAATAGAGCCTCAGCAATTGTTATGTGCTCGTACTAATGAATACAGGTGTCTGGCAAAGGCAACAGTGGTGGATTTTTAGCTGCTGGAGGTGATGACTTTAAAGGCACATACAGAAGATCAGAAATTACAAAAAAATTCCATTCCAGACTGTTGGGAAGGACTCTTGTTTCTTTCATGACTAATTCAAAGAATTTGCCCTGTTGGATGTGTGACAATGTTGGTATGAAAAGTTCTTCCTGTTCCTTCAGGAGTCTCTCTCTTACATTTCCTCTGATGTGTTCCTCAAGTTTTGTCTTCTCAAATAACTGAAGTTAATTGGATTTCAGCGAATAAACAGAACAAAATATGTCCAACCCTTAACCTCCTTTCCTTTTGCTGTCTCTCATAGAAGTTATGTCCATTAATGCTAACTGGCTTTCTGATTCAGAAAATCATCCTCCTAGAACGGTATTACTTATAAGGTTATATTTAGTGCCACTTGAAATTCATCTGGCTTGTTTTGCTTGTTATTTCTGCTTATGTAATGTGGTTTAAGTATTTCAAAACTACTTTCTCTATTTTTAGATTTTTCTTATTCTATAGCATATCTTGCTAGAGACTTAAACTAGAAATGAATGTTTCTGCCTTCTTTTTGTGTTGAGAATCTTTCTACCAAGGTTAAATTTAAAATGCCTAATCGAGAAAGAAGTATCAGTAACCAGACGCTTCAGAGAAGTAGCTGTCCTCATGTGCCTTCCAGCCTTTACAAACTTTAATGTGAAATTAATTCCACCTGATGACAAACCATAGTTGAGGCCTTGTTCAAGAGACCAGTTTGGACTCTTTTTTAATGGCTGGTGTGTGCAAGGAAGCTCTGAAAGATGATTCAGTCTCTCCTAAGACATTTATCTGAGAGAATAAAAAAGATTAATCCTATAGAAGTTATTTTCTTCCTCCATTAATAATAAAGAGAGCCAAGATGACTCGCTCACATTAGATGATTAGTTTCTAAAAATCCAAATCTGTGAAATCAGTCAGTCCTATGGCACATGGAAAACTCACATACAGTCTTACAAAAAATTACAAACAACCGTATCCAAATCAGTGCACCAAATTATTTCTGAGCAAGAAATACAGCTAAACTTGATTTGGACTGCCTCAATAATGCTTTGTCAGTGTCTCTGGCATGACAGCATCTTTCTGAGTGAGAAGTCCAAGTGGTAACCTTATCCCAAGTGTAGGAGCTTTAGTGTCCAATGAACACTGATCACTTGTTCAGCATAGCTTTCCAAATGTATTACAATGTGCTCACTCACTGTAAAGATGCAGGAAACTTCAACAGGGCTGAAAAATCTTGTCACTCAAGACCCTAACCATCACGTCAAAGCATGTAGGTTAAGAGGTTGATCACCTCAGGATGATTGTATGTTAGTGAGAGTCACCCAGAGTAGGAGCTTCAGGTGTGTGTTCTGAATTGCTCTCTGGATTGGTCTCTCTTTACACTACTAGCAAGGGAGACTGACCAGCTAATAAAAGCTCCTAAACTGAGTACCTAAATTTAGATGTTGTCAATACAGCAGTACAGCTGAAGTTTCAACAGTGAATGGATTCATCACTTTGTGTTTCTGTTCTGAAATTGCTGGTAATCTACAATTTAGGGATACAAACACTGCAACTTTCTGTGTCTTGCATTTAGTCATTTTCTGAAGATGCAGATCTAGAACCATTTACACAAAGTGAGAATTTATCCTGCAATCTTTAAAGAAGTATAAATACAACTTATGAAATGTTTATTGAAAAGAACCAAAACATTTTATGCCCAAGAAAATTCTTACTGTTCAATCTCTTTGAACAAGTATTTTAGAAGTAGCTCAGTGGTAATATATTCTATGTGTACTTGGGATTAAAAGCAATTTCTTCTTGGGGATTTATACGTAATTATTTTATCCAGGCTTCTTCCCCCTTTAGCCATCTTAACGGTGCCCAAGGTTACTTTAGACTAACATTGATAAAATTCGTTCTCTGATTAAAAAATAAAGTCTGATATCAAACCTCTATGTGCATTGTAGTCTTCCATTGCTGCAGAGTTCTTATTGTCTTGGGTTCATAGGCTGCAGTTTTTGAAATATTGAATTAGTCTACAGCTTTCTATATTCTATTTTCCTCTCTGCATTTTAAGAAGTGTTCCTATATTATCATTTTATAGATGCTGTTTGAATACCAATAAATTTGCAAATACTTCTAAAAGAAAGGGATGCCAGGAATACAACTATTGCTTGAAGACTTCTTTTAAAGTTTCCTGGCTGTCAGTAAACAAGACAAAAAAGCTAGTAAGTGTGAGGTTGATTTCTGTAGATGAGAAACTAATAACTTACTGGGGATTACACAAGAAGTTTATGGCAACCCCAGTGATAGATAAGTGATATTTTAGACATAGTATCATGTACCTCTGGTATAATAATAAGCCCAAAGGGTCCTGTGAAGGAAGAAGGGTATTGTTCTACAGCAAAGAGATAGAGACAACAAGGATTGTTTGTGTTATTTTATGTCACTAAATCAGGGTTCTATTAAGACTACATTGTTAGTATATTTAAATAAAACTAATCAGCAAAATCTGCAAGACACTTTTTTCTAAGAATTTCATGAAGCATCACCTAAGCAGCCCCACCCACAAAAAATCAACCACTGTTGATGGGAGGCAGAGAGTCAAATGATATTGCATATTTGAATGATTACATATTTAAAGTACATTATTAAAATTGCTGGTCTGGCATCAGACAACCAGCACTGCAAATACATTTATAGGTATTTAATGTGTGAGCACAATGAAGAGATAATATGTTAAAGAATCATTCTATTCCAAAGAAAAGGACCAAATAAAAATAAAAGTAACCAAAAACCTGTTGAATTTCTTAAATGGACAGTCTCTGCTGATGAAGTAGGTCATAGAAAGTTCCTTTTCTCATGCAACACTCCTACTAAGGGAACTTAAAACATGTGGCAAAGTGTTTTGGGGCCACTGGACAGGTTCCAAGAGGGGGAATTAAATGTTGAATATATTGAGAAAGGGACTGGAAGTTCCCCCAGGAGTGCAATGCTGCCAGCTGGGCCAGCTGCAGCATGTCTCATTGTGCAGTAGGGCATTCCCCAAGTCCTTGGGGCCAGAGCTCTTTCTGGGAAATAAGGAGGCATGCAGGAAAAGAAGGGTGCTGTAAAATCATTGAAACCAGTTTTTAATATGCAGAGGAGCTGAGGAAAGTAAGCAGCTATTGTTAGAGAAAGGAGCAGTGACAGTCAGCAGGAGACTGAGAAACACTAATCACTGCTAAATGACTAGAAGATGTCCCCACTAAGCAGAATTGCCACTCCTGCTATCTGGCAGCCATTGACATTAAATATTGTGGAGCTGAGCTCTGTTCTCTCAGAGGCATGCTGATTAAAAAAGCCCTGATGAAATGGCGTGTACTGTAAGAAGTGGTACTTAGCATTTTGTCTTCATAATGCTTTAAATTGTACTCTATCCCCACAAGGTATTTTGCCTTTCTCCATTAAAAATGGGCAACTGACTTTCAGAAGTACAGAACAGCTGCAGGACTCGGCTGACTTCATTTTGGGTTTGTGTACACTTAGGTATTTTGAAAAAGGTCCCAAGACTTTGCTGTTTGCTAGGTAATAATGAATAGTTTTTATTTACCATGCCTGTTTTCAATCCCTGTCAGTGTCTCTGTCTCTAAGTCAGTCTTAACACTGCTTACCTAACAGATTAAAAGTTATATAAAAGGCAAGAAAGTGTTACTCCCACATCAGTGAAAGATATTATGGTTCTTTTTCTGACAATGCTGATTTATGATTTCACAGTAGTAGCTCCATTAAGGTCTATAATGCTTTTTCACATCATAAAAGCATAATATTGAAAAATTCTTTTTATTCTAGAACAATGTAATGAAGTAGTTAAAAATTACTCCAGACTGAAAATGTTTTCTGCAATCATGGAAGAAAAAAGTCTAGTAAAATACGGGAAAGCAGCAACAAAAAAAAAGATCAAAAGAGCTCATTCCTGACCATAAAAAGATGCTTCTGAAAAAGATGAGCTCAGTAGAAGAGTTTTCCTTTTTCTTCCCTGCTCTCCCAAATGCTTGTGATGTGCCCTGCACTAGTACTGTTTTCTTTGTACTTTGGGGGATTTTTAGAGGAAATTGAAAACTAAATAAATAATGGCCTTGTTATTACTGAAGAAGGTCACATTTTGGTGTTTTTTTCACAAAAATTCAATAGAATCTTCCCCAACCCAGTAAAACTTACTACAGAAGTAGGAGGAAAATATCAAATCCTGCTCTTGTATGAGCATAGGAGATTCTCTCTGCTTGTTGTGTCCTACACTGCTCATGTGAAATGACCATGGCTTTTTCTGCTTCCTCTCCACTATGGCTTCTGAGGAGAAAAAAGCCATAGCTACACACAAGGCTTATAATTCATCTTTCTTCTGATTTCTTTATCTTGTCTTGTCTTAGTCTTCCTTTTAAACTCTACACTTTTGGAATAGGAATTTGTATTTGTCTTCTGCAGCTCCAGGGATATGCTCTTTACTTACCAGTTCAGATGAGGTTTAAATACTGTACAGTTAGCAAAGTGAATGAAACATGTAGGAGTCCTTTGCCCTTAAGGACTTATTACAGATGAGGGGAATTTCACCCTGTTGTCTCCTTGCAATGTACTCTGATGTGTAGAAGGGAAAGGATAAGAGGGTGAAAGAAAGGAGAAAGCAGAGAAGAGGAAATTAGGCAGGATTTACCCATGGAGCAGGCCATAGAAGATAAATGAGATCCCACTGCACACTTACAAAGTGTCCCAGGACGTAAGCAGCTACCCATGCTGTTTGGATGGAGATCATCTACTTAAGCCTGCCAAAAATGTTGAAATAGCATGGGTCAAGGGCTCTCCCTTGTCCCAAACACTTGGGGGCTTTTATCTCACATTGCAGCATCTGAACATCTTCCATATGAACTTAATACCACCAGCAATACCGATAATTTACTTGATGGAAATGGAGGTTTTCCACCTTCAGGAAAAAGAAGTCTGTCTGGGCTAAGATGTTGGGGATAATCTTGTTTGTTTCTTTTATTCTTAATAGTTTCTTAGACTTTGGGGAAGAAGTTTGTGAAATCGTTCAGCTGCTGAAGAGGGTTTCCAGATCCTGGTACAAAACAACTTCTTTAAATAGACTAAGAAAAACCTACAAACCCAAAGCAGTATTGACAGTCCTAAAAAAAGAGATCTCTTCAAAGCAAAGTTTTGTTTCTCTTGAATCTGTAGAGAAGCTCCCTGAGGCTTTAGAAGAGAGAGACAGTAGTGGAAAACATCCCTCATCCTCCCCATCACTTGACCAACACACAAAGTTATGTAGAGAAAGCTTCCCTCAGGAAGAAGATGCTGGAAATCAATATTTGATCAGATCTGCTTCTGTTTATTGACATAAAACAATAGAATTTCATAGAATCATTGAGGTTAGAAGGGACCTTTGGAGATAATCATGGATGCTTAATGTCAGTAAGTGTTTTCTAATCTGAAATCCATATACAGAAATAGTCAAAATGTACTTCTGTCTCCAGGCAATGATACTGGCTACTAAGGAACTTACAAGAGCTGCTTTAAGTGGTGGCTGAGAGGGAAGCACTGATTGGCAAGCACAGTACACACACCGAGACTGGGTTTTATAGCTTGGTTTCCTGAATGTTACATAATATTCACATGTATTCACATAAATTCACATGAATTCTTCTGCCCTAGTACTGGGGTTTGTCCTAGTGGTTGGCAATGCAGAATGGACCTCAGAATGGGCTGGAAAACTTGCTAATGTTAGTATAGCATTTCCTCCAGCAGGTTACAGATTATACTGTTCTTATGCTGTTGAAAATGGGGAATAATACATCTCTCAGAGCTATGTCTGCATATTTGTTATCAAGTATTGCTGTAGATAGGTGATTTTCATAACCCTATTCACACCCCATGGAGTTGCAAACTAGTTTATCAATGCATCTGTAATGAATATGTGAATGCTATGGGGAGGGGCAAAACAGGGTAGTGTTGAAAACAAAGGGGAAAAAATGACAAATGCTCTAAGCTTTGTCTGGTAAAATGCCAAATGATAACAGAATATTACACGTTTTGTTAACAGTGGTTTTCTATGAGTTGTTTAATATTGGGGAATGGAATAGATAAGCATATGTGAGGGGAAAAAAGATTAAAAAAGCAGGAAGAAAAAAGGAACAGGCTTGAAAAAGCAGAAAGTTGCTTGACAACTGATTGTATAACATATGTACAGGTACCTTTAAAGATCAAAATGGCTGTTAAAGTGAAGCTGTCAATAGGAACATTTAAGGGAGGTTTTCTTCATGTGCAGATTGTCATGGCTGTTCTCTCATTTCCATGACATTGCTCGGAAAAGGCTGTTGGGTGTCCGGACACTCAGACAGGGCTGCTGTGCATGCACAGAAAATCCAAAATGTCTGACATGCATTGCTCTGACTGCCAGGAAATAACTGTACATTGCAGGCTGGTTTGGAGGATGGGATTGCTTTTTTTCCAATTCATTGAACAAATGTGTTAAAGAACTAAAATGTGATGCTTTTGTGTTTCATCAAAACATAAGGGGAATCACATTTTTTTTTCCTTTCTTGTCATCAACACATTTTCTTTATTCATGTAACAGTAGGTGTCATTTTTCTTTAATTATGCCCAGCTATCATATGTTGCTTTTATTTGTTGAGGATGTTAGTTTCAGGGAAAATAATTTATACAGTTCCATTTTTCAGGCAACAATGCACTAAATCCTGTGCTTACAAATTGCAATTAGATAAGAATTCTTCTTTCCACAATCAAATGTGGCAGTTTCCTACTGGAAAGTAATGATGAATCAAACTTATAGTGTAAAATGGGAAGATCAAAGCATTCAACGAAAATGTAATGAAGAAAATACACTTTTATGGCTTGGCATTTTAAATGTCCTCTGTTATATATCACCGTGGCAGCATACAATAGTATAAGTCTTTCTTTGGGAATGAATACAGCTTAATGCAGACTCATTTTCCATGTCAGAATTTACTTCTTACTGTGGTGATATTTCTACCCTCCCCACTCCCCCACATACCCCTCTCTTCCCACCCTCAGCCCTTAAAAGTACTTTAAACATGTTTAGCCTTTCAACAAACCTTTGCCAAAGGGTTTTCTAGCCTTTGGTAATGACTTCTAATTTACGTGACTAATTATCCTGGGATAAATAGAGATGAGGTGCTTTAGGATAAGGCTAATCTGCATGTCTGCTGGAAGCTTGAATAGTGCATTTTATAAAGATACAAAACTCAGCAATTCAGTGAAATTAAGGTTGTGACAAAAGGCAGGCAAATTCCAAATAAAGGCAAATACTTCTCTTCCTAAGCTGCTTCAGTTGGCTGTGAGAAAGATGCTGATGGCATGGCATGAAAAGAAGCATCAGCCTTGAGTCTGAAGTTTATTTGGACCTATGCTGAAGCTTGAACAGATTTTGCCTATGCTGTTTACACAGATATATTTTCATACAGAATTGCATCGTGTTTTGCCTGTCTTCACCATCCATCTTGTCCCAGTTGTTTTGCCTTATTCTTTAAAACATAGTGGCTATCCATCTATGACCACCTCACCCCTGATTTATGCCACATTATAAATGAGCAGTGAAGTATGTAATTATGTATATACATAGAGAAAAGAATAATCTGAGCGCAAAAACTTAGTGTAATGTCTCAACACTGCAAGATATTATCCCAGATAGAACAAAGCTATGCTGGTAACAGAGGAAAAGAATAAAAGGAAGGAAGTATAACACCCTTTCTGCTGAGCTCAGGCATTCAGTTTTCAGAAGAGCTCTTGAATTTTGAACTTGACCTCCACAACACTATGCAGAGCAATGCACAAGTACTTTAGAATGTTTTGTCTCATTTTCAAAAATGATTTAAGGCTTCAGACTCCTTAGGATATTTTTTTTGAAGTCAATTGCAGACAAGTCTAGCATTGCTGTAAGATGGAGGGACTCAGTTCAGCATCATTCTGCACTTTTTACAGATCTATTAGAAGCTACCTCTCATGCTCACATTTCTGAATGATTTTAAAACCTTAGTCATTTCTCACCTGCAGACTTAGAATTTGGCAACACTAGACTGTGTCTATCACATGGACATGCCTTTAGTTCTCACTATACACTGGTAAGGTCAGCTGTCCTAACCATCTCATTTCCCAGTCCGAGATGTTAAAAAAGGCTAGACTTTGAGGGTGAGTGAAATGGAAAAATCAGATTTTGTTTAGGTATGTACCCAAAATGTTGTCTTACTTGCTGGAATTGCTTTTGAAAACATGATGTCTAACTCATTTAGGAGCCTACAATGCAGTGCTTAAGACACTTGGAGCTAACTTGCTCAGAGGAGGGAGAATGACAGATTACTCAATTCCCTTTTCAATTACTTAACCACAGGATCATCATTCTACTTCACTCAAATTGTGGCATATTGATTTCTGTAGTGACTCAAAAGATTTTAATTTTTAATAAAAAGTTAGCATGATACTCTCTTTATGTGTATAAATCCAGAACAAACTGCCTTTTGTAGACAAGGTATTTAAATTGAAAGACCCCATAATACCTATAATGTTTATAAGGAGCTCTCCCCCAGTTCACTTAACTGGTACCCCTGTGCTTAGTTTCCCCACAGGACACCAGTAATGCAAAAGCCTTTGAGACCTAGATGAGAGAATTGTAACATAATGAACTTTTAAATTTCAATAACCCTTAACAAAAACTGCTAAAAAGCTCCCATGGTATAGAATCAGAGTTTCAGAATATCAGCTGATGTGAATTACAGGGAAGTAAAAGGAAAAAGTTAACCAAAGCCTTTCACTCTTTGCTATCCATGGCCAAATTAATATTCTTAGGTCTAGGGACTTGATACAGGTAAATACTAAAGAACTTGCCTTAAATTGCTTGTAGGCTCAGCATATTGACCCCCAAACTCCATTTCACTGAGAAACCTAGTAACAACTCAGGTGAACAGAATTGCCTTGGAAATCCCAGCCCCCAGTTAACTGAGAAGTCAGGTGTAACAAGTTTGCTAATGCAGCCCCCGTGTAGGGCAGTGCTCCTTTCCCAGCCATCAGCAGCTTCTTGAAATGCTGTGTGCAGGTAAAAGCTTTTCTACTAGCAATCTTGATAGTGATAAAAGTTTCTAGATGTTTTTCCATTTGATAGCTTAACTGTAACCCTGAGCTTCCATGGAAAAGCTACACAGTTTAACTTGGTGTATTAAAAGGAAATTTCTCGGGTACCTTCTGTGCTTTCTGGCATACTTCCCAGGAAGGGACTAATCAGTAAAAAGCCATTTTTCACACTTGTTCTTTGGCCTGTCCTCTGTGACCTATTTTCTTGACTAATCCTGTGATTTCTATCCCAGCCACTACCAAATTGCCTCTGTTTCTGGCTGTTCCTGGCCAGCCCTAAAACTCTGAGCTCCCAGCAAGATCCTAGGGGGAAATGTGGAATTTTGGGTGGTTTCTTTTGATCTGAGATCTCTGTAGAATTGAAGGTCAATATTGAGTGACACCAAAATGCAAGAGTAGCAGCCTTCTCTGTTTTGGTAAATAAAGACTTCTGTGTAGATGAGGTCTTGTCTAAAAGATAAAATACAGTGAGGCTGGTCTGTTTTGATGATGCTGAGGTTTGTAGTCCTGAAAGAAAAGAACTTGTGACTAATTACTTGATGGTTTGCGAGCTTTTTTTTTTTATTGCCAAAAGAGGGAGCTCTCACAGAATTATATATGCTCTTGGTGATGTTTTTGCTTTTGTGATCTGCTCTTTAAAAAGCTCAGACTTTTTTTTTAAAATTTATTTTATTTTTTACAAAACTTAGGGCCTTTTTAGTTTAGAATAAAATAAGTTTGTGGCATAGATAACATGAGCTGTGAGTTTTGCCCTCCTTGGGTTCATGGTGACCTTAGGTCACAAAGAAAGAAAACTCATTTTCAGAGTTATATAGCTGGCTACTATTAAGTCCATGGTGAGGTTTCATTAAATATCACACTTTAGCATTCCAGGGTTAGAAATAATGATCCTGCCAAACTGGACAATACTGGTTGGGAATTGAACTTTTATAAAATGATACATGATTTTGTGTGCTGTAATTTGGATTCTGTGCTGCCTTCTGCTTGTATAGAGCTGAAATTATCCAAACTAGTACCCAATTCACCTCTTAGCCATCCCAGAATGTTTGTTTTGTTTCTCTGCAATGGGAGTCTACAACAAAGAATAAGTTTACCAGAGAGACTGATTCATGGTTCACCCTTACCTCCTTCTGCGCTTGAACTGGTTAAAAGAAAATCTGGCCAAGAGAAATTACAAGTATTTTGGGTGATCCTTGCTGTCTTTTCTGAACCTGTACTGTTCCCTAGACTAGCTCCCTTTTGAAGAATCCCTTTTTAGCCCAATGGCTTCTATGACTATGTGGCTCCAATATCCCATTTGGTATTTCCTCTGTTTGCACAGCAGGTCTCTTTTCCATTAGGATGCAGTCTGCGTGGATATGACAGTCCAGCATTTCTTATCTCCCCCAAATCAAAGCCAAACTTGCAAAATAGCTTAACTTCATGGGAGTTCCAAGCCAACAACTGGGCAGTAGGATTTTAAAAATACTTCTATTTGATCATTTGAGAAATTATGCCTTATTATTTTTAAATGCAGATTCAGAGGCTTCAGTGTGACCAGATTTGGTGAGATTTTGATGCTTAGGACCAGATTCTCAAAAATACTTTTGTGTTTAAAAGGTGTTTGAGTGCCTAATTCATTCCTAGGTTGGCTGTTCTTGAAAATGTCACATCCTAGCTTTTGGCAAGACTGTAGATTTATATAGCAGGATTGCTGCATCACAGTAAAAGCCCATTTAGAAATGCATATTGATGATTCATTGTTAATAGATATTGTGTAAAGATTGTTGTGCAGGTATTGTACCATAATAGCAGCGAGATTCAGAATTAGTGCAAGGAGTAGATTGGCTAAAATAGGAAGGTTCACATTTAGATGATAACTTTTCTTTCTCTTTTCCATTATGTTCTTGTTGTTTTTATGAACACTATTAGTATTCTCAGTGCTGTACAGAAGCATAGGGGATACTTAGGGTAGGAGCTGAGTCAACTGCAATCAAACTATGTGATAAAACAGGAAAAAATCAACCCTAAAATAATTTTGTGCATTTTATTTAAGAGAAGAGCATTCAGAGTTAAGATTGAAATGGCAAAAATGGGTGTTCCTGACATTTTATGGATGTTCTGCATAGGTAGTGTGCCTCCAAATATTGGATGCTCCTATATACCATATGTGCTGCAATTCCTAAGCAATACAGCAGATGTTTTAGGTGATCAATTCAGAACTCCCTGGCTTTGTTTAGTTCTCCCCATTCCCAATTTTATATGATGTGAATGTGCCTGTCATCATAAGTAGAGGAACACTTCCATATTTAAAAATCTGTGCATAATTCAAAGGTGACACAGGAGCAATACTAAAACATTCCCCAACCTAGAAAATCTCATGTTCTTTAAAGTCCAAAACACAGTTATGGAAAGCTGTGGCTAGTAGAAATTGGCTTTGTGTGGCTTGATTCAAAGCTTAACTATTTTTTTTGAGTTTAGGTTTATTGTATGAGGTGGATGAAAGCTGACAGTTCCGATTTCTTTGCTGATCAGAAGGCTGGGTGAGCTGGTTTGTTTGCTTATTTGTTTTTAAGAAAAGTTTCATCTTATTTCTGTGTAATCTCCTCCAAACCCAGCTTCCTGATGGCACCTTTATATCTTCAGTTCTCTTAACACTTTCGTCACTGCTGCTTCTTGCTTTGCCAGCTCCTAGTATACAAAAGGCCTTCTTTACACCCCTTTTTTTTCTCCCTTTTCTGTATTTCAGGGAGATTTTAACAGCAATCCCCAATGATTTTGCTTAGTTTTCTGATTGTGTGGGTTGGGATGCTATTCAGACTTCATTAAAAAGCTCACTTGAAAATACTGTTTCTGTGTATTACCTGAACTGTTTGGTTTATTAATTTGGGGATGTAAAAAGACTTGAGCTCTCATATTTTTTTCCTACTTCTAAATGAGCAGAGATATATATCTGATGGCTAACACAGTAGAGAGACTCTTTTCTGGAGTGATCTGTGGGGAATGAGCTGGCTGCCTGCTAAGGCATATTGGCTTTTGCAGAGGCTGGGGCTGGCGAGGGCTGGCTGTGCTCCTGTGCCAGCCCCATGGCCCCTCTGCAACCTGAAACTGCAGGACCACAGCACAGGGAGCTACAATTCAAGAGAATAAATGTTATCTGTCTTCAATGCCCAGAAGAAAAATTTAAGCTCACTGGGAGCAGGAATGAATCTGACACCTAATTTTGCCACTATAAATTGGAATATTTACATTTGTGTTGGTCTTTTAATAAATAAATAAGTAAATCTTGAAATATAGCTGTCTGACGCAATGGAGTTCAGGGTAAGAACAAGGATGAATTTTCCTTACATGTTCACCTATGGAAACTTTGTTCACCTTTCCTGCAATGGTGAAATTGGTTTGGAATGATGGACTGATACTTCCTCATGAGTTACTTTTGACATACTCCAGCTCTTTTGCTAACTAAAAAATATGTGCTCTTTGGGGAAACAAAATGCTTTTCCAAACCTAGTGTGTGAATTTTGTTGTTAACATCTGGGTAACTAATTTCTAAGGCTAATATTCAATAGATGTTTGGAAATCTTTTAGATTTCTTCTAATAGATTAAGAAAATAAATAAGGGCAATGGAAGTGGTTTAAATGCAGAACTATATTTTTCAGAGTGACTCACAAATCATAGGTAAGCATCCACACATTTTGAATTATGCAGATTAACATATTGTCTGTGTAACCCAAAGAACAACTTCTTTTCAGTAGCTTCATGACATAGATGCTCCATTCTCAGTTAAATGTTTGTTACATGTTCATGAGTAAATCCCAGCTTTTGTCTTGGGAGACATGGCCTGCCTTCAGTGGCTGCCTCAGCAAGGGGAACTGGAGAAACTCAGCCTTTGGTCAGACTAAATTCATTAGCAGTTTAGTATCAAAATTGGTTAATAGGTTATTTGATTCCCTTCTCTTTTCCACTTGGTTCCCATGCTTTGGTGCTGCTCAAAACTCTCTCATATCTATCAGTCACCAAATTTTTCATAGGTGCTTGTTGTGCATTTTACAGCCACTCTCAGATATATATAGCAGATAGCAGGTCCCTAGTGAAGTGCATAACCACGTGTGAAAAAACTGTAACAGTAATCATTTGAAACAGTTAGCAATGAGGCTAATGAAAAAAGGATTTCAGACCTCTTATCTCTGCTCAGTGTATGGGACAAACTTTATTCCCTGTTTTATTAGTCAGAACAACCTGACACGGACTAAAGGCAGGAATAAAATAGTCCTGTCTGAATGGCTTCATTTTCTTACACAGATCTCCATTTGAGGCTGCTCTTGGGCAAGCTAACTCAGTTCGGTGATTTTGATGAACAAAACTTTTATTTTCTCCTTTAATATACTATGACATATTATATATGACATATATATAACTTTCTTCAGCTGTTGTGAATAAAAATGCCTCTGGAATGGTTTTCACAGTTTAAAGCACCTGGGCGAAGGGTTTGGGCTAAAATGCCCAATTTCAAAAGTGGGATAAAAATGTTTAAATTTGGATGTACAGAGCTGAATGCTACCTTGGTTCCACAAGCCTCCATTTTGTTGATTTTATTAACAGGTCTAGAGACACCATCCATAGACAGAACACAAATTACACTGAGTAGTGTACAAAGGCAGAGTGACCTTGGAAGTGTCTGTAAGGAGTCCCAACACTGCCCTGTAAGTCTTTGGACATTTTGGTATGGATTGCAGCCTGGGTGGACCTTGTTCCATATTCTGTGGCTCCAGATGTTCAGATTTAGTAATGACTTTAGCATGTGCCACTGAAAACTGCAACAAAATTGCTTCAGAAAAAAAAGAGAAAATGTTGTGTCTGTTTGGAAAGTAGGATTGTTCTTTTTACCTCTAGGATAGCTCATGCTTGTTGCTGCCATTTGACCTCTCCAGGAAGTGCTTTCATGGGCTGTAATTAAATATGCAGTTTTTAAAAGAATGCTCTGATTCATTTGTTAAGTGATTATGACAAGCAGTGGTCTGGTTTGAAAAAAAAATTGATTTTTTTTTTTTTTTTTTTTGAGCAATAGGAAAACTAAGTCACTGCCATGGACTGTGAAAGGAAACAGACTCAAACTGAAATTAGATGAAAAGCTTGAAATTAGATGAGGCCACATAGAAATTTCTATATTTGTCCATACATACTAGATACTAATTTAACTTTTCACTATTATTTTGATCATGTTGTCTTTACTTATATACAGTAAACAAGCACATTATGGGGGAGAAAGATTGTCAGACAAAGTAATCCTCCTAAATTAAATGTGAAATGCTTAGTTATTTCCCTCTTCCCTCCTGCCTATCCCTGTTGCAGAAAAGCCTTCAACTATAATGGTACCTCAATAGCCAGAGCAGAATTTGGAGTGGTGGAGTTAGTTGCCCCCTTGCTGCAAAGGAAAAAATACTGATTTTGTCCAGCTGTTGTGCAAGTCTTTGGAATCAGATATTTTCTATCATATTGGTTTACATTTCCATAATATTAGTAGTTTGAAAATGCAGATGAAACTGAGCCATAGCACCTCTACTGGATGGAGGAAATGAAGTAATGAAAGAGAGAGGAAAAGTGAACATGGTAGACATTGGAGGGGCAGCAAATTTAGAGCTGAAGATCAAAAAATTAATTTGTCCTATCTGCTGCATTGGAAACAGTTCCATTGACTCCCCTCACACTGTTTTCCTCTGGCTCCTTAAAGAAATGCTGCTTTAACTAGGAAATGTGTGTGCTGCATGTTTCCGTTGGTGACAAAATGTTAACGTGGTCTTGGTTAGGAATGATAATTTCAAGTATTTCCTAGGTTTTTCTTCTGTATCTACAATACATAGCTTATATTGATTCCTTTTCTAGAAGTGGGGAGTGTGTATACAGTTTTATAAACATTTACCCCTCTCTGTACAACACAGAAGTCAATAGACACCTTATTATATACACACCTGCATATACATACATGACTGTTTACACCTGTCTGTGATTGTATACAGATATATGTTATATATTTATGTGTGTACATGATATATAAGTACAAAACTACCCTTCAAAACAGAATAAGCTCTGTCTTTTCCTCTTGGATGCATGGAGCTGTAGGTGTGAGTCTGGTAGCTTTGAAACTGAATGGCGATAGTGCAAATGGAAATGACTACAGATGGATTTTGGAGATGATATAGCATGTAGAACTCATGCACACTGTTCTGCAGTCAGAAAGTTCTCCCAGCATTTACTCTGCTTTGTGTTATTGTGTATTCAGAAAGCCCAGCTACTGGGGAAAAGGTTTGGCTTGCTTGCAGATCCAAAATATGCTCTGCTGAATTTATAAGTTTCTAAGATATTTGAATGTGATGTACCAGAAACACAACCTACTATTGAGGCTTTCTTCTAAACAAAAGGGCATGCATTACCAATGTATGAAAGTCACTCACTTGCCTTTAAGTAAATATTACCACCTTTGAGTGGAAAGGGAATGTATTTTGAGTGCTTGCAGCATACCTTCTACCACTAGAACTACGAGCTGGAAATTGCTGTGCTATGCTTTCAGACAGCTCACCTGCGTCTCAGGCACACTCCCAACACCTTAAGAGAAAATAACACCTGAGATAAAGACAACCAGAGAATTCCCACAAAATCACAAGTAAAGTCAGGGAGCTCTTGGAGGGGGAGGGATTTAGATTCCAGGGAGTCAGAGAAATGGCAAGCAAAGAACTTGTGTTCTCCCATGTTTATTTTCATTCTGTTGCTGAATCACAGGGACTTTATAAACACATAATTCAGAAGCTTTATGCATGAAAACATAATCGTTTTTTGGAAATTTTATATTCAGGAGGAGTTTGCTCTTCTGTGGCATCTTTTATATGTCTTTTTCTTCCTTCCATTTGTATTGCTATCCTTATGGTGTGAAACCACAGGAGTCCTGTTTCTTAAAAGTTTATCAAAGATATGTTTCTTTTGACTGGGCTCAGGTGTATTAGGAAGAGGATTGTGTCAGTGCTGTAGTTCAGAGCTTTGTTTTCCAGTTAAGTGCTGCCCTGAGCAGAATTCTAATACAGACCAGGAGCCAAAACAAGTGCAAACACATGCTGCTCTCCAAACAAGAAGGTATTTAACTTCTTACAAAGAAGGACTCTTCTAGTGAATATTTCTTGTGTTTCAGAAAATTTCCCATTAAATCCCTCGGAGTTCTAGGTTTGTTTGGTTTTTGGTTTTGGTTTCCTTGTGGGTTTTTTTGTTTTTGTTTTTTCTCTTTTCACAGAATTACCTTTTTTTTCAAAACAATGTTTTCTTTTAACCCAAGTCACTCCTCTCATCATCAGTATACTGGCTATACTGGCATGGTGACCATTTGTTACGTTTAGTATTAGTTGACGCAGAGATAGTAGGACAACAACTACTAGCTAGTAGTTTATTCAGGTCAGATGCAGACATTGGAACTTGAGTGCCAGTTTCAAGAAATATTTAGTTAGTTACACACAGCAAAAGAAGGTTTGGGAGAAATTATCTGTTAATTAGAGCACTCGTATCCAGGCGCGAGCAGCTGAAGTTCAGTCTCAAGGTCCAGATGGGACATAAACCTCTGGATTTGTGTCTCCCTTATTGTGTGATCACAGGCTCCTACAACTGCATGTTTAGTTTTAAAATTGCATAGATTGGAGGTAAGTCTGTCTTGTCTGTTATCTAAAACAGCCCATAAACAATGGCTAGTTAGTCAATATCCCATTACTGGTATGGGTAGATATGCTTTGTGTCTAATTAAACATTCATTGAACACTGTTGCTTACCCCCAACAAATGGTGGACTTTCAAAGTTCATAATTGCTTTCACTAATGCTGCTCCTTTCCTTCAAAAGACTTAATGTTAACACAGGAATTCACAGCTAAAGAATGCCTGTGCGATGCCTAAAGCGATCTGCAATGCGTATAGATTTTGGTTGTTAATGGCACTGTGTGTGGTCTGCATAGTTTTTCCTGCCCTTATTTACTCTTTTTTTTCCCAAAATAAATAAAGTTTAAAGAGAAGAGTTTATTAGCTCCTGCTGCTTACTATGTACTTTAAGACATAATCCACTGTTTGTGGCTTTACAGTAATTTCTATAGGCATTAAGTAATTCATGTCACAAGCACAGGATTATAACCACAGCTCTGCAATTTGCATAATAATACACCCAACTATGAAAAACTTGCATGGCAGTTTGTTACCAAAACAAACTGTTTAGAATACTGAGTTAAATTGTGGAATGAGTAGATTCCAAACCCTTGCCATGTAGCTCTATATGCTTCATTTAAAACATGTACATAGCCACAGCCACCTTTTTGATACTGGAACTACTAAGAGGCTTGTTTCCAACCTGAATGTGGGGTCAGACCATAGAGAAATGGACCTTATTCTTCTCCTTCATTTCTTGTGGGTCCAAAGCTTTTGGGTAAAAGTATAACAGGCAAGGTATTGGCTATATCATTCAGTCTTTACTGAGGCAGAAATGCCAGTGTTTGTGTAGGTAAGCCATACACTCACAAGCTCTACACAGGCTAAAGAGCAACTAAAGCACTCGCTATCTGTGCATTAATTTGTCTCGGCATTTTTGGCTTGACTTAACAAGGAGGACAGAAGCCTATGAAACTGGGAGCTCTGAGGTAAGTTTGGCAGCTGGGTTCAATAAAGTGCTTGGATTTGCTTGCTATATTTTAATTTGGGTTAAAAAGAGCCTGCTATTAACTAATCAAGGACATCCTTTTACTTGCACATCTGGGAAGATGTACTGTACATCCATAATATACATCCTCACACCATAAAGTTGCTACATGTCTACCTTTGTGTTGCTTCGCTGAGGTACATAAGGATGCTTGTTATTTTACAGATGCAGAAGGACAGAAAACTTAAGAGGTTTTCTGTCATCATAATTCTTATTGGAAAAGTTAAGGATCAGTTCATTCCAAGGCAGTTTGCTACTCCTCTCCTTCCTTCCAGAGATAAGATAGTCTTAACGACTTTTTGTTGAGATTGTAAATATTTATAGAGAACTGATGGGCTTTTTTTTTTTGGTTCCTAGTGGTTCAGTAAGAATCTGGACACTATCTTTATGAATGATCTATATGTAAATAAGGCAACCTATAGATAAAGCACCAGTAGATGTCACTCAAGAATATGTGGATCAAACTGTGAATCTGAGTGACCAATAAAACTGATTTTACACATTGAAAATGGCCTCTGCTGTGCAGCCACTCAGATTGCTCAGCTTCCCATGGTTGTTGATTTGGGCAATGATCTACTGCTTTTGGTAGTAATCTGCTTACCATGGCTTTGGGGCTATGACCTACTATTACTGCCATAGGTACTATAGAGGTTTTGCATGTATGCCCAAAGATACCTTGCATGGCTTTTCAGTATTGCTCTAACCTTCATTGTTTTAATGTTCTTTCTAAATACCTTTTTGAGCACAACAGGACTGTAAGAACAGTGTGCCTGAGTGTTGTGTTTTTGAGATAAATCATCAAAGGGGGGAGGAGAAGAGGTCTTAGCTACTTGTTTGGAGTATTTCTGAAAAATAAAGTGCCATGTATCCTTGGCACCTAGGTTTTGGGAGAGTAACAAGCAGGTGTCAGATATTAACAAGAAGAATATGTGAACTGGAAGGATGAGTGAAGTAGCTTAATGGTTTGGCATTGCAGTTCATCATTTGGACGTGGTGTTGATTCTAACACAGTACTGAGTTACCAAACATTGCAACAATCAAATGTCTTTGGAGGTCACTGTTAAAATGGTTTAAAATGCTCATTACAGCTCCTAGCATGAGCAATAACATATCCCAAGCCACTTTATAAATGTTCTCCTACACCTATGTTATCAATAATTGATTCCACAGAGCAGGCTACAGCAGATGTAATTTACTAAAATCCCAGTCAAGTGTCAACAAGCTGACTGGTTCGGTTTATCATTATACCAGGAACCTTTAGCAGCTAATCATAAAGGAAATACAAAATTTGAGAACTTGCTTCATTATATGAACAAAACAAAGATAAGTCTTGCACTCTGAAGAGGAGGAGGGTGGAAGCAGTAAAACTTGCATTTGAGAAACTAGATAGATATGAACTGTTTGTTGAGTTATATTTTTTTCTAACACTTTCCTTTATCTAAGAATTCACTAGAAAGTTTGTCAAGATGTTAATTATCCCTGTATGTTTCTTAAATTGTCCAACAACAAACAACTGAAAGAAGGTTTACACTCTATTACAAAAGCAACACTTGCACAGGTGTAGAACACACTGAGGTGTGCAGCTTGTCACCTGTCAGGTAGCAGTGCAAAAGGATGGGACAGAGTGTTTAACCTCTCCCATTCTGAACCTTCTCCCTCCTCTCTCCCCTCTACTATAAATCTTTCCAGTGTAAAACCAAGGAGGCTGGCTTATGATGGTGCTTATGACAGATATGTGGAAGAAGGTGGTGGTCTAGTGGCTAGGATTTGGTGCTCACACTGCCAGGGCCTGGGTTTGATTCCTGGTCAGGGAAGAATCCTGCTCTGGCAGGGGGCTTGGACTAGATAATCTTTCGAGGTCCCTTCCAACCCCTGACATTCTGTGATTCTGTGATTCATAGACTGCCAAGCTGCACATTTGGTATCTCTCTGATGTTTTTCAGAACTTTTGGGTTCTTTCATGGTATAATGTTAGATGATAGCTTTCAAAAGCTTTGCTGTTACAGGCTGTGGCAATAATAAAGGCCATAGTAATGTGAAATTCACCCTTCAATATATACTCAGCTTTATTATCTGAAAAGATGCACTGATTTCAATTACTCATATGTCAACACAGTCAGTTTATAGAAGTGCCAATTTAGAAGTTAAAAGGAAAAAGCACAATTAATAACAACTTGTGGCAAAGACAGGGGAAACAAATAATGATGCACTTGATTTCAAATTTAAGCCCTCTGAATTGCATAGTAGATTGAAGGTGGTAGGGAGATATACCTGTTCACATTAAAATTAGATGGAAGAGATCAATAGCATAGACCAGGCTGGGTAAAATACATCTAGGAAGACAAAGTCCTCCTGTGGTCCCAGAGAATCAATCCAGCTTTGTATGGATGGAGCATGGCAGGAAGCGTTAGTGAGAAGGGCAGCCTGCCTTTGGGTTTGTAGCTACAGAAAATACTGCCTACAGAGTGCAGACAGTGAAACAGTACAAACCCAACAAGAGCTTTCTAAAGCTGAAGTTGATCTCAGCTCTGGGTTTAGGAGTTTTATGTGGGAATTCAGAGCAAGGCAGATATAGATGCCCTTGCAATGTAGAAAAAATCCCTCCCAGAGCATGATATCTTCTGGGAATGGGGTACATAGGACTGCTGAAGGAGCTTCCATAACAGCAGCTTCGTGTGTGAGATACCTGGGTGGCTGGCTGCTACTTCCATCTCTGCTTAACCAGCTCTGCTGGATGTTGGGGGCTTACAGAGGATGTGCTGGGACACAAGGTAGGGGTAAGGATACTTTTCGCACCCTGGGTGCAGGAGGAGTGTAGGAGTAGGAAGATGGCTTTATAATTGCTTTTTTTTTTTATCACTCTTTCTGACTATATTGACTTTATACTTGACACAGCTTTGGCTGGCAAGTGAGGCCCAGATACATTCAGAATTAGATATGACTAGGCTCATTCTTACATGAGAAGAAAATCATCGGTTGCTACAGAAACAGCTCCATATCAGTCTCGTGGGGCATCTTTGCATCTGGCTTTTTTTCCTTCTCTTTCACTAATCTGTAGATAAGAGTCAAAGCAAGTGCAGCACATCCCACATCTATATAAAAGGTTGAAGGAACTCTGCAGAGAGCAAAGTGTGAAAGAACATCTTGTAGATAAGCTAAACTTAAATGAATGAGTTAATTTACACCCCCTCTACATTTTTTTCCTAGTTTTGCAACTCTTGCTGAGTTAATTGAGGTGAAAATTAAATGACACCAGTCAGCAAATATGTTAAAGACCAACAACATCAAGGAAGAGAAAGGAGATACTCAGAAAAGGACTTACTAAGAAAAATTTAGGAAAGGATCCAAGGGGTGGGTTAGAATCTGTGTTGAGAAAATTGCATATTTCAATGGAATAATAATCCAGACTTACTTTCAGGCAAGTTGTTTAACTTGATAAATTAAGGAATTAGTTAAAAATAAGTGTATATTATGGGAGAACAGGGACCATTCTGCACACTTCAGACCAGCTCACCAGCGAGGTTTTTCAACTGGTTTTCTAAAATGTAATGAATTCTTGATGCTTAGCAGATTAATATTTATTGAGTGAATCAATGCTTAATTTATTAAAAATTTGCCTTCCTTGTATTTTAATATGATTTATTACTCATCAGTGCTTATTGCATTAATTAAAGATTGTGTTAATTTTGTGGAAGTGAACACGATCTGCTGCTGGTTTGCTGCAGAGCCCCATTGCACTGCAGGGACTGTGCCTCCGGGAAGTACCAACCAGAGAAAACTGCATGGGGTGGCCAAGTGGGTATGAATCACCAGTGGCCTCCTCCTGCCTCTGGGCTTTCAAGTAACCAGCAAAGTACAAATGAGGATGCTGCCCCTTAAGGGCAGGACAGGATTATAGCAATAGAGATAGTGTGGTGATACAAGGAATCTTGCTGTTTGCCTCTTATAAATTATGGCTGATGCTGTGGAAACCTTTTTAGTGTTTCTCATGGAATACCCTTTTGGCAACACAGCCGTAGCAGTATGGAAAATTGTCACCTCTCACCCAACCAGGGACTATCATCATTGCATTTCCATGCTCAGGTTGTAAGAAATCCTTGGGGGACAGCAGGTTGCCTGATGACTGGGGACAGTCCCAAGCATCTTGCAGGGGCAGGTGTTTGGGAAATGGAAAATAACTAAAGGCAGAATAAAAAACAGCCAGACATCTTGTGAGATGAGTCTTTCAAGAAATTTGTCAAAACAGGGAGAGTAGGGTGATCATGCTGGAGGGGGGCAACAGCTGCAATTTGCATCTTTCAGCACTGAAAGGAGACACAAATATGTAAAGCCCCACAGCCATGATACATCTGATGCAATTATTTTATTAATCTTTTTGACACTTGTAATGTCTCTCTCTTTAAATTCAAATTCTGCTGTTTTATAGCTACTCATAAGTGTGTCTGTAGTTTTTTTTTTTAAAAAAATCCATCTAGTAACTAGACTGCTTACATCCAGCTGAGCCCTGGAAACAGCAGAGAGCTAGCCCTAGGGATCTGACACAGGCTTGAATTTCCAGAAAGTGATTGGATCCATAATTAGTGCCTTTTTGCATCTTTAAATGCACAATTCTGAAATGCACGTTGCTGTTTCCTCCTCTCCAGGGCTTGGGTGACTGTGCACAAACTCCACTTGCCAAGCTAAATTAGAGAAACCTCTTCAAGGTCCACTGAAGGTCAGAGCAGAGATTTTTTCTCTGGCAGTGCAGTGGTCAGGCAGTAACCACTGTGCTCCAGCCCGAAGCGTTTGGGTGGAGCTAGTGCCAAGAACCTGGTGGCATTTCAAATCCCTTGCAGCAGTTAGGTGTTAGATGCAAAAGATCAGTTCTGCTCCACTTGAAGTCAAAGAAATAACTTGAGCTTGAAGTTAAACACATACACAAAGATTTTCTGGAACTGTAGTTAATTTTGTTTTTTCCAAGGCCAAACTGAAGGCAGCATCCAAACAGGGAAGAAGTTACAAACTGAACATTAGACTTGTAATGATTTCATTTTATTTGCCATTTTGTTTAGCCTGTTCTATATGCTTTTGTTTTCCTATTTAGGTTTTTATTTAATGTTGGTTGTTATGGCTTTTTTTTTTACCCAAGTTAATAGACTGAAGTCAGGTCTGGGGGCCAGTTATGCTACGTGCCTTTCTCTTCCAAAGCTCTACATTTTGCAACCTTCTTTGATGCAGGATATTTATATTCCACCTTTTTCCCAGTAGAGAAGCTTTCACAGAGTATAGGCTTTGGATATACGTTTTCTGCTCTAGCTGTTCATTTGATATACAGCATTTGGAGTTCCAGTTGTGCTGAGAAATGTAAGCAAAGCTTTTGGCTCAGTGGGTGCTAAGCCCTGGCATTTCATAGCTTTTTTTACATATGAATCAGGATTAAGCTACAGGATCTATATAAAATATAGCTCATTAGGAGGTGTTTCATCTTACAGCTCCCACAGGGGAGACAGGTCCTTTTCTGACACTACTGCTTACTTCGCTTTATTGCTCCATGGGAAGGGAGAGAGGGGTGAGCAGACCCCAGCAGAGATGCATTTCTGAATGGTTCTTGTGGAGGTGACACAAAACAGCAGCAGTGTCTTCTGCTTCTTTTTACCATTACTCTGGCACACCTGGGAAAAGGCTTGGCATAGTCTGCCCTTAGTTTTTTATAATAAAGCAAATGTGATCAAGCACACCGCTGAGGTCATACTCAAAATGACTTATCAGAGTTAAGAGAACAAGGAGTACCTATGAATATAGACAAGAATGAATTTTCTCACAAGTCTGATTTGTGTTGTACAGGAGTTAAGGTACTGAAGGCCAGGAAGGTTCCTGACCCCCCACTCAGCTTCCCAGCAGACCACGTTCACTGTTGGGCGTATAGCTCCAGTATAGTCACCAGATGATCACCTGTGTCCGTACACTTTGGCCAGTGAAACTTTACCTATAGAGAAATGATGGGGTTGGACAGGAGTTTCATCAGTCATAATTTCCAGGGAAAAGCATTCATGGTAGGGAATACCAAGTCAATGTTTCTTCCTCAAGGACTTTCAGCTGTCACCCAGGGAATACAGTGAATGCAGTGATGAGAATTAGATTAGAAAAAGATCAATAGGGCTGACAATAAATGAAAGTAACACAGACATTATTGAGGAAATTAGGAGAGAGAAATTAAACTGGACAGTATAATCTTCAATGACAGCTAGACACACTAATGTTGGACAAAGTTAGGGAGAAGACAGTAAGTTAGAAAGTGCTATGAAGAAGAGGCAGTAACAGACTGTCTGTGGGATGGGGAAAGCCCTGCTGCTGATGGAAAGCTCTCAGCTCACAGAAAGGTGCGAAAGTATGAGCATGGTCCAGAAGCACATGGATTTCAGTGGCAGGCTACAGGGAGGCAGTGGTGGGGAGATCACCTAAGACTAGGAACATGGAGTAGGCAATAGCCTTGCTGCATGTTACAGGGGAATGGCAATCTCAGATGCACCCCACCATCACCAAGACATTGGTGGGATAGTTCCAGGCAAAAAAAAATTTCCTAGCCTTTTCATAGTACAGGTTGATTTGCCCTGTGAATGTTTGCAGCCCTTCCAGAAACCACTCTTCTGTGTAAACTTGATTATTTGCCATAATAACTCCCTGTATTTTGATATCTGCACAAATACCCAGTGATCAAGTCTGGCAAGCTTCTAGGATGAGGGATATCTGGTGGCAATGAGATCCATGGGCTGAAGGCACTCAGCATGAAAAGCAGCTTTCCTTTTATCAGTCTCGAGTTTGTCTAGATCCTCTTACATGTCTTTGAAAGGTTCACCCCAAGGCAATATAATTGTGTTTGATCACATACAGGCTATGAATCAGTGATTGATATGAATAATAGTTAAGAGTTTTCTGTCTTGGTTCCTTGTCTTCTTCCCAGTGGAACCAGAAGTCACTTTTATAAGTCTATTGGTCCATCTGTGCTTCTAGCTATCCATTTCAAGTATATGTTCCAAAAAAGAAATAGTAACACTTAATAAGTGCAAATAAACACACATTAAAAGGAATGAGCAAGGGGGTTTGTCTTCCTCATAAAGTACATGTGGATACCATCCAAAGGAGTTACTGTAAGCCCTGTAGTTTGTAATTAATTCTGCTATAAATGTCAGAACACTTACTTTGCAGGTCCAAGCTGACCCCCTAAAATTAGTCCTCTTTTAACAGTTCCTTTTATAATTTGTTTTTCAGCAAAAACGACAGCTTGACCTCCTGACAATAACCAGCCCTGGTAAGTGAGCTCTGCTGTATGGCTCGGCTCTCTTCTCTCTTCTCTCTTCTCTCTTCTCTCTTCTCTCTTCTCTCTTCTCTCTTCTCTCTTCTCTCTTCTCTCTTCTCTCTTCTCTTTTCTCTTCTCGAGGTGGTTGTCTAAATGCAGGGTTTTTTTCCCCCCATCTCTGACATGCAAAATGAAAAATACTGTTCCCCAGAAAATCTTTCACATAATAACAAGTGACAGCTATATTGTGCTTGGCAAAGCCCCGGGCAGTTATCCGTTCACAGAGCTGCCTCTTCAGACCTTTACTCTATGAATTTGAGTGCTGGTATTTCTTTAAGCCTCCTGGGGTTACAGTTAGCAGTATGTCTGCAGGGCAGATGCCCTCGAATTCACAATGTGTGTTCAGCTATCACAGGAATGCAAGTCTGACTTGCCTTGGTGGCAGACGTGAGCGTTGCAGGGATTAAGCAGACGGTGGCCCTCTGTGAGTGTGGTAGGAAACAGAGGGTCCAGGCTTAGGTCTGGAGAACTGCAAAGTGGGTCAGCAAATATTGAGGTAAAATTAAAATGCTTCAGACGGTCTGCTTCATAATGGCTTTTGTCATTTGCCTGTTGAGGAGATAAACCAAAACATGTTCTATTGGGGAAGTGTTGGACTCTTTGTCATAGTGACTTTTGAAGCTCTTGGCACCATGGTTGAAATGCAGGTCATTTGAATAGAGCTTCTCTTTGATCTCAGCTCTTAAGGCTGAGTGGCTTTTAATTTATTGTCGTTTTTCTTGCTCAGTTTCTTCCATTAGCTGCTGCAGAGCTTTGCTGCCCACCAGCTTCAGTTGTACACCATGCTTGAATGGTGCTGCATTTCAGTTAACTTTTCCAGTTTTTCTGATGTATGTATGTACTGAGGATTCAAGTTGGCTTTAACTGGGACTAATGAGTTCTGGCTTTAACTGGGAATAATGTGTTGGCGAAATGAACAGGTGTTGTGAGAAGTGAACAAAATGTGACACACATTTGCTTGGATAACAATTTTGCATCAATAATTGTTCTGACACTCTAAATGTAGATATCATCTGTGACACGGTTTCTCCTTCACTAACCTTGTTAAAATAATAAGAATTAGAACAAGGAGGAGGCACACTTTGTTCGGACAGATGTTTGAGGCTATTGGCAATTACATCACATTTTTGTATGTTCACTTTTCATGCAGTTTGCAATTATGTTAATATATGCTCAGGGCACTTGCTGATAAAAGCAACAATACAGTGTGATATAACCATTGTCACTATTCTGACTGTAACTTCAAGGACAAACATGGCACATTTTTCATTTTTTGTATCTTCAGCATTCCCTGTTTCGAGAGGAAAAAGAAAAATATCTCTGAAGGTCTTAATCATAATAAACACTCAGATCTTGGATAAGGGCACCAAAGTCCACAAACACTTTTTTCATAAGAGAGGAAGAGGGTTGGGGACCAGAATAACATAATATGAGACTTCTGTAACAAGAATTTATGATACCTTACTCATAATTTTAGCTACAGTATTCACTAGAGCAATGAAAAGGTTGACTAGAAGTTGATTTTGTGCATAGGTGTAAGTAGCTGTTGCTTCAGATCTCTGTTTAATACAGCAATCTACTAAATCAACACAGCAATTAGCTGGAGGATCAAAATAGCTTTCAATAATTGCATAGGTAGACATACTGCACTAAAAGGGGAGAGGAGAAGCTTTCCATAACATGCAATTTTTCTGATATTCAATTTTTACACTTTGATATTTGGCCAGAAATGCACAGTAATTGGCTACATAGAAAAAAAAAAAAGTGCCATAATTATACAATTGAGTGCCTACAGTTTTCCTTTCAATGAAGTCACTCTTAAAAGAAGCCTTATGCTGTATTAGACCAGACTTAACTAAGAGCCTAAAGGTGAGATTTTTCAAAGTGGCTGAAAAAGTTAGGCACTTAATTCCTAGTAGGATTGAAAAATGTCAACGTGTGGATTAAAGGGTCTAGTTTGGGACTTAAAAATGCAAATATAAAAGAAAATAAGTCGTAGTCTTGAGGCTTTTATTTATCTCTGGAGACTGCAACATTAAAATATTTCATTCTTTGAGTTAGCTCTAAGTTCTGACATCAACATTCTGCTTTTACAAAGTCATGATATCATTTACAATGGCTGAGATCAGCCATAATCACCATCATCCCTTAATTTACTAATTCAAATTAGGGACTGGGCTATTTAGTTGCAGCTGTTAATCCACTGGGACTTGTTCCTCTTCTCCACCTTGCTGCAGGCAGGCAGCCTTCATTTGTAGAGGAGGTCACTCAGCCTTATTTATAGTATGAAACTCCTGTGTGTCTCACAAGCAGTATCGGCCACCAAAGCCTTGTTGCTTAATTGTAAGAATAGACAGAGGACTTCAAAACCAAAGATGACCTCTGTGATTTGCACTTCTGTCATGACGAATATCATCTTCCTTTTGTGTGCATGTGAAGTTCTTGAACCAGTTTTTGTACATTTAGTCAAGAATCACTTGGTAATCCCTTGGAGGTATTACAACAGCTCTTCTCCATGTGTCACATTTATTAATTTCCAGAAACTGATCAGCTAATTAATGAGATTAATTGCAAAGTAAAATAATACCATTAATGTCAATTAAAGAGTGTTGAGACAAAAGTGCCGAAACATTCAAAAGAGAGTTTGCAGGGTGACAGAAACCTTGATGCTACCTCATGGCAGTCATGCTGTTCCCCATGGCCATGGCTGTTGTGTGATTCCCCATGACAGATAGAAAGCAGTGCCTGTTCTTCATGCTCTGAATCCCCACCCTGCCCATGCTCTGCCAAGCACACACTGCAAGGAATGCCCGCTGCTGCCTCTTGCCTTACTCCTAATGGTTTCCAACCATGGAGCAAAGACCATGTGGCTTAGCAGAACCTGAGTGAGCAGGTACTGGACTTAAAAGCACATTTGTATGTTAAACTGAACTGGTATAGATCATCAATCTGTAACCTAGAGTGAGGACACTCTGGAAAAAAATGGGGGGGAAACAAAGGAAGAAATGCACAGGGTGCAGCTCTAGCTATACATTTTGTATGCAATATATAGAGCTGACCTGTTCCAGCACCTATAAGAAAGCAGCTAGGGAAGGCTTCACAGCATGTCCGAAACTGGAAGAAGTCTTTGCTTTGCTGTGGTCTCCAGAAACAGTCAGACACAAATGATGCATAAGCTGGGAGTGAGCCAGACTCCCTCACGCTCAAATATATTCCTTTGAAGTAACTGACACCCATGTAAAATGCGGAGAGGAGTTCACTGCTCTGCCTTACTGCTGAGTAGCTGGAGGAATATTAAGTTAAATTTATCAATGCTTTTGCCACACTCCTTTTTTCTTGCCCCTTGACATGTGAGTTACAATTAGACTGTAACTCATTGTACAGTTCAGGGTGCTGGAGTCAGAGCTGATGTGCGCAGTGGGGTAGGGGAAAGACCTTAAAAATTCATTAGCAGCTGGCAGGGACATGCTCTCAGGGAGTGGGACATAATGAGATTTAAGTTTTGGTGATTTAAATTTTCTTTAAACTTAGTTTTACCAATGAATTTGATCCAAAACATTCCCTTAGCACTTGTTCTAGTTGACTTTGGGTTTTAGGACAAAGTCTTCAGGTGGCTTTATTTGGCCTTGCTGCACAACAGAGCTGAGGATCTGCACTTAATTGCTACATAATCATGTTCCAATACCACTTTGATCATGCACGTATGATCACACCACCTTTTATGATAACCCCTCAACAGTTGCAAACACAATATCCCTGTTTCCATAGCTTTTCTGTGGAGACAAAGCTTTTTGCATCTCCTGTGTTTCGACAATAATACAGATTTCCAATTTCAGCTCTCAGTAAGGTAAGTTCATCTCCCACTGAAGTAGTTTTTAATTATTGATACCATAAATGGAAGTGTTGGAAACTATTGGCTTTGAAAATAGCTAACATGTGGTATTATCCAAGAACCATCAGGAAAATTCTTTTGAAATTCTCTTTGATTCAGCCTTCCTCAGGGCTTTATCCTTCTCTACCAGTCTCTCTACTGCCAATTTAAAATAACATTCTCCTGAAATCAGTGCAATGTCAGGAGAAATTCATCAGCACCTTAGGTGCATGTTTCCCAGATGTATATAAACCTACTACATTTGGCAGTGGTAAATTGATTGCATTTAAAAAACCTGGGATAGTTGAATATTCCATAGTTGCCACCTTAGCTACAGCATGGAATATAAAGTATTTTAAGCTTCTTTAAGCTCTGTTTTAGGTGAAAAAAAATAAGGGCTGACTCAATAATTCCTGCCTTTTCATTGACTCAGAATTTCCTGTGACCACATTAGAGGTTTACATGCAGGGACAGATTAAGATATTCCTCATCTCTGTGGAGCAGTATTGAGATTTGATCAGAAATGTTAATGACTTTTTGTGTGCTTCCCCGTAATATTCAAGCTCTTACACTATTAAAAGGGGAAAAAAAGCTTGACTTTAAAAGTATTTATCAGACCGATCTATGTGGTGAAATACTTTCTCCTTTTAATATCATCAGTGCTGCCTGCTCTAAAAATGTCTCCATTTCATTAATTTGTGATACACTGCTACCCTGAATTCTTTTAAGGTGGCTTTAGTTTCTGCCATACATATTTTACTGCTTTAAATTATAGATATAGGACTGTTGCCTTGTTAATTTCCTCTGGTTAGGAAAATATATTTCTACTCTCTTGGCATTGCATAAAGTGATATGTAGGATTTGCTATATTTTTTAGCTGATTAAGTTTTGCATTTCTACATATTACTGCTTATGAGACCTCAAGTAAAACTACATAAAGGAAGGAGAAGTTTTATAGTATATCTGAAAGTTTCATTTAACTATAAATTCCACCACTAAGCCCTGCTACAAGACTTTTCCATTACCTTCCTGGGTAGTCTGGCTATCTACTTCTTTCTAATTGAAGCATGAAAATAATATGAACTCAAAGTCATGAAGCTATAAGACAGGTATTAGTAAAAATGATACAGAGTAATAAAATGTGACAGAAAGTTGTTTGCTGCTGAAAATCAGGGACTATTTTTGCTAGTCCTTATTAATTAATAGTACATTGATTTTGGTCTAAGTACGTGTCAAGGGATAGCGTCTGAGTTTTTAAACAGCCTAGCATAATTACTGTTCCTGTTTGTCAGTGAAGCTTCACATGCTATTTTATTTGGAAAGATGGTGAAGAAAAGAAATTACTTATCTTTCCAGTAATAATTGAGTTTTTTAATGCTCAGTGATGGATAGGAGTAGAACTATTTCTCCCATCCCTAAGACACTGGGTGTTAATCCGCCCATTTGCCCACAAAAATGCAAAATAAGATGGGGGCACATCACCTCATTGCTCAGTAAGGCAGCACACCCACAGTATTTTTTGAAGCCACAACACAAGAATTTCTCTACCATACAAATAAAATATATATGTTGAAGTCTCAGCTCAAAGTGAAATTCTTGTGTTGTCAGTGTTAGCTAAACCGTAAAAATACAGGAAGAAGTTTGTTTCAGACTTGGTGAAACTTTAGCAAGGTGATGTGCTAACAGAGAGCAGAGAGAAAACATGGACTTTTTTTTTTTCCTTTTTTGTGCCATTAGGTTGGTTTCAGCTGTCCTGGGCTAATTATGAATCCTCATCTGTGTTGTATCTGAAGAGCTGTGAGAATTTCCATTTCCTCCGATAAGGAGAAGTAATATTGTTGCTTGTAATTACTTATCTGTGCAGATCAGTGCCTTCTCAATTCTTACTTATTTCTCCACATTTGCTGGAATAACAACTGCAGAGATGCTACACCAAAAGGTGTTGCTGTTCCCACCACCTTTTCCCTACCCATACAATCTTCACTCAAAACGTGTCCCAGGAGACTAAGCCCACCCTGATCTTTCCGCCTGTCCTCTGACCTACGCCATCTGTCTCCCCAAACACCATCTATATCCATCTCAAATACCATTTTGAGATCCATTGAAGTCACACCTTTTTTCATTTGATAATGAAAGCAAAATTCCTTTCCATTTAATTGTAAAATATTTACTTTTACCAAGGCTGTTTCATCCCCACCTTTGCATTTTTAGAAAAGTGACCTTTTTTGGATACATGTAACATAAGTGATATTTGCAAAGTCAAAATAAGACCGCAGAGATGATATTCTAAAGGCTAATCCATTACTTTTTGAAGAAAAATATCAAGCTTTTCCACAATACCTTATTATTATTCTGGGTCTCCATGATGTTTCCATGCACCTTGGCATGTCCCTTTAATTGGATCCTTACATGGGAAGGTCCGGCATGGCTGCATTGAAAGCTGACATTTCTAACTAACTGACCTTTTCAGGCCCAGTGATACTCCTATAATGATTATCCTCTAGCATTGTTTGGACACAATACCACATACTTCACAGCACATAAAGAATATGTTCTTTGAGAACTATTCAAAATGCCCAATCTCAAGTTAGCAAAATGAGAAAATTGGGTGCAAACATTCATCAGAGTGTTATTGTGCAGGTATCGATTTGAATGCCCTTTCATTTCTCTGGGAAAAAGTGTTGTATTATAGAGCTCTAAATTAACTTCTGTTCCGTTGGGTTGGTTTTTTTTCCCTGTAAGTATAAAAAGGTCAAATTCATTCATAAGGCTGAATAGATTTGCAGGATATAAGCAATAAGATAGCAATCAACCTTCAAATAACCTTTAAAGAGACAGTATCTTTTCTTATGAACAGTAATTGATCTGCTCATTAAGTCACTGCGTACTCTTTGGGGCTCACCTAGGCAAAAGTGTGTAAGACCCATGACAAAAGGATGTCAGCTAGAACAAAACAGGAATAAATTCTCAAGTGGAAATATAAATATTTTACAGGTTTTGAGGGGTGTAAAGTTGATGAAAGGATTGACATTGCAACATGAATTCCTTGACTTGACTGTTATAAGGCAGAGTGAAAAAGACATAGAAAAGACCTTGAAGTGTGAATTCGGTATTTGTGAGGACAAGGATGGTAGCATGCTCATACTTGCCTGAAACCTGAATATATATTCAGCTTCCCTTCTGAATTTAGTGGTTAATGTGGGAGGGTGATCTCTGCAGTTTGCCTGTGGCTGGTGAATGTATAGGGGGTGTTCGTATAGTGGGACTTGTACAAGGAATCCTGATACACATTGCCTCTGGCTTGCCACCATATATTGCAGTCTCTCCTTTCAAAATTGTCAAGTAAGAGCTTTCTTTGCACCACGAGTGCTTTCTGAATGTACATGGGGTTAATCATCTCTGCCTACGCAGAAATAAAACCTGTGTCCAGCTTCTTGTAGTGCTGTTTCCCCGACTGCAGCCTGCTGTAACCTTCACAGGGTCCTGGGCTGTGTCTCTGCAGCTCCTCTTGTATAAGCCAGAGCAGTTAGAGAGCTGCTGGAAATTTTTTCAAGGAAGCAATATTTAGCAAGGGACTCGCTTAAAGAGCTGGGATTGACGATTTAAGATACCAATCAGAAGATTAGTGTTCTGTCCATGTCCATATTTCATTTCCTCATGTAAATCCATGTTGTTTTTAGTATTATTTTTATGAATTGCACATATGCTGAGGACTATCTGTGCATAATTGATTACAAAGAGTTGTCTTGGTTTTTATCTTTGATCAGAATTTTCAGAAGCAGCAAGTATCCCAGGTGACGAAGCTTTTTCTGCTGTGAATGTTTGCACATAATGCTTTCTGCTTTACTTCACAGTGTGTAAAATGAGCATCTGGCACATTTGGAGAGAGTGAAAACGAGCAATTCTATCCACAGGTGTGGTGTTTTATTTTTTTTTCCTCTCCAAGAAACCCCTTTCTTGAGTATCAGATGTTTTTAGGAAAAAATGGAAAGCTTTCTTTGTTTCTGATGAAACTTTAATTTGCAAGGGCATCTGTATGGTAACAGTCTCTTAACTTAGGAGTGGGGGGTTTTATTTGTTGGTTTTTTTCTTTTTTTAATTATCTGCCGAGTGACCTGAACAGGACTTAGTGAAAATCAGAGTATTAAATATCTAGAAGACAGCAGAAGATTACATTGGCACTACAAAATGGAGTACAGTGCAGAAATGTATGAGCTAGCAGAGACCTGAACAGCAGAGCTGCGCGGCTGCTCACAGCAGACTCATCAGTGTGGGTCCAGATGCCAATAAGCCATGTTATTTGGGTTACTATGCCTGAGATAAATAAGCCCTGGCTTTAGGGTGCTGTCATTTCACCTAGACCTGAACCTCTGCTTGTCATTTCTTTTTAACCCGGTCAGGCACATACAGCTAACTGTGCTTTGTTTCCATTTTAGTAGCACCTTTGTATCCCAGTCCACAAGGATGTCATTGTGCTGGATGCACAGTGTGGCACCAAGCTACCCCTGAATTGCTGGTGGCTTAAACAGACAAAGCAAGGGGCAGTAGGAAGGAAACCTGGAAAGAGAATGTCAAAAATAAAAGAAGATTTTAATAGAACTGCAGTTTATTTTTGAGAAGCTGCCTACTACTGTCTTTGTCACCTTCTAGACTCCTGTGCCTCTCTGCTACCCTTTTCCTCCAGCCTCTGATGTAACAGAAAATGGCAAAGCAGTGATGATTATACAGCTACAGTGGATGGGACTGAGGAACAGGGGAGTTGGAATGGCACAAAGGACTTTTCCTTAGCTCATTTGTTTCTAAGAATTGCCAATGGATTAATTTTTTGGGTATGCAGGCATTCTCTGTTAAAGCAGTCAGCCAAGGTCACAGGGAAACCCACAAGAAAGGATAACTTAGAGCCTTTATTATTATTTTGAGCTTGTAATTTGAAGGCACAAAGGAATTTTTAGGAGGGATTTGAATGGGGAAGGTGTGACAGGTTTGTGAATTCAGACTGAAAGCGTAGGATAACCCATGGTGGAAAAGTGACTTGTTGATCACACAGCTCAGTGCAGCATTGGAGGGAGTTATCTGAGACGCTGCTAAAGGAGATAATGAAAGTACTGTTAGGCAGTAGTATCACTGCAGTGTCCTTAAAAAACAGGTTAAAGGAAGGTGAAGTACTGTTTTAACACCACTGGCTGCTTCTGACGTTGCAGATAGCTATGGGATCTGTACAGGACACTGCACTGGACCATGTAGATGCTGCGAGTGCCAGGACAGAGAATGCAGGCAGAGGAGCAAGGCAGGAGAGAGGCACAAGGTAGTATGGGATAAGGTCTGCAGTGAGGCCTGGGAAGGGCAGCATAAACCATAAAGTTGTATTTGCTGGGTCATAGGAATCCAAATGAAAATAAGTGTGTTTAAAATGTCTAGGAGACATCAGGGGATTATATTATTCTTGATGCTTATATTATATTACCTGCCCTGTAACACAGCCACATCCGTTGTCCTTATCCTCTGGGGACTGCGGAAGGAAAAATTATCTGTAGAGATCCTGATTTTCCTGCCCATTCTCCAGGCAGCCTCAGAGCAGTGCTAAATTCTGCTGTGCTGCTGCCACCCCTGTGCTAAAACCACCTGCTTGCTGTTCCTCCCAGGGACTCTAGGGTGCAAGGTCCATGGCTGGATAGAGAAGGAATCCCCACCTAGTAACTTAGACCTTCTGCAAATTTGCTTTAGGATGTGATCCAGAGCACTTAAGGTGCCTATTCCTTGGATGAAACCCCTAATCAGCATCAAAGATTTGACAAACCTGGCAGCAAGAACAACTTCACGTGCTGCGTTAGCATGTGATCCTGAACTGAACCACCTTACTCCAGCAGATGGGCTTGAATTTTGTTGTTAGAGCACAAGAATAGCTTTCTACATACTAGAAAAATTGCTTAAATGGTCTAGTTTGAGTACCTGGGGCAGCTGCTTTGAGCTCTGGGCTGGACCACTGAGCAAGACATTCCCATCCCTCTTCCCCCAGCACCCAGGCAGAGGTGGCCACCTCTGCCCATAGTGTCGGCTTTCACATCAGCTGTGTGGACACTTGTGGCATCTCAACAAACACCTCCCAAAACAGGAGCCATTGTGCCCTGTGTGTTTGTACCTAGCACAAACAGAGATGCTATATAATACTGCTGCTACTAATAAATATAAACCATATAGATGTCAGGTTGCTCTGAGAATGTATTCTCCACACAAACCAGGCAGCTCTACTGTGGTGTTCAGGAATTAACTGCAGGAGTATTACTCTCTTAAGGCTTTGTGTTATAGTTCTGTTTTCTTCACCTTTAACCCCACAATGGATTATGACCATACTTTCTCTTATAACTAAATGCTCTTCTGTCCTTTGACAAAACAGATTTGTGTCTTTTCATAGCTTTCTGTAGAGGGCTAATAATACATGGGAAAGCTTTACTGCCCACAGGAGACTTTGCCTGGATGTAATAATAAGAAAGGCTGTTGAAAAGTCATGATCAATGTTAATTCAGTTATTTTTCATTTTCTTTTTTTTATAATGAAATCTTCTACTTTGTGCATTTTATCCAGTGCTACCCCATGAATTGCTCGTTGGAGAGAGGGGTCATTGGTTATAAAAATGAGTTCTTGTTGTTTGTCCTCATACAAAAATAACTGCAATATTTTGAAATGATGAATTTAAGGGAGAAGAAAAAGTGGAATCTTGGATGTACAAAAGATGTAAATATTGTTTTCCAGCTTTTATGGTTCCCAGATGCCTCCTCTAATCGCATAGCTAACCCTGAGTTTATTAAGTTATTTTCCAGAGTCAAACTCATTTGTAAACATGTCAGAATAAATACTAAATTTAAAAAACCCCAAACCTTTGGATTTGAATTCTGGAGTGATAAACAAACTAATTTAGAGTGTATTTGCATGTAATTTACATGTGCCAAAATAGGATTGCATGTGGTTTGTAAATACAGGTCTTGAATCTAGTTAACATTACAGAATACTACAGAAGAAATTAATCGTAGCTTAAAAAAATAAAGGTTAAAATAATAAAAAGATGGCTTAAAATGGCCCATGTTTGAATGTGATTCAATGTGCAGAAACTGGTGAGGAGAGATAAGCACACAGAGAAAGCTGTAAATTCTCGGAGCAACATCTGTAGTAGTTAGAATACTATGTTTTATAGCAATCCCTTGCCTCCCCCCATGGACATTACTATGGCATGTAGTATATTTATTATTCACTTCTGCAGGAGCTATTCTCCTGGCACAGCCTTGAAAATAAGGTCTGTTTCCTTTCTTTTAATATTCAGACTTGTTCAAAGACAATACTATCAGCTTCAATTTGAAGCCTCTTTTCCAGTTTGGCCTGTACACTTTGGCACAAGGTAACAATTTATAATTACTTTCAAAGGGTCAATCAGCAGGTAAATCCTCCATTTTGCTACAACCAGAGAAGACCTGTTGGCTGCTGGTGCCCATAAATCTTCCAACCTGTCTAGGCAAAGCATCTTTAGAGGGGGAAGAGAAGGTCATGCAAGCCAGTGAGTGGTGTTGGTGATGGCACTTGTAGTGTGAGGCTGAAAGGAGGGGACACTGATGGAAGGAGAGGCTTGGAGGAATGACCACATGGAGCTGGCAAGGTCTTGACAGGAGCGTCACAGGTGCTTGAGGTGTGGGAATAGGCATGTGCTGGTTATTTCTCTTGTGCTCTTTCCAGAAGGAGGCTCTGAGTGAATCCTCCACCCTTTTTTCACCCTAATTACTGTATGTCAAGAGGCATGATGAAGGTTACCATCTATGCATGCTGCTTTAGAAATACATGGGAAAGAAGGAAACATCATTTGTGGAGACCTGAGGTAGCAGGGACATCAGCCATGGTAGGAATCAGGTCTTGCTTTGGCTGCTCAACTTCTGCTCTTTCTTTCAATGCTGAAATGTATTCTGTGTTCTGGGCCTTGGGATTAAAGCAGGTTTTAGGGGAAGAGGAAATGCTTTTGGGATAGAAAGAGATTGAATAAATCCATATGTAAGGATTGAACTTAGTAGTCCTGAAATGTATTGCTGAAGTTTTGAGGGAAAAAAATGCTTTCTTTACTTATTAAAAAAAAATTGTAATGGATGTTTTCAGGTTTGTCATCAAATACCAAGGAATATCCTTTTCTATATTCGTAGCCTAGCAGCCTGGAGTTTCAAAATGGCAGCAAATTGGTCCTGCAATACTTCACAGAATGATAGAATCATAGAATGGTTTGAGTTGGGAGGGGCCTTAAAGCTCATCTAATTCCAGCCTTGGGCAGGGGCACAGGCGAAAACATCTGCCATAGGCAGGGCTGCCTTCCACTAGATCAGGTTGCTCAAAGTCCCATCCAACCTGGCCTTGAACACTTCCAGGGATGGGGTAGCCACAACGTCTCTGGGCAACTTGTGCCAGTGCCTCACCACCATCACAGTAGAGAATTTCTTCCTAGTATGTAATCTAAGTTTACCCTCATTCAATTTAAAGCCATTACTCCTTGTCCTATAACCACTTGATGTAACATAGGCTGTAGAGCTCATTGGTATTTAATCTTACTTGTTTTCAGACTGGCTGAGAATAACTAGAGATGTAAGGATTTCCCTCAATCCTGTGATTTTTTTTTTTTTTCTACACTGGCTTCATGTCTTACATTCTCTTTTCTTTTTATACAAGAGTGAGAAAATAAAATACAAGTGGAGGCGGGGGGAAAACTTCTTGGGGTAGGAGGCAGAGCTTTGTTGTGTACTTGCAATTCAGCATTTTGCTTGAGTACCATGGAAGTATATTTATTATCAGGGAGGACCAGGTATAAGGAACCTTTCCATAATTTTCTCAGGTCATAATAATTCTACTTCAATGTGCAGATAAATGTCTCTAAATATTTTCTTGTACTTCTTATCATTTCATCTCTAGAAGAAATTAATTGTAGCTTTAAAAAAGGTTTTATTCCCCATTTGGCTGTGAGCCATTTTGTATATCTGCTTTAAAAGTTAATTATTAATTAGGATAGAATCTATTTAATTCTCTTTAGCTGTCCATTTCTTCGAAGGAAGGCAGCTGGATGAAACAAGACCAATGCATCATTATATAGATGATAAATTAGCCTCTTATCCCAGAAGAGAGTTTCCCAACACCAAAGTTGAGATATTCCAGGGGCTGGAGTGGAAGAGCCTCATGGCTTCTGTGCACTTGGTGTTTGATACATAGCATGAGTATGCTGAAATAGCTTTTATAATAAATAATTGGTAGTAGCCGAGCATCATTCCCGTAATTTCCATTCTTCCAGAGCTATTGTCACCAGTGGATGGGAGGTTGGTGGTAGATTGTGGTTTTTAAGTTACATTTGAAAGTGAGGAGTTAGAAAAACAATAGCAGGTGATATTAAAAAAAAAAATCCAACAAGTAATAATAGGCTTTTGCACATATTCCAATTGAAGCAAATCCCTTGTAGGAAGATCAGTGAAACTGCAGTACTAGTATGTCTTGTGTGTCAAAATTTGGTGATTGAATTTGCTATTAAGGGAGGGGATCATGTATCTTTACATCAATGAATGGCTTCTTGACAGAAAATACATCATGGCTACTTTTATCAACTGAGTCCTGAAAATGAAATGTGAGGCTGGCAATTAGTATTGATGACCAGCTGTGAAAACAGGAGTTTTTCTCATTTACTTTAATTATATTTTTGTTCAAATATTTACATATTTTATCACTTATTTATTGCAAACTTTATTGCAAATTTTCAATAGCAAAAGAGACACTTTGGATTAAAATTTTGTGTATTTGTGTATTTAGCTCTTTCTTTATTTGCCAAGTTAAATCCAAAAAGGAGCTCTTGTTTATACAAACAGTATCTCTGTGCACTTATCTATATGAACAGTTGAAAAACTGGGAATTAGATTGCACAACTTGTCAGCCTAGCTTCAAACCTTACCCAGCAAACAGCAGAATGACTTTGGAAATCTGCAGTGTGTTCCTGGATCTTTAAATGATATCATTGTGTTGCCTGATGCAGCTTAGTGGTTCGCAGATCAATGGCTGGTGAAACCAGACAATTTTCTTCTGTATTTTGTCTGTATCCATTGTTCAAGGATGGTCAGTTCCAGAAAGAAACACTGTGTCCATGCTAGTATTACCTTCAAAAGGTTCCCTCACTGGAGCATAGATATCAACCCAGTTCAGCTTCACGTGCAAAGGCTGTAGAGTTAATTTACAAACATGTTTGTAATGCTGCCAATAATACAGTCTGATTTATTTTATTGTAACTCAAACTGTCCTGTGCTGTTGTGACATTGCTAAGAAACATAGAAAAGACAGATGCAATTGAACTTTTGTTCTCTCCAGGACTTGGGCAGGCAGCTTAGGCAGATGGTCCATTTGGGGTCCAGAGCCAGAATACTTGTCCTGTTCCTGATTAAAATGTGGCTGGCAGGACTCTTTCAAGCAGTTCCCTGTCCTTCTTAAACTGAGGGGCCCAGAAATGGACACAATATGCCAGATGCAGCCACACCAGTGTAGAATAGAGGTGGAGAGGAACCTTTCTCAACCTACAAACCACACCCCTTCTAATACACCCTAGAATACCATTGGCCCTCCTGGCCACAAGAGCACACTGCTGTCTCATGTTCATCCTTCCATCCACCAGGACTCCCAGGTCCCTTTCCCTTTCCCTGCTCTCCAACAGATCAGTCCCCAACTTATACTGATCCATGGGGTTGGTCTTTCCCAGGTGCAAAACTCAGCACTTGGCCTTGTTGAATTTCGTTAAATTCCTCCCAGCCCAACTCCCCAGCCTGTCTAAGTCTCAAAGGGCTGTGAAAGACAATGAGGATGATCAGGTTTCCATCTGAAAAAGAATCAAATAAAGGCATAATTTTTCTGTAGATTTTGCCACTAGTGTAAATGCAGCTTCAACTGAGTTTGTAAAGTTCATGGGGTTTTTTTCACAGTTAAAAAGTGGTGCAGCCACCGCTCTTTAACTGTATTTTGGACCACATGATGATACATAAATACAGCAATAAATACAAGTTACTACTAGTCAAGGAATCATAACAAGTTTATATTCTTTAAAGGTAAAGAGAAGGGGACTGCAACCTGCACAACTACTAAATTCCCACAGCTGTAGGAAATTTCTTTGCAAATATTTGGACAGAAAATGTGAATTATAATTCTTCTTTTTTTTTTCTTTAAAGTAAATGTATTAATTGTATATCTCCAAAGCTACATCCATTGACATGAAAAAAACCCCCCAACTTTAACTAAAAATCCCTTCTGGCTCAGTGATACAATGAAGAGAGCATTAAAAGTAAAACTCAAGGTCTTAATGGGAATAGGGGACATAAATAGCTATCAAGTATGGATAGAAAAAGGGGAAACAAACAAACAACAACAACAAAAAGACATGAAGAAAAAAAATCCATGTGGGCATCATTAAAAGTTTGAGTTTTAATATATTTTCTAGAATCTCTTTTCTTCTAGACTAAAACTCTACAAGTTTTAGTTCATAATGATGATGCAGAAAAGGCAGAAGTGCTCAGTAAGAGCTGCTTTTGGTTTTTGTCAGCTTGGGATGAAATGCTTTCCAGTTCAGTAATAAATGAAAAGGATGTTTTTCTAAACTCTATTAGGGATAAACACTCTGAAAACAACAGACTGAGACAGACATTTGTTGTCCAGGAGTCCTGGAGGAGCTGGGATCACCTCCAACCCAATGCTATTGTAAATAAATGTATCTTGGACCATGGGGGAGATGCCATTTTATTGTGCTACTGTTCAAAGACAACTCATGTGACTCAGGGTTCCACAGACTGGTATTTTGACAACAATCCCCAGGAAAATAATTAAAAGACTAATGGAAGTTTAGTTAGCAAAAGTTAAATAGTAATGAAAGGCAGTCAGTGTTTCATAACAAAGAGGATTCATCAAACAAGTCATCTCAGGCTTTGAGTATGTTATAAATTTAGTTGATAAAGTTAGCTGCACAATCTTTATAAGGTGTTTGATTTAATACCTTACAACTTTTAAAAATTATAGAATGTTAAAGATCAGTCAGCTGACACATCTCACAAATCACTCATCATGGGGGAATCACACTTGAATAGGACACATTTTAATGGTTTTCTTTTCACGGTAGTGGGCCCAATGCTATTTCTAATGATGATTTGTCAGGGTTTAAAACATCACTGTTGAGTGGTAAAGAAAGATGTAGAGAGGTTAATCATTCAATGCAACCTTCATCTCTTGATGGGCTGGATGCATTCAGACAGTGCACATTTCAATATAGCAAAACCCATATTTCTTCTTCTTAAAGTCAGGAAAGCAGCTGAAGCCTGTGTAGTGGAGTAGTATTGACTGAAAGAATTTGGGATTCTGTTTGTCAAGTAATTAAGCCCAGGGCCACATCCAACCTGACCTTAAACACAGCCAGGGATAGGGCAGCCACAACCTCTCTGGGCAACTTGTTAATAAATGTATTTATTTTCCTGAATACACAGAATATACCCAAGGAAGCAGAATGAATCAGAACATCAAAATTGTATCTCAAAATATTTTATACTTCAACATGTGCTATTCTGGTATCCACTTACAAAGAAAAGGCACTGAAGATTCAGGTGGAGTGATAAGCATTTGAAGGTAGACTTTGAGTCTACTGACAGTATGTATGTTTTTGGTTTTTTAACAAGCAGAGAACAGATCCAAATTACTTTTTTACTTATGTAAAAGTACCTTTTGTACAGCAGACTTTCTTGCATTTATGTTTGCATAGATGAGAGAGCTACATTCTAAGGCTGTAGTGGAAGTTATGTCCCTGTGTACACACAAAATAAGAGGTCAATTTGCAGGCAAGAACATATTTAAAACAAAGAACTGTCAAAAGAGATTTCATGTCTCTCTCATAATCAGGACCAGAATCCCACAGCAACAGGCAAAGATATTTTGTATAGCATGATACAGACTTTAAAGCATAGTATTTACAGTAATATTATCTACATTAGATGGTGTATTAGCTGGACTGGTGTTCTCCAAGGCTGATTGAAATGATATGAACTTGCTTACCATGGAGGGATAAAATCATTGCTTGCCTGAGTTTATATTCAAGTAAATTCAAAGAAATTACAGCTTAGTTTTGCTCTGATTAGGCACAGCATTGAGCAGTCTACCAAAAATGACATTTCTGTTGTGCTGCCTTCCCCTTCCACTTTGAACAGCGTCCAGTGTGATGAACTACAGTTGCAAGTCTTTGGGCTACACTGCTGTCCCAGAAAAGAAAAAGCTGTTGGAAGCTGTGGAGTAAGGAGGGAGTAGAGCAGGCATGCTTCTGAAACAAAACCATGTTACTCTTACTTCAGATATAGAACTCTGAGAACATCTCACAGAAGTTAAAGATCAAACTAGAAGTGGGGAGCTCACATCACTAAACTAATAACAGAAGAAAAATTGCTTCCATGCAGTTGAATGTTACTTTGCTGCTTTATAGGACCTTTTTATTTGGGTGGTTGGATGTTTGTGTTTCTTAACAAGGAAAAAGAATTTAATGGCTTTATATCGTTTGGAGTTGAGTGAGTGCCTGCAGGCTTGCTTGATGAGCTAAGTGACATCCTGAAGAAACATACAACAAATTGCAAACAAAATCCTTATTAGTAGTGGCAGTTACCTCCTGGAGTAGGATTGATTTGGAATTCCTGTAAGAATAGTGCTCTCCTCACTCAGCCAACTTAACAAATAAGAGTGTTTCTTAGGACTTCATATTCAAGTTGTGTTGGTGGTAATATAACTTAACTTTCAGATTCAAAACAAGGTGCTGAATGTGCCCAAGAGATTAATTTTAAAAGTTACAACCCTTTTCTATTGCAAATGCAATTAAAAAAATCTGCTGCATCTCTTCATCCTTAGGATGGTTATGAAGAGCAGCTAGGAGTCAAAGATTTGGAATGCCCTTGAAGAATGACAGCATTCACCCAGGAGATCCATGTTTTGTCTCAGCTCAAAAATCCAGAAGCTTAATTTGATCCATCCTCTGCCATACTCTGGAATGTGACAGGGAGGACATAGATATAGTCTGGACTACATGCAATGTGAAACAGCAGATATGTGTTTTGGAAACTTCTTTCCTAAAAAAATAATTTCTTCTATAAGCATTGTAATAACAGCCTTGACAGGAATCAAAATGATCTGCAGTAATTTTTTTTAGTTCTCATCAGCCACTACTTATGTCACTGCAACAAGAACTGAAAAGTAACAAAATGCTTGTTCCTCTTTGCCCCATAAAGCTAAAATACCTGAAAACATTTACTTTCAGTCTGTAAAGAGGCTCTGGAGTGGAGACAACTGAGACAAATACTTGGATCTAATCCCAACTCATGTTTGGATGAGCAAATTGTATGGACTAACAAGTGTGGTTTTGGAGCAGAATAGGCACTGATGACATCATTCTATGTGTTTCTGAGGTTTTTACATCCAACCATCTCTAGTCTGATCCTTTGACCTGTCTGCCTGTTGGTGGTTGGAGCACATCTTCCAATTTAATGTAATCTGAGGGGAATCCATTTTATGTGCCCCAGGATTGCTCTGTGATGTGAACCAGAGCATGAGAAGTGCAAATAATCAGGAGACTGGCTTCAAGATTAAAAATGCTTAGGATGTCATATGTAGGGAGTAAACATCTCGTTAACTTACTATTGTCAAACATGTTTCCCTCAAATTCCTTTTTAACTCAGGTCACCACCAAAATGCTCTCAAATTGAATTGTGTTTAGTGTTAGTTTAATTTAGTGAAAGAAAAAAAAATCACTCTTAACAAAGTTAAATAAAAGCTGTTATTGTAATGCATTATGTGGAAAGTCAAGCACCTAAGTATTTGCTATTTTGTTTTGAACAATATTTAGTAATCATAATCTCTATTGCTGGAATGTTGAACTTTTGCAGTTGATAAACAAAATAATGTTGATCTTCACATGTGAAGCCATTCAGAGATGCTATTAATACATCTGTTAATTAAACATGTGCTCACGTCTTGAATTTTTTACCTTAAAGTATATTTTACCATTTTAAAAGGGCCATTAGTTATCAGAAGGGGACCAATGATACCAGAATCACAATGTCACTAGCCTTCTAAGAATTCCCATATTGCTACCCTGTAATCTGGCTGCAAGCCCTGAAAGTTGCATGCAATATTTAAGGCTTCAGCCTGCCATGAGATCAGTTATGCATATGAGTAAGTATTCTGCAGTATCTGTTTACAGGACATCTCCTGTATGGTAATAGCCTGTTGTGGGTGGATTCCTGAGCCTCTAGAAACAGTCTCCTCTGTTAAAACTGGCAAAACAAGATTCTAATTATTTTTTTTGTGTTTATGATATGAATTAATATTGCACTTGTATATGCTATATTTTCTACAGCCTGTGAGGAAAACCATGAAGTACTGTCATATTTCATGCATCAGGGCTTGATACACAGGGTGTCCCAGCACACTATAGTACTCCATTGCCAAATACATTCTCCTTGGGAAACGATTGACATCAATTAGTGCTGGAAATGAGGCAGTAGGTTAGCTGGTCACCAGTCTGTTCCTCTAATGATAATGCTTTGTTTTTAAGGAACTCTCAGTAATCAATTGATCTCACTTCAGAAAGGATTTGCTAAGTATGACTGATACTATCTTTTATGATTTTGTTTTTGTTTCTTCTATGCAAATTGTTTTTAGAGGTTTCCCTTTTATGAAGCACTTTTTTCTCCTCTCCCTTTGAACTTTTATGACTTTTTACTGAAGAGTATGAAGGCAGTTTTGAATTTGCTTGCAAAGGGGGAAACAGCCAAAAAATTGATCAGAGTTTATTGAATACAACACAAGGGTCTTTTTTATGCTGTTATTCATTCATCTGATTAGTTTTGATTCCTTAAATGGTCTGTAAGAAGATGATCTATTTCATAGAAGTCTGAAGTAAAGCCAAATGAGAAACTGATTTACCCCAGGAATACTACTCTGTTTAGTAGATTTGTTTGCACTATTTCTCACTTGGTAGCAGCCATTTCCTAGTTAGTATAAACATGGTCCACTTTTCAGGGTTACTTTTCATTTGTATAAGGACTCTAGTCTTTTACACACGAGATACCAGCTTTAAGAGTGTGAAAACCTTATTCAATGATACACCAAAGTCATTACCTTCTGGAAAAGCTGGTACATTAAAAATGTCTGAGAACATTTCTTCAGTTTCGTCACAGCATTGGTCTTTTCTTCTCAGTGGCAGACTTGAAAAATTTGACAGGGTAACCTAACACTTCCAGAACGGTGTTGGAAGAAAGATACTCCCCTGCATAAGAAATAGAAATAACATTACATAAACCATGCTTATTATCCATAATCCTTTTGGAGTATAGGTTATTTTTTGAATTTTAATGGAGAGTATGCTGAATGCTGACAAATAATTATTGCTAGCTTTGTAATGTCTTTCCTAGGCTCTATTTGTCAATTGTGCCTTCTATTTATTTTCTTATTTGTGAATGAATTTGCAGAAAGACAGGTAGACCAGAAATTCCCACCAATGGAGTTTGCTATGTTCGTGCCCCAAACAGACACAAGGCCCTGGCAGGTGAAACTGGCCCAGTGTGCGTCAAATCCTCCCCTGAAGGAAAAAAATCAGAGGACAAAGAGGTCAATCCAGGCCTTACACCCATTCAGACCCTGGCCTTTTCACCCAAAACTATCAGCAAGGGTGTTAATCAGTGTCAGTTTGTTGATGGGACTGGGGCCACCAATGCATTTGCTAAACTAGTCTGCCAGCAAACAGTCTGCAGATGGACATGACTTTCATTCACCACCAGCTTGGGCTGTGATATAATGGCAGACCTAAAGGTAGAAGTTCTCCAGTTTATTGCTGTTCCCTGTGGACTCCGCACTCCTCTCATATTCCTTTGTTTTATAAGAATACTGGAAGGCTGCAGTTCAAATGTTTCATCTTCCAGTTTTAGTTCTTTCCCTCCCCATGGTAGATTGCTCTGTAAGTACTTTGTTATTGATGAGGATTTTTTCTCAAAGGTATCTGAGTCTTCTGTTTTTCAGGGATCAAAGTAAGGAATAATCTTGATTTTTGCAAATGGATACATGACAACATTCACGCTGTATCTTCAGTGAATTGCAGAGTTAATGTGCTTCATCTGCTCCAGAGGCTATTCTAATACTAATGTGCTTTTACGCCTTAGAAAAGTCCATGACCTAAATACAAATACAGAATACAGGATGATTTTACCATTTATTTGTTGAGAGATACAAGCCTGCTCTGGATGTTCATGTCCTAGCTTAGCTTCATTTTTGTCTATTTTTTTCTTTTTACTGTTTTCTGCACTCTGGCACTATCTTTTCATTCCGTTGATTCTTTGGCTCTGGGATCACCAGATACTGAGGTCTCATTTGTACTCCTCTCCACCTGTTTGAATGGCAATCAGAGAACCCAGCTGCCAAGCTCTGCGATATTTCGCTCAGTTGAGGATTGTGGTTGGCACCAATGCAGATTTCATTTAGTTATGCTGGCAGCTTCTACACTACCACTGGGCTTGCTATAGGTGCAGACACAAGTGTTTTGGTCACTTATTCTTTTTACATAGTCTAAAATCATGTGAAATATGTGCCTAGGCAAGTTGTTCCTTCATCCAAATTTACTTTATTAAACAGACATGCCATTTTCAAGGTGGAGGCATGCAATTGAACTCTTCACTTGGCATCATGTTCTCATGCTGGCGGAGATGTTTGTGCTGCCCTTGGCATTCCTCCTCTATGTTTTTCTCTATCACTCTTGGGGTGTCTTTGGCAGCTGCAGTGGCCAGATGCAAAGCTCTCGCCTCTTTTCCAGCAGAGGCATGTGAGGTCTGTGTAAAAAGCTTGCTGGCAGAGACTCTGCATTTTGCCTTGCTCTGCTTTGCTTCCCCAAGATTCGCTCTTCATCCTATAGACAGACTTTCTTCTGACCCACAAAGAAGCATGAGGAATTCATTTGTGCAGGGTGTTTGGGGAGAAAGCAGCTTACCTAATGCACATAGAAAGCCCTATTAGTGACTGTGACTGCTCCGTTTCTGATGTATAAACAGTTACTTTGACATTTAATGAATTTGTCAGCTTATATCTTGGAAGCACACCAATACCATGCACCCCTTTAGAATAAGCAGTTCAGTTAGCAGAAAGATTAATAATGCCTGCTTGCAAGTGCAGATTTTCTGAACTTTAATAACTAGTGTGCTCATCCTACAAATTTTCCCCTGATTAAGGCATTCTGATAGTCTCTTGTTGAATGGACTGATTGCTTTCTTAAAAAGAACTGATGGAACTTCTTATTTGCAGGCTACTACCCTTTGTCTAATAGCTTGAAATTGTTCAATAGGTACAAGAGTTACTGTAAGCATACATACTCCAGGAAAAGCAAGGAGATAGTTTTCCTTATCTGTGGAAATAGCCTGGACAAGATCAAGTAGGAAGGTTTTCACTGACTTCTGCCAAGCTGACATTGTCCTGGAGCCTTTGTGCTGGCAACAAGCAATGTACATCAATAATTTGTCTCCAAAGGTAACCGTTGAGTGTTCCTTTTGTTAACAAATAATAAAGATCCACCTATGGAAAATTTTGACTAAGTTAGTGAATTTAGTAATGTTACTTTAGGATATTTTAGTTAAATAATCGGGAAAATAAATCTGTTTTCAATCAATGTACCTGTAGGACACAATAGTGAAATCTTATGCTCCCACCAGAATTCAGGATTTAAAGAATTTATTTATACAGCCACACAATATTGCCAAAACAGACATAACTGACCAGCAGGTTGCTTAGCCTTGCATGGGGAGAACATTTGGAACAGCTGAGAATATTCTGTGAGCCTGGTGATTGTTTCTCTTTTGAGCATGACAAGGACTTGATGGTTGTTCTCTTCAGTCTGTAAAATGTCTTGATGTTTTGACACTTGGGATTTGGGTTGTTGGAAGTCTTTTCATGTCAAAGTTGGTTATTCAGAAATGCTAATGGTGGTAATATTAGCAGTATACTTTGTAATTTCTCACTTTATTATCTCAGTCTTTATGTGAGAATCAGGGTTTTTTGTTGTCTTATGATTAACAGGCAGGGATACATGATTCAGTGTCAGACTCAGGAATAAGGTGTAGGAGTCACAGAGTTTCCTGGGCCTCTACCCAGTAAACTACCACAGAAGTAATATTTCTGCTCTTTCCATTCCATTTTTTTAAAGATTTTTGCTCCACTTTTTTCTAAATATCTTTACTCCACCTCATCCACTGTGCTTTTCTAGTTGCAGACATTTATAAGGTGCCCATCACAGAAGCATTCAAGTTTCACAACATTAAATGGAAGATAAAACCTTAACTCTAAATAAATAGTGTATAATCAACACTGTCTCCTCTACCTGTAAAATTGTTGCTCATACTGAAGTTTTGATGAAAAATTGTTTCATTTTTCTAAAGAAGGTTACTGAGGGAATCACTGCTGCTGTCATAGAAAAGAGAGATCCAAGATGCCTCCTGTAGGTTGTTCATGTTCTGATGGACCGTTAGGTGGAGCACTGTGCCCAAAGTCCTTCAGCACCAGCAACATGAAGCCAGGAGGTTGCTACTGAGGATGCCTGGTGCCTGGGTTGGTGATCAAGTAATATTTCAGTTAGGTCAATAATTTTACCATATACAAAAGAAAATCGAGCCATTGTGTTTGACATTCTGAGGTCGCTGAGTTGCTAGATCACCAAGGACTTCATAGTTAATAACTAGCACTTTGATTTGCACCTGGAAAGAGGCTGGCAGTCAGCAGGAGCCCAAGAGCAGGTGCAGTATGCTCTTGTCCATTTATTCATCCACTATGGCAGGCAGCCACGTCCTGCACCAGCTGAAGCTGCCAGATGTCCTTCGGGTCAGTCCCACATCACACGCATTGCAGCAGTCAAGACTTTTACTTGCTGTTTGCTTTGTTGACTGTTCCTGCCAGTGTCCCTACCTTAGCCTTTACTAGAAAACTCCCAGTATAATTCTGCATGCCTCCTGGGGAATATCCTTGGGATGAAGAGGGTGTGTCTTGAGGTGGAAGTCTCCTATTGCATGTTAGATTTTTAGTTTTCTCCATCTGATGGGGTAGCATGTTAGCTATCACTGATGTCTTTTGAGATTATTATCTTTAGCGAATCACTTGCTCATCCTGCATTTTATTCATAGGAACACTAAAGCTCCCTTTATCAAGAAATTTCCTTGGATCCTTCAAAATGAATGTTACATTTTGTAACTATAAACTTCTTACCTTCGTTTTTCTTAAACACCAAACTCTAGTGCTCCCTTTCAAGCTGAACTCACTGTAGGATAGACTATTGTCATTCAGTTCAGGCTTTTTCTCTAATGGCAGCAGTTAGCTGAAGCAACATTTCAGCTTCAGCTGACTGTAAGCATAGGTTATAATTTTCTGAGACGGCTTCTGATTGTGATGTTTGCCTGCTTTGTGATACAGTGAAGAACATCAAACATGTCTTGATAAACATCATAAATTTTTATTTACAATTCTAATTGAGGTACATGTTTAAAGGTTTTGTCGGTAGGAAGCAGTATTGATCATGGGTTGACATTTTAAAGAAAAACTGCTACTGCAAAATTAGATCATTCACTCCCCTTAGACCAAGCAAATTGGAATAGTGTTTGTTTATAAGAAACAAAGGAAATACTGGAGATTATTGGGTGCCAAATTTTATATCCATATTTTATGAGGTTTTTGCATTTTTTTGTCACAGTAATCCTTCATATTCTGATTTCTAATGATTTGCCTTTTTTAGTTTGACTGGTTTTTAAATTGTTACCAAAACGGCAGAGCTAAGGTTGCTTTGCCTCCTTTATCATTTGCCCATGTAATTCCCTTTTAGCCACAGCCTTAACTTGTTTTGGTTTGGTTTCCATTTGATTTTTGTTTGTTTGGTTTGGTTTGGGTTTGTTTTGTTGTTGTTTGTTTTTTTTTCCTCTGAGGTTTTATTGCTTGTTTTTGTGGTGGGGATTTGGTATTGGTTTGTTTATTTTTAGTAGCTATGCAAATTCTTCCAGAGTCTTTTGGTTTCCCCTTGATTTGCAGATATATACTCTTAAACTCTGCTATTTTTTTTCCTCTATGAGAACATGAAGTGTTTGCTCTGATGGCAACAATGCTCCTTTTCCTGTAGTCTCAGGTTTAAAGTGTAACAACCTTGAGTGTATTTGTTTGTACCTTAATAGTATGCACATCCCCTATGTGCCTGTGCTGCTGTTTCCCTGATGGTAACCAAGAGTGCTGTGAATCCTCCTTCACCAATCTTTCTCTTCTCTTAAATGTCATAGCTGTCAGCAAAGGAGTGATGTAAAAAATATTAGAACAACATTTTCTAGAGTCTTCTGTGATCTGCTGCTGCTTTCTCTCCCACAGCAAGCGATGGGAATCATTCAGCAGGGACAGCTTAGAAAATGATAGCAGCTGAATAAATCTGACTCATAGAATTAAATATCATGGATCAAATGGGCTTGTGCCAAACTTTCCCACTGGATTTAATGTAAGACTCTGACCCTTGTGGTATTACAAAAGTGTGTCAAATTTTCTGTGTTTGTACAGTAGGTCTTTTGACATTTTGCCAACTCCAGTATGCACTGTCAAAGGTTTTATCATCAGCTGCCAAATACATAACTACAACTTTTGAATTCCAATAAAGAATGTAATTGAATGGACTCTGTTTCAAGAAATTCGGGAGGGGGGGGGTGGAGAATAGATAACAGTGCACGTTAAGCCTGTGTGTTGCCATGAGGAAATCTGGCACTGAGGCTCAGCTGGAGATTAGATGGCAAAGATGACATCAGGAGAGAATTTTATCCTTGCACATCGGAAGACATTTCAGTGCTCTTCTCAGACCTCTACAACCATCAGTTCATGGCTGTTCTGTTGTGTCCAGAAGATGTAGGTAGACTACGCTGGAAACATGGTATATGGCTCAAAAGGGAACTTTTCTTCTCTGTTTTCTCTCCTGAAGTACTAGTGTCCTAGTCTTGGTCTTTACCACTCGCCTCTCACTCTTACTCTCCTAATTTTAATACAATGATTTTGTGATCCTTCTGTTTCTTTCATTTTTATTGGTTGTTTGCTGTCCTCAGCCCTAAAGATCTGATGTCCATTTTTCTTGAAGTAATTATGGTCCTCTTCTTCACAACCTTCATTGTTAGGTAGAGCTGATGAAATTTTTATTTCATCTGACTGTGAGACCTTAGCTTTGCATCTTTTCCATCTTGTCCACTTTGCTCTGCCATGGAGGTACCACAAGATGGTGTACCTGGAATTCTCAGCACAGTCTCTTTTTTCCCCTTCCTATATCAGTGGCATGACAGCTTGTCATAGAACTATTTATAGTGTTGCTAACTGCTTCACAGCCTCAGGTGGGGGATAGGAGAACTGAAAACTAAGGATAAACCCGTGTCAGTTGTCCACCATCCACAGCAGGTCTCAGTTCATCCAAGGCAATGGTGAAGTGATGCCAGAACTGTGGGCCAGCTTAATGGTGCAACAACCAATGTTGCAATTGTAGAAGCTTGACTTTTGTCCAAAAGGAAACAAAATTAAGTCTTCTAAAATGGCAATAATACTCCTGATATTACTGGGGTGATACTGGAAGGGATCCCTTATCTGTGTATGCTGTATAACCACAGACTGGTTGCACACCAGACCCAGCCACCTTTGCAGTTCTTATAAATCTTAATTCTGGCAGCAGAGAAGTTAATAGTTTAGGAAAATTTTGCTTGCTTTTTTTTTTTTATAATTAAGTCTGTAGAAGGTAGAAATCAACAGTACAGTGCATTTTCCCAGCAGAGACTGTAAATTAATTAGGAGCAATTTGCTGTCAGAAACAATTTCCATAATTTTAAGTAAAAAAGCAGAAAACTTGTTTTTATCCTGAAGTGATTTAACTCCTGTGAAGATGAATTATGTGAAATTGTGATTTACCTGCTCCTGGCTCCTGGTATGCAGAATGATGTGGATGACAATTCAGGTGGTGGTTACTACTACTGGGGCAAAATATCTGAGAGTGATGCCCTCTCCCCACACTGTTCAGATCTTGACCTTTTCATAACAGAATTGTCTTTGACACTTGCAAATTCCTGTCAGGAGATAATGAACAAATTGCAGCACTAATCGAACACAGGCCTTTTCTAGGCTTTTGCCTGGTAGTCACGCAGCAAAGGTCACAGTCTAACTAATGAGGGCTTTGGGTGATACCTACACAATATGTGGGCTTTTCTGAAAGGCCAGAATTTATGGGTGCCACTTGGGGACAATTCAGCTATCACAAGCATCTTCGAAGTACAGGAAGGGATGATCCATCCATCACTAAAGCCCCATTATTGGACTTAAACACTCAGCCTCATATGCATAATTGCCAGACCTTAGGCTCCTGAAAAAGGCCTCAGTGTCATTATGATAGATCCTCCTCCCTGTTTACCAGGAAGAATGAACATGAGATGGTCCATTGTGGCATTTAGTATTTCAGCCCATGAGGATTTTAGGGTGATTTGCTGGTATCAAGTCACTGTGATGCTGATTTAAACGAAGGGAACATTTGCAGAATCATAAATTTGTCCTATGAAGTCTATTATGTGGATACCTTTCTGGAGCTGATAAGCATTAAAAAATTTACTGCTTCACACTTCCCTTTTCTCTTTTTTTTTGTGGCCTTTTCAGGTGTGAATATATTTATTAGTCATTCCTTTCTTTGCTGATGTACAATTAAAGCAGTCTGACCTCTAGCTGCCAAAGGTTTCACCAAAATACATTTTAGAAACTGTGCCTTCTGGAGGATAAAATCTGCTGTATCATTAGTTCTTGCTCTAAAGTGACACGTGCACTTTATTAAAACTGTTTCCAAATATATAGGAATTATAGGCTAGAGATGAAAAGGCACTGGAAGATAAATTAAGGTACTGTCTTCAAAATCTGCAAGTTACCTGCAGAATATTAAACCATCCCAGAGAATGGTAATGCAGCAATGATGCTCAGCTGCTTTCTCAGGGTGCTAGCACCAGATCACAATCTAAGCAATTACATTGGGGCTGGTCTCAATCCATTTCCATTGCAGAGAGTCTGATGCTGATTCCTCTCATAAAAAGGTCTGTAGGATTGCCATGTGCAGTTCAGCAGCTGCTGTGTTTCAGTGGTGGGTGAAGGGATCCTTGCGTATAGTTGATATATCAGTTTGGCTCACGCTCTTGGATTCTGTAGGATGTAAGGAGAAACATAAATGAATGTTATAAATATTTTTGAGTTCTAGAAAACAGGATATAGTAAAAGCTTGAATTAGAACTGACAGCATAATCAGAATCTACATTTCACACTGTTGCCTTGTGCAGTATAGTTTGCTAAGTACCACCCAGTGTAACTGTACACTTCCAGATCTTCACAGGAATTGTGAGATGTGAGTTTTGATAGTCTGTCTACTCTTTTTCTTTCATATTTACTTAAAAATAGCTTCCCCCTCTTAAATCATTATCTTGAAACTGTCTGTTTACTTACTAACAGATTCAAAATGACCACTAGCTGAGGATTTCTGTTTCAACAGTGCAATACTTGCTAAATGTCTGGGTGCCTCTTAGCTCACAGAACTGCTGAAAGGCAATGAAGACACCCTCTCCTGGTCATCCACTGATTTATTTTTAAATGAGCTTGTAAGTCCTATGTGTGTGTGTGTGTGTTTGTGTGCTTATTTAAGAGTATGTTTGGAAATTAGTGCTCATTTGAACTCAGAGTCTGAGTCTGCTCTCTATGCACATTTTCAAAAAATGCATATACACAGTATTGGGCACATAACACATTGGTGATTATACTTTGGATCACTTAGGCATTTCTTTGATATAATTTTTCTATCTCTTCTAAACATTCAGCTAGCCTGCATTCTCATGAGATCCTTTGCTCTTGCAAGTCACGAAAAAAACAGTTTAATAGGAAACCCTCCCTCATCTGCATCTAGTCCCCACTTCACGGTCTTCCTTTCAGTCTTCTGAGTGTATGTACTACTCTAAAGCTGCTGTTAGATTAACAACTTTTGGTTTTAATCTATATTTCCAGTTAGAGGTTTCTTTACCCAGAAAAAATTAGTTTTTGCCAGAATGAGACCAGGATTTGGAAAGTCCCTTTTTGTTCAGGACTTGCCCTCCACAAACTGCTGTTTCCTCCTCCTTGTTCTGGTCTTGATCCTGGATGTAAGGATGGCTGCAACCCCTGTGTTCACTGGGCTTCTTGTGGCTTTCTTCTTTAAGTTGAATTCAACACATCTGAGCTGCAGCATTGCTACTAATCCCAAATGCCCCTCTTACCTAAGCACAGGCTCCTGAATTTATTCTATACAAACAGTGACATCTTTTTATGGGATGTCTTGATATGTCCTAATGTGGATATGTTCTTCACGTAATGTTTCTGCAAGTTTTTAGTAAACTTCTGGTAAAGCATTTCAGAGAAAACTTTAAGGAGATATGTCAAGGCACAGTCCAGAGAATACTGATGAACAGCTTAAACAAATCAATACTGAAACTATTTATTGATAGGCAATTCTATGACCAAGACAGTCATAAAACTGTTGTTTCTGCAGTTGTTAATTCTCTTTCTGGAAAGTTGCATTGGTTGGTTGGTTTGTTTTGTTTTTTTTTTCCTTTCTTCTACATCAGTCTTGCTTCCAAGCAGTTGAAAATGTTTTTGCCATGGGATAGAAGAAAGCTTCACACCTCAGACCACTAGGAACATACTGATCTCTCGGTGCAGATGTATAGGAGGAAATGTGTGAACTGTTGTAATGTGAAGGTGTTAAACTTTATCAAATGGACTGTCCTGCAACCTCTCAGAGACCTGCTGCTATCCATTATAACAGAAATAATTTCCACCTGATTTTTCAAGTGGTTGCTGCTGGTGGAATTTAGGCAGTAGGGCCCTCTGATGGTTCCACCTGAATTTGCTTTGAATCCCAGGTGGGTACTGGATTCTTACATGAACTGTACTTTTGTGTATAATAATGTTACATACAGCGTGTTCTTAGCCTTGTCATGTAACTAAGGATGGTATTTGGTTAAACCAGTTCCCAAACTGCAAAGATTATTGTAACTGGGAACATACGTAGCTAGGAGAGAGACTCAGTGAAGGCAAATCAGGAGCTTGGCAGCGTTCTATATATTAAACATTTTGTAAAACATTGGAGCTAGGGAAACAAATAATCCAAGTAATTTAGTAAAATTCCTTGTGTTGTTTGAGGCAGGAGATATTGTTTGGCTTGAATCCAAGAAAGTGCTTAAAACATGTTAGGCTTTAATGAGATAAATAGTCTCATCTCTGTGGTGCAGAGAATGTTTAGGCTTAAATTTAGGCACATGCTTAAGATCTTTGCCAAATTGGGGTCTAAAAAAGAGTTATGCTTTTGCATTTGAGAAGTAGGAATGGTATCACATGACTTCTATATTTAATCACAACTACTGAAGGCAGCTGGGATTGTGAATACAGAATACTTAAAGCAAACTGTTCTTGATCAATCCATAGAGAAATACTCAGAGGCAGAAAAAATATATACAGTAAATTTGAATAATGAACAATTTTGAGGAAATTGCAATCTGCTTGCAGACATTTGGAGAGCAGAAAGGAAGCTAAATTTGTTGAGTAAGTTACTTGCTGTGATCTATTCTCTTGGCTCTAATTAGAGGGAAGTGAGCAGTAAGGGAACCCAGAAAATGAGACTGCTGTGGACTGAAGTGCTCAAGGAGAAGACTTTAAGTTGGAAGGGGTTTGGTTTTTTTGGTTTTTGGTTTTTTTTAATGGTTTATTTTTCTCCAAGTATTCTTTAAATAGGAGGGGGGAAAAAAAGGTGGTTTGAAATGTTCAGTTGAAAGAAATGATAACTGTATAAACAAACAGCATTGATGCTTGACAGATTTGACAGAAAACATTTGTGTTTTCTTTGAAATTCAAATCTAAAAGTTTACTACAAGAGTTAACTGTATCAGTTAACAACTATAATGTTTGTAATTTTTTAACAGCAATGTTTATTTCTGTATTACCTAAGAGTTTTCATTCCCTCCTTCAGTAGACAACGCTCATTAGTTACACCAGTCTTACTCATTAGTTGCATTTAGTTCAGGATACAGCAAATCATTCTGTCTTTGAACACCTTACATGATGGACAGCTGCTGTGTGAAATATTACAGTCCAACAGTTGTCTGTATTGTTTCTTCTAAACAAAGCTTCTGACCATCAAATGCAGGGTCATACCTGGAAACTATTAAATTCAAACACTTCCCTGATCAGACCACCCTTTCTTCCTAAGAGGTCCACAGTGACAGTCTCTCTGTACAAGAAAAATGGCTTTTTGTAGTATCAGGAAAACTCATTTGTGGAGAGCAGAACTTTCTCAGCCTGGTGGTGAAAAAAGTGCTGTAGGAATGCAAAATTATCACATATCCATCTGCTCCAAGATCAAGGTGTATTTCTTCAGCCTTATTTACTTCAGTACAAAATACAGAGAAGCAGTGTATACATTTTTTTTATTACAAGAAAATATTACCAACTAATTAAGAGATTAAATGGAACCTCTTCTCTCTTATCACCAGTATTAGCAACCCATTGTAACCCATGAGAAGACAGCTCTTGAATTTGTTTTGCCATATCTGTTGAACCAGGGAGGAGAGTTAGGAGCTCCTGCTTTGCAACTTCTATGTACTTGTAGTCCCAAGTTACTTTACATTTAAAAATAAATTGATTATTTTTATTGCATTTTAAATCTTTCCTATGCAGTTAAAGTGTATGTGGTGGGCTCTCTCAGTGCTTTTTAATTGTTTCCATGTCTTCTTTTAAAGATAGCTTCCATTCCAAATTTCCACAGTTTGTAGTGCTGCTTTTTGTGATTACTGCCTCACCACTTTGAATTCTCTTACAGAAGCTCTCCTTGTACACAATTAATAGGATGTGATTGCAGTACATTTGTCTTAATACTACAGCTGGATGAAAATATAACTGCAACAGTTTCTCCCCCATGCATTTATAAATCAAAAATTATCTGTTTGGAATTACTTGGGTCAGTTCAGATTTTTCATGAGCAAAGCTGATAGACTTTAGTCCAATTGTTTTCTGTTAGTCATCTTCTAGCAGAGGAAGTGGTGCCCATTCTAGCTTGAACAGTCTTAGGCGGTCAGTGTCAGGATGTCATTCCTTCCTATTTTCTGTCTCTACCAATGACATTCTTGTTCGTGCCACTCAGATCCATGTTTTTTCCCCTTGATTTCATCCATTGTATTGTAGCCTTGCAGGATTGTTCTCAGGGTAGAAGAGCTTGTTGAAAGGTGTTTATAATAACAATTACACCTTCTTCAATCACTACAGCATAAGCTTTATCTTAATCAAAAAAAAAAAGAAAATAAGGGGGGTGATACGGGGTGACTGAAGAAAAAATGTACATCACAAACTACTCCAAAGTTCTGCTTGAGTTATTTTTCAATTACAGCAGGTGAAGCAGAACGAAATTGTTACAGCCATTTATTGATTGTGTTACTATCCATTAAAGTACAACAGAAGAAGTCCATCATATTGTGTAACAACTTAACTATTTAAAATAACAAAGACTTCCTATTGTTTCCGGGTTTGCCATTATCCTGACAAATACATTCCACTTCTGTGCTGGAAATCAAATTCAGGAATCATAATGAAGTAATTCTGTATTCAAGTTGACATTGTTTCTTCCCCTAGCTATTGAAATTCTTCAGCTTTTTCATTGAAAGATAACTGAAGCAGAACAAAGGTAATGAAATATATTAATTATATTAATGATGTTTTACTGAAACTAGCTCTTTCGAGAGTGCATATATAACTGTAAGAAGAGATTCCATCAATGGGTAGATGATTAACAGGTAATACTGTCAGAGTAGTAATTTTAGCCTCTCTAAACTAGTCAGCCATCTGGATGACAGACCTTTTGAAGTGTGATGATGAAGAGCAAAGTTTATCATAGCTTCTAAAGTGGGTGGATACTCTTTGCTAGGAAGGAAGCCAGTGGAATCGTGTAATGAATGGCAGATTTAGTGAGTGATATTGTAGAGTTTAGATGTTGGTGACAGCATGCTAGAGGAGTGCTCTCAATCCAACAGCAAAGAGGTTCATAAGCTAGAGGTTAAACTGGAGCTTGTAGGTGGTGTTCTGGTGACTAGAAAGCAGCACCCAGAAGTAATAAATAATGATTGCAAAAAAAAAGTGCAGTATTTGTCTAGTGTGACCCAAGTCTGATAAAGAACCACAATCTCTTGAGCTGGCTGATAAAACTTCCCTGTAAATACTGTGTGTTTGTGTACCCATGTATTTAACAAGTTAAGAGGCAGAGGTGCTTATTAAACACCTCTGCATCTTCTTGTTAACCTACTGGGAAAGAATTTGTGGACCAGTTTGCCACTGTGGCAAAAAGGAGTCTCCTCAAGAGAGGGGAAGTTTTCCCCATGTGACAAAGAAAGGTCCTGCCCCAAGCAAGGCTGCTTAGGGAGAGAGGCAGGAGAACAGGACTGGGTGCAGCATTACTACTTCTTGTAGGCTGTAGAAGTTTTTGCTGTGTAGAATCAAACTACAGTATCAGCCCTGTGTGATATTCACACAGAATCACAGAATATTAGGAGTTGGAAGGGACCTCGAAAGATCATCTAGTCCAACCCCCCTGCCACAGCAGGATTCCCTAGACCAGGTCTCATGTTTGTTTTCATTATTTCTTACTTTCACTCACAAAACAGCTTAAATTTTCTACTTATAAGAAAAATACCTTAAGAAAATGAAGACAACAAATAAGATCCTTATTCTACTTCCACCCCAAGCCTGTAAAGAAGTTACTAGGACAGCAGCCAGAGTCCTTTTCTCCATACTGTTGACTATATCTTAGCCTTGTCACAACCTCTTTTCCCATTTTCAGTTGTCAGACCATTATTCCCAGGCACTGAAAATCTTGCCCTGTTGTGACAGCTGCTAACATAAAATACCCATCACCTGGTGCTGTAACCACAACTTCTCTGCTTGAACCCGCTCACTGCACATAAGCTTGAAGTTTCTTGTGCCTACCTTCAAGTAAATGACATTTTCTATTTTAAATGTCCATATAAAAGCAAAGCAAGGTTGGCATTCTGACTAGAGCATGTCTTTATTGTGCAGTTATTTCTTTCCTAGAATCCCTAATGATCATTTTTAATTTTGAAGTCATTGGAAAGTTTTATTCCCAATTCCTGGGTCCTGCCCTGCTGCCACTGCATGTTTGTGTTCTTGAAGCACTCAGATGTCTTTTATTTGACTTGTACAGTAAAAACCTGTCAAACCCCTGAAGTTGTTTCATCAAAACCACCCTTGATCTCCATAACTGATGCTGAAATGCTCGATATGAATACCAGTTGTGTGTGTCAGTGTTCTTTAGGATCAGCTTGAGAAATGTTTTTATAGGGGAATGCCTTCTGCATTTATGCAATTTGGCTGAGGATACACTGAACAAAAATGAGCTGTGCATCAGGACTGAGTAAACATTCACGACCTTTTGTGCTTTCGGATCTCTGGGGTATTCTTCCTGAGCACATAAAGAGGTTGAAAAATAAATATAAAGCACCTTAAAATATTGTTGTGCATACTAATGTTATTTCTTAATATACTCTGTAGATTCTAGGCAAAAAGGCACCTATGCAACCATCTTTGAGCCCAGTTTGGGTCTTCCACTAGTGCAGTTTCACTGGCTGCAGTATAAGTACTGCTGGTTTACTTGATGATGAAGTAACAGGCCACAGATAAGTTTGCTTCACTGAACTATCAGATACCATGTGAATGTATTGTGTGATTGCCCATGAGGGGTTAATTTTGTTCTTAAAGCACATTTGGGAGTGTGTTTAGGCAGCACACAAAATGAAGGCTAAGAATCAAAGCAAGCAGGCTATCTCTTCCCACAGAGCTCACAGCAAAATTTAGGAGCTGAAGGATGCAACATGTGCATGAAAGCTTGATAATGTTTTTAAAACATATCACTTGAAATATGTTAATGCATATGTTCCTTCATTTAGAACTCTTTTGAAATACATCATTTGGCCCTTTAGCTTTACACCCAGCTCATTATGGCTCATATGGAAAGAGAAACCCTTCTGAAATTTTCTCCTGGCCTTCCCCAACATCAGCATGACCTTTCTTTCCCACCTAAGCCTTTTAAAGTCCCTTCTCTGTGTTCACATCTCACCCTCCAGCTCTTTTAATGCCATTTCCAGTCTGGTAGAGGTTTATACCACCAACATTTGGAAGGCTGGCAGCTAGCTGCAGCCTACCTGAAGCAGGATTCAGCTCACTCTCATATTAAAAATTTAGAGGTGTCCCACTGCTGAAATTTGCCTGATTACCTGTCTGGTTCTTTCTAAGGATCAGGTTAGGTGGGGTTTTGGGTTTTAGGTTTCTGGGGGGAGTTTTGGGGGTTTCTTTTGGGTTTGGTTGCTGCTTGTGGTTTATTTGTTTGTTTGCTTGTTAGGTTTTTTTGGGGGGGTGTTTGTTTTACATTATTTTTATCAAGATTAGATAAACAGGATAACAGAACTCTGTTATCACAGAAATTGTTTGTCAAATAGGCAAAGTTCCATATTAGTTTTACAGAAAAGTTTAGGTTCAAGTAGGGATGTACAGGCACGTGCACACAAGGTGTATATGAAGACCAGTCTAATTTCCCAGTCCCAGTAAGATACTAAGTAAATAGAACGGTATTTTCGTGCAAACACTGGGGGAAAGCAGGGAACTCATTGCTCAGAAATTCCTGGGATAGGGCAGGATAACTCTTTTCATTCCCTATTTTCAGTTAAATAAAATATGACCTTTACACAGTGCTGTAAATTGGCCTTGAGCACACCTCTAGGTGGAATTACCTTCGCTTCCCAAGTATCACATGCTACAGGCTTCCACTGAGCCCTTTTTGCATGCATACATATTACAATGCTGATTTTGTAAAGTCTCCAGTTACTCAGATGTATGGCTTAATCAATCCAGGCTCTTTCCTGATTTCTGAATTTCATGTCATTTTACTCTTGATAGTTCCCTTTCAAGGTCAAAAGCAATCTCTGTGCTTCTAGGAAATATTCTACTTGCAGAAATTTTTGATGCTCCTACAGTTCATGATTTTCACCAGAAAGTCATTTGTCTCAGTAGGTCTGGGTTGTCCAGATGATGCTGAACCTGCAGGGAGCAGCATTCTTGGTCTGTCTCATTTTATAAAGTGGGGTAGAAACTTCTTTGTTCATTATCACTATTAGATGACTCCCCTGTGCACTAGGGTCATGAAGGCTGAGTCATGAGATTTCAAAATACCAGATGCTGATAATGGTGAGAGGAACTAAGAAACTCACTTACTCTCTTGAACATCTGAGAGTGCCTATTGATTGTGACCTGGTACAGAAATGTGAGAATCCAGGAAAGAAAGAACAAAACTGCACTTTTCTGCCAAAGTCTAGCATTGAAAAGTTGAAAATTGAGTTGAAAGAGGAACAAAGCTTTCTCATGAAATCTTTTCCTGCGATTAGCAGTCTGCTTTCAGTTTGAACCTTTCTGGTTTTGCCTTTCATTTTGTTTCCAAATCAACAACACTGATGGATTGGGTTTTTTTAAATTTATTTACAACATTTCTCCACTTTCTTTTCTTGCTCCTCACCTTTGCTTGCTGCATATTCTAACAGTATGTGAACAGCCAGAAAACACAAATAAATATTTCAGTGTGAACTGCAGCTCCATTTCTAATGCCTGGTAAAGTTAACCATTTTTTAGAAGTAAAAGTTTTATGCTTAAATAGTTCAAAAATCTGCCTAATTGTTTTGTCTGTATTCTGCTTAAACTAAAATACAGAAAAATGCCTCAATTCATGAACTAAATTAAGTCTATACTTTGATAAGCCAGTAAGCATGACAGTTTATTCTTTGTTTCCCCCACAGCATATGGGGCTTTCTGTTTATTGTCTTTCACTAATTTTGAGTATTTTCCTTTGAGCTTTTGTCAACAAAGGCATATGCTTCCCTCTGTGGTTTGTATTTCTTCAGAAAAACACTAGGTGAATTTGAGTAATTTCCTCTTGGAAGAATGCATTTGGTTTGAGAGTTTAGGTGAATTATATTCTGCTGATTAGTGAAGCAAGTTCTGTGCTCCATCTGCTAGAGACTGGGAAGGGGATATTTATAATGTGATGGATGTTACTGTTGGGTGGGTTTGTAGAGCTTCAGTATGACTAAGCAGTTCACCAGGGTTGTAGGCTGCTTCGTTTGGTTTGTTTTTAAGGGGACACAGTGACTTGGGGACAGGGAGGATTGCTGCAGGATTGTGGCTTTGTGCAAGAACTACAATTAACGTGTTCAGCAACAGGGACAAAGTCAAGACATACCTCTCTTCTTACAAGAAATTTGGGAAAACAGATGCAGAGAAATGGGGATTCATAGACATAAAATATGATTTCTTGGTTATATGTGAATATTCAATGCTAGATTTTTTCCCCTCAGAGCCATTAGAGAGGGTGAAGATGAAAGTTTTTCTGAGCTCATTGTGCAGCGTCTAACAATGTTTCTATTGTTCTAGTTTGCTTAGAATTACTCATCTACATTTTTAGAAATCTACTAAAATTTACACATTTACCCACCCCTGAACTGGATAGGCATTTCACTGCTGCAGAAATGCTGTGTGGCATTCTTTTAGGGTGGCTCTAGCAAATGCTTTCAATTGTTTCAGTAAGGGAATGAACACATGAAAACATAACTGTTCATTTCTTAGCATACTTTTCTTTCCAATATGACCAGAGGGACTATTTTTCAGCTTACTGAGGTGACATGGTTATAATAAACTAAGAGGTCTCAGAAAGACCCCTAAACCCAAGAAAACTGGTGACAATGGAGTGGTGCAAGGATGTCTTAGTACTGAACCATATTGAAATCTGCTGCTCTTTAAAAGTCAAAGGGATGTGTTCTGCTCTGAAGTAAGGAACTTGTTTCTCTTAAGGTCATACAAAACAAAGCACATTATTTGAACAAATGTCAGAATAATATGTCTGTAATGAAATACAGTGTTTACTTTCAGCATTTGAACTGTGACAAATCTGGAAAGGAAATCAAGTTACTGTTCTTGTTAAACAGTCCTTTTAATATTACAAGTGAGTTTACATTGCTGGACCCATGTGTACCTTAATGATTTCTGGAAGTGCTATGACTTGGCCCAAAGGAAAGCACAAATCTAATACTTTATTTTGTGTGAATTAAATGCAGCTAATTAAAGAGAAGGAAAATTAAAAAGAATTAGGTGAAATAAAAACGCTACAGTAAAGCTTTTATGAAATGCTTATACAGTGAATAAAGAATGTGCAGGGGAAAATGAACTGCTGTTTCATTTATCTGGAGCTGCTTACTCCAGTCTCCTGGTCAGTGAGTGAGGAATCATCTTGTGAGCCTTTCAAATCCTGAGTCATAGCTTACGCAGGTTTGGTCCCCTTGTCATCCAGAAAGGAATCATGAATGGAATAAACAAATCTTAAAGTGAGATTCCACTTCCACACCACAGAATGATCTGCAGGGATGGAACAAGTTACATATTGACAATGTTATGGATAATGCATGGTCTCTGCCAGATGGGTTGATGCTAAATGCACATCTGCTTTCTTCTTGATGGAAGTTAAGATCTTATAACCCACCCAGCTCCCACTGAGGTGAGTGGAAATAGGAGTGTTTCCTACATGGGAATAATAAATAAATAACAGCACACAGTGCCAGAGAAAATGATGGGGATTATTTCTCCCTGCAGAAGAGGTTGAATCTCACTCACTCTGAATTTTTAAAAGATGTTTGTCTCCATCATTTATTTCTGGGGACTAATTCTGATGTACTTCCTTCAAAAAGTATTTTTGAGATGTTGTTTGCATGAAGAGTATATGAGTAGAGTTTTATGCTCAGATTAAGGACAGGCAAGATGTTGATCGACAGGTGTGCATGGGATCTTAAAGATCAGGAAGACAGTTGACCTTCTGGGTAAGAGCCACATATATGGTACTGTTGTTGGGAATCAAACATCCTAATTTGATTTTGATGTTAAAATGCTTCATTAAGAAGTCAGATGTTACCTAATAATGGGCATGGCTTTTTGTTTTGACAGAGTGCGAGAGTAAGAGCTAGGAGGAGGCAGTAAGCGGGCAAAATCAAGGCAAAAAATGTGGACTTCAAAGGCTCTGTGGCACTTGTGGTGGCCAGTTGCTTTCATGGTAGGTACCAGGAGAGAGAGAAGGGAAAAATTTATTAAATCTAGCACCAGTTCCTCTAATGAATGGAGGAAGGCTAAGGAAAAGTGAGAGAGGAAGCACCACTGTCTGGGGAAAGACAAAGCAAATGCACAGGGGAAGATGAGTTACAGTGGATGAAACAAAAACAAAGTTGACTTGATGAAGTTGAGACAAAAAATGGAATTACACTAAGTTTGAAATTATTTTTTGATGATATAAAACCTAAATGCTTTTGGTTTTGAGAAAAAAAATCTGGCAATATTGTCCTCAGGACACCTCAACAATGTTTTTGGGTTGGGTTTTTTTTTTTTTTGCTTATTTGTTCATTCTGACTTGGTAATAAAATGCTTGCAGTGGCACCATTTCCAATCCTGGATGGTATCCAGCTTTTGCTGCTTTTATTGTACTGTAGGTCCCACAGAAGGGCTATATTGCTCATCCAACAAATTGCAGTGTTTTTTTTTTTTCTGAACAAAACTTCCCTCTCCTGGCTTTGTTAGTGAGTCAGGATTTTCACCCTAAGTGACTGGGTGTTCTGTATACTCCCAGCAGAACTCTGTGCTGCTTGTGATTAGGGTGACCACTCTGAAGGGGGCTGAGGCAAGGGATAACAATCTCCAAGAGGGAGCTTCGTGCTCACAGTGAAACACACTCTGGGAAGTATCACTAAATGCACTATTTTTATATATTAAGGTTCATTTTCTGTTCTTACTTATGCCTTCATATCTCTTATTTTCAGGTCATTTAAATAAAAGACATGTGGTGGGACTCTATCATTTAAGCAAAATTGGTATTCTGCCATCCATGAAATTGCATGGACACCTTCAACTTATCCCAAAGTGCAAATTATGTGTATTTCTCTCCTTTAAAAAGTCAATGTGAATAAATGCTGAAAAATATGGGTCACAAAAAACATTAAAAAGGATCTTCTTTTTTTTAATTCTCCCCTCCAGGGTTCATTTTCCTATTTCCAGCTTTCCTCACCCTCCTTCACAGCAAATATATTGAGTTGAATTGTTGTTGACTAAATAACAGGAGTATTTGACACACCTGCCATCAACTTATTGTTTCAGTCCAGATGCTTATATTCCTCCTATTCACTCCTGCTGGAGAAGCTTCTTTCATATAAGCTACATCTGTACCACCTAGCCTGCCATGGGACCAAGCCCAGAAATATGGCTCGATGTGTTCCCAGCCTGTGACTGGTGTGACCATATTGCTACATAGTCTTTAACTGTACTGCCTGTAAACCCAAGTGATGTCCAAAGGAAACTCTTTTAACTTCTCTCACTGGTGGTTATGTGACAGTATTCTCTCATGCTGCAGGATGTGGCACAACGGCATATTGGGTTGCTGCTGGCAAAACATAGGAGAAAACATTTAAGTATCACACTTCTGGTCTCCCCTAAAATGCCAAGTGCCTGGATTCTTGTGCACTTATATATATATNAAGTTGTTTCTTTATGTTAGCACTTAAGCAGCAGTCATGCCTCAGTCTTTGGCAATCGTCTTAGGAGATTCCTGGGGTCATTATCTGGTACAATACTCAGCTAAAGCCAGGGAAACCTGTACTATGCTTGAGGGATGCTTCTCTAACCTCTAGGGACAGAGGTGCCCTATTCTTTGTAGCAAGTAGTGATGCAGTCTCTTGCAGTCTCGCAGTCTCAGGTCAGGGTGGTCTAGTTACGTCTAAACTAAATTGCCCTTGCTGAAATCAGAAATCCATTGCTTCTGCCCTCTGACTAAAGAGAAGAAATAGTTCATTTCCTTTTTTTGCAGTGTTCATTTCCTTTTTACTTTTTAAGCATCTGAAGTTTGCTTTTCTTGAGACCAAGCAACCTCACTGCTTCCAGCCACTCACTGTGTGTCACCTCTGCAGAGTTCCTTGGACTCAGTCTCTCCTGGATTCCCTGCAGAATACTTTCTTCACAGCTCCAACTAATCCCTTATAAATGATGAACAAAATGAGCAGATGAAATCACACATTTAATATTTACCTTTTTTGTAATGTGTGATGCTGTTGACTTGTGTTGAGTTTCTGATTTAAAATATGCCACAGTTTTTCTTACAAAACCTCTTTCTCAAGTTGTCTTCTAGCCTGTATTTGTTCAGTTAGTTATTCCTTATGTATAACCTTGTCCTTATTGATCTGTCACCATTTTTTCATCAGGCTCTTTTTCCAATTTGTCATGCTCATTCTGAATTTTAATCCTGTCCTACAATATTTTTGTGATCTTTTCAAGCTTGGTACCAGTGACAGAGTCCCTGAAAATGATGAAGGGGGAGGATCAGGGTACTCAGTCTGGATAACTTATTTCCCAATTCTGTCATTTATTATGAATTGTTTGATATCTATGAAATGCTGTTAGTAATCTGATGCCCGTAGTATCAGTAAGATGTATGTATAACTATTATTTCCTAAGGAACATTGTTTGTGAAATATTGAACTGTTATGAAAAATTATGAAATGTTGAAACTGAAGGTGACAAACAATGGCAAACTCCCAGTATGGATAGATATTCTGGGCTCAGCAATCTGAGCAATCAGAGTAATACTGGCTGTTTCAAAGCCTCAAGTGCAGAGAAAGCAGTTGAAGCCTACAGAAAGGTCAGTCTCCAACTTCAAATTTAAATTCCTATTTTAAATATGGTGAACATTTGCAACTTAATCTGGAGTAACATCAGCTTGTGTTCTCAAGATAGGAAGATAGTGATTCAATTAGTTAATGTGTGTGCCTACACTTAGAAATACTAGCTTTTAAAGATGTTACACCTTCCTCCACTTCTTCATGTAAGGTGACTTGCAGACTTATTTCTGCCTGCAGGTTTAGGATGTAAAATGGGATATTTTAATAATCCAAATAGGCACAAACTACCTGTTCTATGCCATCTAGAAAAGCTTGATTTGCTCTTCTGGGCCTGCTCCAGATCATGAAGATGCTGCAAGCTGGATTAGATTTTAACAAGGTAGAATAAGATGAAAGCATAACAAGACCTCATCCCATCCATAAGTCATTCAAATATTCTCTAGGTTTTCCAAGCCTACTTGCTTCACCTGCTTTCAAACAGCTGTTGGATAAAAATGAACGTGGAAAAATGCATTTCCTTACTGGTTGTGCCTGAATTTATGATTATTGAGCCTCCAACTTTCAGTTATGATCTGTCTCATATATGTAATAACACATTTCCTGCAGGTGATGAGGTTTCTGTAACTTGTGATGAACTGCAGGCAGCAGTTTGGTTTATTTTGTAATGCTTCTTTGTGTGTACCTGAAAATGGATCATTTTTCTCCTGCAAGAATCACAACAGGTATCTCTGCAGGGTGACAGTCAGAAGTTGAACTGCACAGGGCAGGAGAGATGTTGCTGTTAGGTTTACTCCAATTAAACTATTGCTGTAACTGGAACAAGCCTACCCAGATGCAGGCTCTAAGCTTGCCAGGTGAAAAGTGTTTATTGGTATAAATAAAAAAAGATGATGAAGATTGTCTCTTCAACACATACAGTGGGAGGAATGGAAATTTGTCTGTTGTGGGTTCTGGTTTGGGGACTGCAGAGACTGTTTCCTCCCATGACCTTGTTAACAAGTGCCATACTTCTCCCTGTACGTATCAGACTAGCATGGCATTGGATATTAATCCTGATGGAAAAGGATTATGTGATTTTCACCAGCACTGAGGTAGATTATCCTTTTTGGCCTAGCTGGAAAGTAGTGAGAGTCTCTTTCTGCAGATGCTGGCAGGGAACAGTGTTCCCAGGAGAGCCATACCAGAATAACTGAGCATGAACAGCAGCCCTGACTTGAATTTTCTTTTCACTTTCCATTCATATCTGTTGTTCAAATGTGTTGCCTTTGAGAACTTTCTTCTTTGAGCAGGGGCAGTGGAGTTGATGGCATTGGTACTAGCTTTGAGAAGTCTGTCTGTTAACAAGCTCTTTGAAACACTGAGTAAAAATACCTGAAGGAACTTTTGGGACAGCATCCAATTTAAAAAGAAGTCATTTCACCTTGCTCCTAGCTCCCCATTCTAATGTTGAAGTTTTTGCTCAATATTTTGATAAACAATATTTTGTCCTTAGGTCTGGACACAACTGATATTTTGGATGTTTTTCTCTATCATGTTAAGCCACCTGGTATCTCTGCTAGGTTTCACAGTGGATAATAACAGAACCAGTCATGTTTTGGTACTCACTTCCCACCATCTATCCTAGGGAACACATCCCATCCTCTCACACCCTCTGAGTTGTCTTGTACTTCCCTAGACTGTTTCACAGAAAATTCTGCTTCCAGGAAGGGGCAGGAACTGCTGCTTTTGCTTGCAAGAAAAATTCAGGTTGCTGCTCCTACAATCTGTAGTGGCACCACTGCTTCAGGGCATGAGGAGTCTTGGCCACCTGTGTGGAAGGTGTTTGCTGTATGAGAGCTGTTCCTCATCTTCTTCAGGGCAGAAACAGTGGTTTGGGTATAGGGTTCAAGGGATGGATCCTGCCCAGTGCTCACCGGCTGCACTGTGCTGTACTGGAGTAATGATATGGGGTAGATTTGCATGGGGTAAACTGGTGTCACTTCAGCCACTTCCTCAGGTATCACTTTGCAATAATTGAGTCATTCTAAATACAAATATGTTGTTGTTTGTTAGGGCTCTTTTTGTTTGGTTTGTTTTGGCTTTCTTATTGCAATAAAAACTTTGATCGTACAAAAAAACTGCTGAGGAACTAGCTGATGCCATAGGCTTGCACTGTAATGCTGCACCCTGGGATCCCTTATGGAAGTCCATATAATTTACATCACTTTTTTTCTTCTCTGGTGTTTATAGACTAAAGCATTAAAAAAATATAAGGAAATGTGGAAGTTTTAAAAGTTATATTTGAAGGTTTTATATATTTGCTTTCTGACTTCTGAGAAAATTCATACAGAGAATATTTTCTCAGACCTTCCAGAGAGCAACTTATTCTTTCCTAAAGTAGGTAACATCACTTTCTCCCCAGAAATGAACATTTTTCTTGTGTGCCTTGGCAGGAACCTCAGGGACTGGGCACCTAGCGTTCAGACAGCCAGAGTAAAGAAAAATGAGAAAAAAAAAATCCACCTCTCCCTGATGTAAAGGCAGAAGTGTTTGCATGCTACATCAGTAGAATCTGCTCATTAGACCTGCAAACTGCCCGGTGAAAAATGATCTGAAAATAAATGTGCAGTGATTCATTTCTTTTTTCCTTCCCTGAGTTATACCTTTAATTAATCTCAGTCAGTTTACAAAATCCATTTTTACTCAGATTTAAAAAGCATGCACTTTGACAAATAAATCTAGTAGCATGTGTACAGTGTTTGTGATTGTTGCTACTTAAGACCTGTCAGCAAATGTATCACTACTAATTGCCCAAGTTTCAAAAAATCAAAACACTATAGTTTTATGTTAAGGAGGCAGTTGAGCCCTTAAATTACTATATCAGCTTTAAACTGCTTTAGTGCAGTACATAGAGGCATGTCAGTTTGAATTCAAAAGTAATAATTCAAACAGTTGTCAATAATTGTACATAGAATGCATAGAATACATTTATTTTAATCCAGTTAAGCTTTTGCTTTTGCTTTAAAAATTTTTTCTCCAGAATCCCCAAATTCTTCATGGACCTGAGAGACCAGTATATAAGAAGGTCATTAAAAAATTAATCCATTTAGTTCAATGAAACCCAGGCCCAACTCAGGATATCATGTGCAAATGACAAACAAAACCAAAACCCAACCCAGTGAAAGAAATGTGAACCAAATGATGTCTTTTATTTCAAGAAGTGCAGCCATTCTGCCTCCCTTATCTCTGCAGTAATGCTTTATATTTTATGAAAACCCTTTAGCTTACATTGTTGCAACCATCTTGACCCAACATAAGGTCTCATTTAATCTCTTCCTTTTTCATTTAGTTTATTCTTTTAAAAAATTTTGAACATGAGTGTACTTCTCTTAATACAAGCATCTTTCTGACTTCAAGTTGTATTTTGCAGTAATTTAAGAATATTTTTCTCTCTTCTTTTTTCTTTTTGTTTTAATCTTTGCCAGGCATACTTCTGGTTGATGTTTCATCTAAAAGCTGCCATGCATAGATTCTGTAACCCCCAAAAGCTGTATCTCACAAATGTACTAGTAGCCTATATAGAAACCTCAAACATTGTGATTCTGTGATAATGTAGCTAATATTTACATAGTATGCTATTGAAAGTATGTCTAATATTCAATGGGAAGTAATTTATTCTGCAAAACTAAGGTAAAGGCAGCTCAATGTGATGTCATGCTGCTGGGAAGGCTCTTGTTCACATTGGGCATACCAACAGTCTTAACACAAACCTGAGAATAGTCAGCAGCTCCTTTCTCAGTTACACTGAGCTGTAAAAATAGTCACCCTGACCAGCAACCAGAAATTTGACCTTATAATGCTCTACACTAAAGCTAATCCTTGTTACAATAACCTTGCTTTCTTGCTTTATCCTGCCTGTGGATTGTTGCATGATATTGGTGACATTTTAGGGAGATTTTTATTGTGTGTGGAAGAATACAGGTTTGATAATACTTGGAGACTGTAGCAAGAACTCTCCCTAAACTCAGGTTTTTACTAATACAAGGGAATAGGCAGAGAGAATTGCTTTATTTTGGGTGGGGCTGAAGTGTTTGATTTTAACATTGTGAATGCTTATCATTGGAAATGATTTTTAATGTGCCTTAGAATTCTTACCTGTCCATGAAATAGCATAGATACAATATAAATAAAAGGTAATAAATATTCAAGCCATGCTATTGTTGAATGACAGTTGATGTTTTCAGTGGATTTTATGTATCCGTCAGTGATAGACTACAAATAATTTATTACATTCTGCCTTCTGAAATGATGAGATTTTATTAAGTAACATTCAATTAATGAAACAGCACACCTTAGGCAAAATAGCTACAACATGTGCCACTCATCACTCCAAAGACTAAAATCAGTCTCTAAAAATGAGACCAGTGAAACACAGTTACACGTTGTACCAAAGAACATACTCCTTTCAAATCAAGGGCATTTAATCTCGGGATGCTCACTACCTGTAAATATGGTATTTGTAAAATTGCTTCATCACAAGACTTACATTGCATACTGCCCTGCTGAAATAGGCACACAGATCAGAAACTAGTCTAGCAGACAGTCTTTTCTGTAATCAGGGAGTGTTATGAGACTTTTTCATGGATATTATCTTCTATATTCTGGCTTGGGACCAGCAAAGTGGGACCAAAGTGCGTGGGGTGGCTAAGAATCACTGCTGCTGCTCACAACTAAGCTTCTTGCTCTTTGAATCCTTTTATTGCTTCCTCACCTATTCTATATTAGCACTGAGCCTTCTGACCCTGCTGTCTAAGACTCACATAATCCAAATCTTGGTTTTGGTACATCTCTGCTACTATCTCTTGTATCCCTTCTACTTCACATTCCTCTCCCTTTGTGACTTCATCATCATCATCAAATAAGTATCTGGTGTCTTCATGTTACAGCTTTCCAAATTTTGTTTTCCTTCTTTGAGCTTATTTCTAAGGGGTACAACTACCTGTTCTTGCACTTCTTACCTGCATCCTGTCACAGCCAGCCTGCTGTCCGGGGGGGGGGGGTTTCTCTAGTCTGAAAGAATCAACCCTGTAAATCTCAGCCTGCAAAAGCATAGTCGTATGGGAAGTGTTGTGGTCTGAATATCTTTGTTAGTCCTATATGTGAACCAGCGGTTTTTGTCCCAGCCATGTGAGTTTCTGGTAGCTTCAGTAGGCTTACTCATGATAGCAAATGCTGCATTCAATGGTAGGCATTTACAGGATCATCCCCTATGATTGTAATTCCTTTTAGATAGAGAATGTGTCAGCATTTTATAAAGGGATGTAAAGACAAATGTGGCCCATACAAAGTCTCTGTAATTAATGTTGCCCCAACAGTTGATTACAGGAATTTATAGGTTACACTTTCACCAGGATACAACATTCTGAGTTTAGTATTTATGAAGAAAGGATAGGAAGAAAAAAAGTGGAAAGTTGTGTCAAATGTTCCTTAATATTGTGGCTCTTTCTGTGGATGTAATGTTCATCTGTTTAGAAATACTCTTGACAACAGAGAGATGTCCTTGTTGTCTTTCCCAAATTTTAACTGCTGCTTCTGTCTCAGACTTGTATTTCCCCCAGTCTGCACATATGATATTTAGGATGTATAAGCATAGAGAACCTTTCCCTGAAAAATTCCAACAGGTGTTCCTCTGTGAACTTTGTGTAAGCATCAAATTGTTAACTGTTTGACAGATTAAAAGAAAGAGAGAACAAAGCTCAAAGGACAACAATTCTCCCTTACGCAATCTAGAAAACAATACTATAAAATATTGCATCAGCTGTTGGCAGCTGTACATTTGCCTGCCTGCTAATTTAGCATCACAACTGTTCCAGAATTCTTTGTAATCTAGCCATTGCTATTTATATTCATAATGATTTGTTTAAGGTCTCTGGACATATCAGCAAAAAGTCACGAAAAAAAGCAAAATGAAGATTAGTTGGCTGAAAGTGCATAGAGTACAGCAGAATAACCCAGCAATGAAGTTGAGATAAAGTTTATACACAGCAAATAACTTCAAGAAAAGGTGGAATAGCTTTTTCAACTCATCTTATAGGAGCCAGAGCCTCTGATTTTGGCACCAGGCAGTTCCCATCAGAGGCTATTAAGAGCAGGGAAACAGGTGTCTGGTGGCTAGGGAAGGAAATGAGAAGCCATGACACCTGAATTGAGATCACAGACCTGCTCCTGCCTTCATGCCTGAAGACAAGGTATTAACTGCTTGATGCCTCAGTTCCTCTCCTGGCTGTAATGGCATCCAGCTCTCAGCTGTTAAAACTTTTCTTATTTATGAGATGTTTTTTCTATAGAGAACTGTAATGATGCAAGGCAACTTTATTATGTTCTGTGGAAAATGCTAAGTTAAGAAAAAACAATGAGGGATTGTGTAGTGGAGCACAACACTTTTTAACGTTGAGTCTCTAGGTCATTCTGAAGCAGGGATTTGAGTGGTGTCCCTTAAGATTTGCTGTTATACATGCTGAAATGATCAATCAAGGATAAAAAATAGACTGTTCTCATCTCATACATCATTTCACAGTGAAACAGTTAAACTCCTGGCTGCTTTCTGAAAAACAGAGATCTGCATTAATAAGGTGACCTTATCAAAGCCACCCCTGGGGGGAAGGGAGGGAGAAAAAAGGTTGTAGAAAGAAAGTGAATCCTATTGTTAATCTTTATTCAGGGAGACTTGGATTCCTGAATGCAAATTACTTTATATTTAAATTGTGTGAATGCACAAAAGGTTCATGTCTACAATTGACAGTTATTTCATTAGCTGACTCACAGAACCTTGCAAATGGTTTCTAGTGTTAACTTTCCTTGGATTTGTTTTCTTTGTTCTTAGCAGATCTTGCAATGGTGATCATTTTGATTAATGTATTCAACACTCTGTTTTACTCCCAATTCATGTTTTTTGCAGCAGTCAGCGTTCTGGCCTGGGTAAGGTAAGACTACAAGGTGGCTTTAGTGTTTCACCAGTAGTGCTGATCTGATGGGCTGGCTTCCAGCTGGAGATGAGAGAAGCATGGAGGCTGCTGTAATGTATTTTGCATGGTAGTGACCCCAAAGACAAGTGAAAACAGGCTTTCATCATCAAATGTAGGATTGTCTCAGCCATGTCCCTCTGTGACAGCAGACAGGCACTGCATGGGCTCTGTACTGCCAGAATATCATCTGTATCACTGTGAGACTTTTAGGGCCAGGTACACTGGCTTTCTGCCTCTGTTCAGATAGGTTTGTGGTTCACTACCTCCCAAAACCAAAGTTTGTGTGTTTGTCTGTTTAAAAAAGCTACCATATAAGTTGAGGTATTAATTTTGGGGGGAAGGAAAATGTGTAGGTTGAAGTTCATCCTATCTTGCTTCAGACATATCAATACTAAGTGTCTGGTCCATGCTACAGATTGAGCAACCAAGAATCAGTTCAGGAGAGAATGGCTTTTCCTATCCCTAAACTGATGGATGATCTCTCTTCTGGAGGTGCTGGCCATCCATTGACCCAAAAGATGGGCTTCAGCAAGCTGGTCAAGTTTCAGTATGTGGAAGTTTAGGGCAGATCCTCTCAACCACACCTACTGAACTAGACTGAATATCATCATCAATGCATCAATGGAAAAAACAGTTACGAAAATTGCTTGGTTAGTTGCCTCAGATACACATCAATATTCAAGGCAAGTTGCCGAAGGCCTGCAAGCTCTAGGTATCCTTTCCCTCTTTTCCTCTATATGTCTTTTACTCAGCACTACATTTTTATTCTTTTCAGAACTTTCTGGCATTTGTTGCTGCAATCAATCTGCCATTCCCTGCTGACGCCTCTTATTGCATTGGTTTCTCAAAATCTTTCATCAGCGCCTCAAGCATTACATTGTTCTTCAATCTGTGTCAAGCTCCTAGTCCTAAAATACAAAGACCTCAGGGGCTGTGGCCTTAGTTTCTTCACAAGCCACTTGTCTCCATTACCCTGAGAGTCTGTAGCTTCAAGAATCTTATCATGGAAAGATCCTAGGACAAAACACTTGAGATACAAAGGCAGAGCCTGAGCAATAAAATCAGAAAATGTTCAGGCCTAACCACCTCTATAAAACATCACTTTGAAACTGTTGTTCATATGCAGGGATGTGAACTCATCTGAAGCCTTGTGAATATTGTCAAGCTCTTTTCCATTTTTATAGGAAAACCAACATAGAAAGGATTTTCTGAGAAATGTTTGTTTGGGAAAGCAGAAAATTTGCTTTTCTTCAGGTTCAGATCCTTGAATTTTTTAATCTCGATTTTACACGGTCAACTACAAAAAAAAGGAAGGAAAAGTCATGAGAGTGACTAAAGGGAGGCTCTGAGAGAAAGCAGTGGAAAGGAAGATTATTTTTTGCTTCACAAGTCTAAGTGCTTTTCCCCATTCTCTGTTCTGATTCACAACAACAAACGTAAAAGGATTTTTTCAGCTTTTTTTTAAACTTACTTACTGTTTACCCATAGATGTTTAAATTAAAAAGGTGAAAGGGAGCAACAAAGATAGACGGGAATGAGTATCAGAGATGTGCAATAGTTAATGGATACTTGAAACTCAGGGGAAGGGTATAACAATGATTCAAGCTGATGAAGGAAAAAAGCTTTAAACAAATATTCTCAGATAAAATTCCATCATACTGCTTTTTCACCCAAAATTATCACAAAACATGAGTTTGGTCCATAACTGGGCAACTCTTCTAGATGATCTGGAAAAATGATTCTGATCTCTTTGTCAAAGATGATAACACTGAAAGTACACAGAGGTTTGACATGCAAAATGTTAAAGAGAGAAAAAAAAAAATTTCTTCTCCTTAATTTTTATTTTACATATTTTTATGCCAAATGGTAGGCTTTCTGAGCTCTGTGACAGAGAGGTGTTACTTGTGAACAATAATTTCAATGGTTTTGGTTCAGTTTTACCTTAATGTATGAATCCCATGTCCTTGCTGTCACAAAATCTCTGGTTTACCACTTTAGCAATATTGCTGGCATATGTCTCCAGCTGTCTGTTGCTGACATAGAATTGCTTGTGATTATCTGATGCTGAGCTGTTCTGCTCTGTTTTTGTGTTTTTAATCTCTCCAACAATACCTGAACATGCTGTGCAGATCATGATTATTGGGGCAGATTACAGTCATCTTTGAAATTTACTGTCCGCACAGAACACTGGAAATTCTTATGATCTTTATATCCAGGTTGAATGTGAATTACATTTCTTTCTGATGTTGTAATTTAACATTGCAGACTGTTGACTTATTGACTGTAAGATTAGCATTTTCTAGATTGACAGACAAATTGCCTTGTAGGAGTGTCTATGTGTATTTATACATCATCCAAAGGTCAAACTGTAGAATACACTTTCACTGACTAGAGATAACTTGGTAAATTATATAGCTAGGACCAAAACTTCTAAATGTAAAAGATGAAAGTTACATACTGAAACTCATGTTACTTTTCAAGTAAATAAACCACTCAGCAATACTGATCACTCGCAGTCTTCCACTGATGTTCATTAAATAGCATCCCAAAGACATAGCTGCCATTTGAGAGGACTTATTAAGACAGAGGAAATTCCAATATTCTTCATAGCCTTCCTAAGCATGGAGTTTATATTGATCTTGCTATTTCAGCAATGACCCTGTTAAAAAAAACCCAAATATAACAGAGCATCCATATGGAAAGCATTTTTTTCACTTCCAATAGTCTTAAAATCTGAAGGTGTAAAAACCCAAAACCCCAGACAAGCCAAAACATGTTAGGTGCTGTAAGAGCAACAGGTATGCTTACTGAGAATATTTTGTCAGAGGAAACATAGCCTTGGAGCTATTTGAGGCATTTAAGAGTAAGTCTAATTATTAATTGTATTTCTTACTACCCACTTCAGCAATATTTTTCTCTTTAGAATATAGGCCTTTAAATAAATTACTGAGAAATTATGTATTTCCTGCAAACCAGCTGATTTGCAGTAACTGCCCATATATGTGTTCTTACTGCTGGTAAACATGAGTTAATTCAAAGCAGTTTGCTCTCAGTGGAACAAATATGTTACCCTTCAGTAGCTTGGTCACCTGCTGTGCTTTTACCTTTACAAGTGGCCAGGAAGAAGTCAATGGGAGCCTGAGAGCAGGAGAGGAATACATTCCTTTCCTGGGGTTTTTGACTTGAGGAAATTATGTGTGTCTAGATGAAGAAAAAGATTTTTACAAGTGGAAATGCTGAGTGGGGGTCTGAACCCCTTCAGCCAGGAACCTTACTTGCCAGGCAAGGGCCCCAGTAAGGAACTTATAGATGAAAGATGGCTGGTTTGGAAAGAAATCTCTCTCAGCCTGTGTTTTGAAAGGAGGTTTACACACACCTACGTTCAGGTGAGAATTGCAGGCTGTTAAAGTAAGAAGATGGAGGTGTCCTCTTTCAATCTTTGCTCCAGAGGAGGGGAGTTACAATGCTCTGTACTCCACAGTCTTTGCAGATGGGATTTTGGCAGCTTCCACACTGAGCACAGATGGTATTTGAGATCTTGTTCGGAGACAGCCCTGCAGGATAAGCAATAACTCTCTGGGATTTCTTGGATTGTAAAGCTACATATGGGTATATGAGTTCCACTGGAGTCCTTTCTAGGTCCAACCTCTCTTTGAGTTCATTTCACAGTAAGGTGTGAGCAAGAGTGGTTAGTGTCTTTTGATGAACATACTTTTTAAAAAAAATAAAATTAAAAAAAAAAGAAGGGAAAAAAATACTGTGATAGTGGTCAGGAGTGATTTCACTGAGTTTTGAGAAGAGACCATGGAAAATCAAAATATTCGTGTCACACATGGTGGGTAAAATCAGTAAAAAGTCTCTGTGGGCAGCAGCTGATCATAAAGATATATACAGAAGCCTCAGTATAATGAAATTGCTCACTCCCCTCTTTGTTAAATTATAATTGGCGTCCTTGTTAGTAATCACACAATGGAATTAAAGACTGCCTTACCCTTGGAGACTGACTGTGCTTTTCTTTGTACAGATAGTCCCTCCAGGTCAGAGGCAAGGTAGATAATAATGTCTACTAAACTGTCCTTACTTGTTAAGAAATATGTCAGTTGATCATTTTTCATAGGTAAAAATTTATCTAAACCATTATTAGCTTACTTCCCAACCAGTTAACTGTTTAAAGCAGTATCTTGGGCTACTGCACTGTGCTGCATCTATTTTAGCCCTTAAACAAAATTTAGACTTCCTTTTGGATTAAAACTGTAGGTATGCTTTATATTTATGTTGACTAAGTACTGTGATATATTCTCAGTAGTGCCACCTTTAGCTTGCAATATAATGCCTGTTGTCTCCCCACCTATCTTATCTTTTGTATTTTATTACCTCTTATATGTACTGGTAAATAAAATGAGAGCGAACTTGGAAAATATAGGCCATTTGGAAGAAATTCTGTGTGTATCATATCAGAGAATTTGAAAGATTATGGAAATATTTACAACTCCCAAAGAGTCAATCTCTGCACCAAGACTGAATTTAAGAATGGACACAAGCCCTGTTTAGCTGTTCTGGAAAGACTTGTTTCCCAATACCTTCTGTCCTCAGAACAGTAAAACTAGTTATGATGAATTTAGCAGTCTGTACACTGCAGTGCTCCAGACAGTTTCTTATTTTCCTTGACATTATTTTTTCATCAGTTTGGACTGTGTAGTATCTGCAGACAGTGTATGTTCAAAATATTGGATTGCTGTGTTTTTGCATACAAACCTTATAAAGGAAAAGAAATACCAGACTGTGTGTACAAGCATCAAAATTTGATTATATGCAGGATCTAATCTTAATAACACACCATCCTCCCTGAAAAGTGCTGCAAGAATATTCCAATTCATATTCTGAATGGTGTGTTTCTCTGCAGTCATCTTGCAGAATTCTTATTCCTACCAGGAGAATATCAGCACACTGAACTGAATAAAAATGTATGCACTAAATTGCTTATTCAAATGTCCAGCTTTGATGTTTGTAGTGAATTTAAGCAGAAGGCAATATAACCTGACCTTTGTTTTATTGATACAAGAGGCTAATGTGAGTTACAAACCAGGAAAGAATGAGAAGTTGTAGAATATGCTGGAAATGTGAAAAAAATGCAGATTTCAGTTATTAGCTTTCACAGCTGTATTTGCATAGAAATATACTAACGCCTGGATGACATTTCATGCATGAGCTTGATAGAGCATCCTTAAACATATTCATGTTGGAAGAGTACTTAAAGGGAACCTCAAACTAAAAAATTCTTCCAGTCTTTGTTTAAAAAAATAAACAACAAACCCAAACCCATAGTTTCCCTAGGGTATTCTAGTACAAGATATTTCTTTATGAAACAAAGGGGTTTTTGTTGTGAGGTATACTGTGACAGCCCATGAAGGGCCATACTTTCTGATCATAGTTTAAATCAGATCCTAATTCCCCTGAATGTTAAGTGTTATTGCTCAATAGATGTTGCTCAGGCTTTTGTGGAAAGTACTAACAAAGCATGAAGCCTCTTGAGGTTTCAACTACCTCTTGGGTTATCAGTTTCCTATGCTGTTTTCTATTTTGAGGTAACACCTTACTTGTAGGTGGGGCAAAGATGAATGCTGATTTTCTATGCTGTGTGAGATAAAAGGAGTTACTCTTCCTCACTGAACTAGAAGAGTTTCTGGTGTGATACATCACAGTTATCCCATGGTATAAATTTTTGGGAGTTAGATGACAGCAACTCCTTCCAGTTAACATTTTCTTGTTGTATGGTGGTGGTGGAATTTTTTTTTTTTATGTCACCTACTATCACAGATTATGTGCAAGTTCATTTTTAACTCATAAGTGATAAAAATGTCTAGTTCTAGTAAGAGTGGGGAGGTTTGGAGAATATAGTGAAGGTTTTTTTCATCAGTGAGCACTTGTAGTTTCAGTTTCCAGCAGTTTCAGCGTTCAGTTTGCCAACTGTGAAGAATTATGTTCTTTTAATTTAAATGTGATTATTAACAAGACACAGCTAAGGAAGGCACTTTTCTGAAATATTCCAAGGATTATTCCTGCTCTGTTATCTCCCATTTACCTTCCACAACAGGATTGTACATGCTCACATTAGCTGATGTTCTTCAGAAGAGCTGCTGGTCTATCTCTGATTCTGACTTTCATTAGAAGTAGAAAACTCTACCTTCTAAAGTGGTAAGATGTGAGCACCAATTCCTGGGAATATTTTCTAAAAACTCACTTTGTACTAAAATATAGGTATCCCTGAAAGGGATTAGAAGGACTATGACAAAAGTATGAATTTAAAAGCACTGGGGCATGAAAACATATGTCTTTAAGGAGTTTTGACTCCACCCTCACACAGTCCCATTCCTGCTGCTGCTGATTGTCAAGAACTTTCCAAAAGAGCAAGAACCATCTCTAGAGCCTGCCCAGTCTCCCATTAAAATCAGACTTTTGAAGGAAAGTGGAAGTGTGGAGTATGTGTAAGTACCATTCTGGAAAAAAAATGCAGTCACTAGTAGGTGACCTGCTTTTCTTCTGTGTGTATCCCATATTACTTGTGTGAACCTCTCAAGCAGAATAGGTCTGTACAGTAAAGGGCTGCAGGATCATTTTCCCTGTCTGTTAGAGATATAAATGCTGGATCAAGACAGAATGTTGCTGTGCAGATGTAGGAATAGAAAACCAAAATGGAAATATTATGAAAAATGCTCTCTTACTCAAGAGGACTGTCTAAACCCTAACATAAATACAGGTAGTGTCCAGTAATGATATTTTACACTGAAGCCCAAAGGTTATAAAAAGACTTTAGTCTTTGCCAAATGAAAGTCACTTTGTCATCTAAGGTACAGAAGAATCAAATATTTGCAGTGATGCAAGAACTATGTACATAAAACTACTTTTAGAGTTGTATTAGTGAAAAGCCTGGGAAAAATAGGCTGAAGTCATCAGTCAATGGTAGTAGCAGTAAAGATCATTCAGTCAATGGTAGTAGCAGTAAAGATCATTCTTGCAGACAGTAGCAGTGGTACCAAAAGGACATGTTTTAAGGGTGAGTCCATACATGAGTCAGCACAAAGAAAATGTCTTTTCTACCTTCCTTTCAGGCAAGAAGTTTATAGCATGGAAAACTTCATACTGACTGAGCACAGAAGATGGTATTTAGCAAGACTTTGAATGGTATACAGCAGGGTGGGAGCTGAAAGTCATGATGATTTGGGAGTCATTTGCAGCTCCCAGACAGCCCAGCTTCCGGCTGCTGCTGAGAAAAGGACTGGGTGAGAGAGGGGAGGATTACTGCCTTGCACCCAGGCAAGACAGCGCTGACTGGCAGCATCTCCTGGTTCCTGTTGACTTTCTGTGGGCACGTTTAACCTGTAATTTGGAGAAGGAAAATACAGTCTGGCACGTGTTCTTGAAGGGTTGCCAGTTCCAGATCTACCCATTGCATATCCTGCCAGAGTGGTAAAGATAAGTATCTTACAGGACAGTATCCACAGCAACAGGCACTGGAATTTTATCTTTTCAGTACATATGAAAACCCAAAGAAAATAATTACTTTCTCATTTTCCAGTGTTATAATAGTAATAATGACCTCTAGGTCAGGAACTTTTTAGCAGTTAATGACTGTCTGGCTTTTTCTTTGGCCCTTGGTTTCTCCAGCCAGTCATTAACAGTAAGGAAAGTGCATTTTCCAGTGGTCACTTTGGCTTAATCATTACCTTTTCATACTACAGAATATCCCAGCTGGGAAATGTCTCTTGTATGCCAATGGATCCATAAAGTGTTCCTTAGGTTTCATTTCTTTGAAAGAATATTCTGTTAGGACATGAGAGTTTAATGTAAAAGATGATTGAGCATGTTCCTCAGCCCTAAGAAAGGTTAGATGACTCTCAGGAATTGGGACTAAATAGCTTTGCAGTGATAACCTTTGCCTTCTGAGTTTGGTTTAAGGCCATAGATTTCAAAAGATTAAATCTTAATAATTTATCTATGTAATCTGGGCTCCCACACAATCCTCTGGGTATTGCAGTGCTTTGGAAATTATATGTGGGAGCAAATATTTTCTCGTCCGTCTTCCAGGACCATACAGGAACTGAACTTCTTTTTTGTTTGTTTGGGTTTTTTTTCTTTGTTTGAATTTTATATGTAATCATTGTGCCACTGAAAGCAGTGTGGCAACAGTGTCTTGGGAGTTAAAAATTATTCAAAAATTAAAGGGGAACTATCCTCTGGAATGCTGCCCTGCTCCATTTGTCTAGCTAGTAGATTACTGCTCTATCTCAAAACACCTAGAAGCTGTATATGACTGTTCAGAGAAAGATTCACTTATACTTGGAAATTACTTTGTCTATCATTTTATCATAAGATAAAAAATGAGACACTATGGAATGAAGGTATCTTCTCACCACCCATACTCTTGGTAAAAATTAACCAGATCATGAATAGACTGTATATGTGTACATAGATAAACCTTTGAACAGTCTTCAGTTCCTGTGCATTGTTATTTGAGTTACTCTTTAAGCTTTAGGACTTTAAGTGTCATTGTTAAAATACAGTGTTACCTAAAAGATTTGTGACTGTATCTTCTCTTCAGGGTATATTTGAGCTTGAAAACAATTGTGTAGGAAATGCACTTCTTGGAGGGTAAATAAATTCACAGAAAAACAATAGTTTTCTAAACTGCATATTGAATGTGTAGGGATTTCTAGCCATAGTCTAGTGAATGGTTATTGCTGAGTATTAAGGTAGTAGGTGAAACACCTCCACTTGAACCATAAAGAAAAAAGGGAATTTCTTCATTAGTACATTTAAAATCAGTATGGTATCCCTTGAGGGTTTGGTATTAAACATGGCAGTAATATGACTGATAAGCCTAATTTTAATGTTTTGCTGTGAAATAAATTTAGCACCTCCTAACTATTATTGGTATTATTAGCTTTTAATTTTGTGTCTTTAAGTGAAAAGACAGTGTGCACGTCAAAAGAGCAGGCATCGGCTTTTACTTTAGCACCTTTTTTACTTTTCAAGAAAAATAACAGCAGCAAAGTATAGGTAGTGTTCCAGGAAACAGCCACTCAGGAGTCCTGCAAGGGCTGGGACTGTGCTTTGTGGTTTCCTGACTCTTGGAGTGACACTTTTACTTTTTAAGCTGAGGCTACATTTGTATTTTGAAAGTATGACAATCTACTTCTCAGGAAAGTTGTGTTGTTTCTAAAAGGCTGGACTTGGTAGAGATTTAAATCTGGTAAGGATCCAGGAATTCCCTTAACAATGAGTTTTGAAATCTACGCCTTTAAAAGAGCTCTACATCTTTAAACCTCAAGCTAACCTCACTGTTAAAACTGCTGCTAACCATTACTAGGAACCTGGAAAGTCCAAAAGAAAGGATTAACAATACTTGTGTTTCATTCAGTGCTTAAATGGATCTTCTTCTCAGCTTCACAGCTAGCCAGTGCAGATTATTATAGATTTTAAAGCCAGAAATTAACACTGTTCCTTGTAGGCAGAAGAGAAATGTACGGGATCATTATTAATTCTTTAGCATTGTAATGCCTTCTGGCTCAATGTGTGTGCTAGGGACCAAGCATAAACACACATTTATTATCTCGACCCTTAATTTGTTCCCAAAAATGTCCTTCAGTGGAGAACAGCCTTTCTAAAGGATTTCAGACCTTTTTTGGCTGCTGATAGATTTTTACAGCCTTTGCTGTAACTAAACCTTCAAATGTACAATGTTGCAAATACCAGCTTAAAGTATTCCTTTAAAAAAAAACCAACCAACCAACCAACCAAATCCAAACAAAAACCCCACTATGATGCTAGTTGCTTTCACATTAAGTCTTTCAGTTTTCTTTCATTGCGGCAAACTACCCAGGACTCCTTGATACCTGAAGAGATCTTTCCTCTTCCAAATCAACCTAAATTTTGAGTCTTTAGCTTCTCTTCACTTCCCCTGTTATTTACAGTTTCTCCATTTTCCTGTGTCCTGTCCCTCAACTGTGGTCTTAGACGTTGCTTATAGAATTCAGCTGTGGAGGAGACACAATCCTTGAGTTCAAGCGAGTGCACTGAATCCCTCGCTAGCCACTGGAGTTAGTGGGTCAAAACTGTCCTTCACATAGTTTTAACGGTGTCCACGGGGTAATTCCAGCTATCAGTCTGTCCTGTCATCTTTCTGCAGCTCCTTCTACCTCCATTGGGACATGAGATAAAGAAGATAGGAGTCCTACTGCAGCTGTTATTGTTTGATCAGCAACACAATCATTGCTGGAATTTCATTTCCCTTGCAGCCTAGCTACTAGAATACATTTGTCATCCATACTTTGTAGCAGGCTTATATTTGCCTGTAATTACATACCAGTCTGGCAATACTTTATTGTTAACATAAAGTACTGCTGTTTAAATCCCCAATCTTAAGCTGAAGTATTTGCAAAACTCTCTAATTGCTAAAATAATAAAGCTGCCATTATTGTATGGGAAGTTTACAGCTTATTACTGAAATATTTACATAGGCTTAACTATACCTGAATTCATTCCTTATGTTTTCATGTGTTGCTTAAGAGACAGATAGACTTCTGCTGGGCATAACTGTAAGTTTCTGATACTTTCACAGAATGGCTGAGGCTGGAAAGGATCTTGGGAGGTCATCTTGTCCAGCCCTCTGCCCAAGCAGGGCAACTGGGAGCAGGTTGCCCAGGGCCGTGTCTGTATGGCTTCTAAGTTATCTCCTGGGCAACAAGCTCTCTGGGCAACCTGTGCCAGTATTCAGCCAAAACTATACTTCAGGTTTTCCAGCTTGTGGTCTGTTCCTATGTATTAAGAAGTCTATAAAAGAAAACTAGTTAAAACAAGTTCACCATCATTAAACTCAATGTAATGGGTACAGACAATACTGTAAATGCTTAGGGATATGCAAACCAAAAAAGAGACTAGATTTTTATTTCATTTTGTCTTGGCTTTTTGCGAACGGAAAACCAGTGATGACCCTCTCTTGCTGTTTATTACTCATTCTGTGATGTTTGTTTGCATCTGTTTTGCCTTAGAATCATAGAATCATTACGGTTAGAAAGGACCCTCAAGATCATCGAGTCCTTGAAATAATTCTCCACATATTATTGTTCTGTTCTGACTGATTGGGTAAAACAGACCTCAGCAGTACACACATGGGCAAGAGTGTGCTGTAAACCATAAGCAATGCTGCCATTGTTCTTTTTTTCATAGAGGAAGCTCGAAACATCTGTGCTCAGTATACAGTTGTCTCCAAATGCTCAGGAATTTGTGCTAAAACTGGCAGGGTCTCTAACCCGTTCTCACACACCTACAATTTCTCAACTCTGTGCTGTTTTGGGGGAGGATGGGGAAGCTTTGTGTTCTACTGCTGGATGGTACCATTGATTGCAGGTGGTTCTGCATTACCCAGAAGACCTTCAGACAAAAGCTTATATTCAGATTGTGTTGATACTTATATGAATGAGTGTAGGGTTCCATGTGGTGGTGTTTGGCCATGCAGGATCTGGTCTCGTCTCACAGGGCCATAGCTTCTCTTTCACCCATTCTGTGTTTGCTGGCACTGGCCTAGGAGCAGACCTCCCTGTGGGACACCTCTACTGAACCTGTAAAAGGCTCATTTCTGTGGAACGGGTGTAAAATCTTTTTAACTTGGAAAAAGAGCTTCCCAGAGCCTTTACTGGGGACAAGATTGAACAACCGAGCCCTGATGGCAAGCACCTCTGCCATAGACCGTGTCGGTCCACCAGGCCCTTCGAGGCCATGTCCGAAGCCGAGAGGCGGCAAAGCCGTTCCTCCGACACAGGTGCCTGGCGAGTAGGGGCTGATACCCCCCTCAACCATACTTTCGAAAGCCTCTCGGCCGGAGGCACCTGCTCGTCCCGCCTGCACCAACACCCTTGGCGGCGGAGGTGCGAGGCCGTTCCTGGGAAGCCGAGGCAGGCCCAGGCCTGCCGGCCGGCGAGCTAACATTGGCCCGCACCCTGCGGAGAGGCCAGGACACGCCCGGAGCCGCCGGAAGAGGTGTTTCCGCATGGGCCCCGGGCGAGCCGAGGCGGGGGAGCCGGGCGGGGGCTGCTCCTCCCGCGGGCCGCCACCGCCGCCCGGCCCCGGCCCCCCCAAACCCGCCCCTCGCCGAGCAGCAGCCCGGCTCGCGTCGCTCCGCGGTGGATTGCTCGTGCCTGCCCGGAGCTGGCGGCTGCCCGGCTGGCGGCGCGGCCAGGCGAGCTCAGCCGAGCGCAGAGGCGGATTTTGAGGAACAATAACAGAGCGGGGAGCGCGGGACCGGCGCGGTCGCCCCGCCCGCCCTCCGCACCATGTACGCCTTTGTGCGGTTCCTGGAGGACAACGTCTGCTACGCGCTGCCCGTCTCCTGCGTGCAGGACTTCAGCCCCACGTCCCAGCTCGACTTCGACAACCAAAAGGTCTACACGGTGTACCGCAACCCCGAGGAGGCGGAGGAGGACGAGGAGAGCCCCGGCCAGTGGGGCGATCGCCTGCTGCTCCACAAGGCCCAGATCCTGGCGCTGGCAGGTGAGGGCGGGCTGGACCGGGCCCAGGGTGAAGGAGAAGGTGGGGGGGGGGAGCTGGGGGAAGCCCCAAATGCCACCCCCTCCCCGCTGAGGTGGGGAAGGGAGGGAGAATGAGCAGGGGAGGGGGCGGCGGCATCGCGCCGACACATGCTCAGAGCCCGGGCAGCACATGGCGGGCGGGGGGCGCGGTGAGGCGGGAGGACGGAGATCCTGGGGCTGCGGGTGAGATGGGGATGTGGGGGGATGTACTTCCCCCCCCTGCCCCCAAATCCCACAACACAGTGAGGCCTGGGTAGCCCCAGGCCGGGGTACAACTCGCTGCGGGTTGTTGGGTGGTTTCTCACGGGCTGGCTTCTGCGGAGCAGTTTCCAAAATAGCTGTGAGCCCATGGTAGTAGCCATCGTTACACAGTGGCGGGCGGGGGGGAATCAGAAACTTAACAAAAAAAAAAGTTAAGGTTTTTATGCACAGTATATTTATAGTTCATGGAGTCATTTATATACCTTTGCAGTTTGGCAGTGTGTTGCCGACTTAGAGAGGTACTGGTTTATATCCACTTTGTTAGTTTAAGTGACTTCACAAATTGGAAGGCAGTAGTGGAACCAGACCTCTAGATACTATGCATGTTAAGCTTGGTTTTGCTACATTTGGTTTGTTTCATGTTTAACTTACAAATGGCTCTCTGTCTAGGAGGGCCAATTAAAGAAATAAACCCATATTTTGGCCATTTAAAGAAGTTCAGCCCTTGTGGGATAGTACTTCTGCTATGTGTGTCCCCAAATCATGACTCTTTGGCAGCATGTTGCCCTGATGACTTTCTGTAGTTTCCTTGCAGCCACAGAAAACACACTGCCATAGTGAGGTTGTCATAGAAACGAAGTTTGATGTTTGTAGCAAATTACTGGCTACAGTGGACTTGCCTAATAGTCTGTTGAAAGACAGGAATGACTATTTGAAATGTAAGTCTAGGTAGCAAAGTGATCCTAAGTTTTCCAGCTGGGGAGAAGTACTGGTTGTTTCTCTTTCCACAGATATGGAATGGGCTTCAAAAACTTATGCAGTCTAGTTTGGAGTTCTGAGAAAGCAACACTGAGTTCTGGTCCCTAAACAAAGTAACTTGGTGTTAAAGTCACATAAAACTAGTTTTTGGGTTTGTTCGGGGGGTTTTTTTGGTGTGTTTTTTTTTGTTGTTTTGTGCTGGGGTTTGTTTTGGGGTTTTTTGGTGTTTTTTTTTTTTTTTTTTGAAAATAACAGTTCCTAAACCAGTTCATTAAGTCCCTGACTTGGACAGTGACTTTTACCATCATTCCATTTCCTGTAGAGACCTTACACAGATGTCTGGAAAGACCAAGAAACAGACAAATGTGTATGTCATTTCCATGTTAAGTTTTTCCAGTTTCTGAATACTTGCAACTCCAGCAGTTCAGGAGAACTAATAAGGTAGCCTACCAGAGGAGTGGATTCCCCCTTTTTTAAGTTTTTTTTGTCCTGTGCCACCTTGTGTTTTGACTGTCTTGTCTATAGCGGAGGAGAATTGGTATATGAAGTATTTCTTGCAAGTTACTGGTTACATCCATGGAAGGCAGTGGTGTTAAAAGTCAGGGTTTGCTTGAGCTCTTCTCAAAGGCATCCCAATTGGACATCACCTTCCTCTTTCTCACTGGGGAACTGCAACAGCAGTACCCTTTCTGTTCCTCATGTTCATCTCAACACAAGTTGTTTCAGAGAAATCCTTACTAATAGGCATTTTGCTCCCTTGTTGAGCCTACCAGGTTACCTCAGTTTTCCAGCAGAAAGTGCACCTACTTTGTGCGTTCTCTTGTTCCAAACAGCATTGGTATGCACCCAAGAGAAGTGCTCTTCTCTGTGGTTTCCCTTTGTTACATCTGTCTTGAACCAGAACAAACCAATATATGCTGTTTCCTCTATAGAACAAGACTTGTTACCTGTATTAGTGATTTGCAGTAATTGCTCCCGAGAGAGTTTAATTTGTACAGGAAGGTCTCCTGCTGAGCCAGGAACACAATGAAACTTAACAGCTATCCTTATTACATCTGTCACATCTCAATATATCTGACTAGATCTACTGTTCACGTGCTTGGAAAACTTCTTACCTGAACTTCTGTGCTTCTTTCCAACCTGCACAATGCAAAAATACCATAATTGAATTAAACATATGTTGTATACTAAAGGTTACTTTTATAGTTGTCACTTTCTCACCAAAGTTTTAGTATTGGTGTTTGTTTTTTATTATTAAGAGTTTTCTTTTCCTAGTTTGTTTAAAGAAATTCAGATACTTCTCAAACTTCTACCAGTGTAAAGTAGGATTTCGCTCAGGGCTAAATACATGTTCATGTCCATAGCACATAGTTTTATTGGAGCACTGGTTATGTAAAGAGTTCATGGAACAATTGTCCTCTTTTCAGTCTCAAGCAATTCTTTGATCCTTTGTGGCAAGGTTGGATAGTTGGAAGCCCATATACTTGGGAACAATGTTGTTGTTGCTGCAGAGGGGAGTGCACTGCTGTGAAGATACCACAAATTTAAAAAGAAAAAAAAAAAAGGGAAGTGTTGTTCCAGGATGCTAGGAGCATGAAGTTATTGTATAGACTTGGTATGTTGAAGAGAGAAGTACTGTTGTCTTTAGAATACTTAAATAAGAAATAATATGTAGTAGTACTACAGCAAAGTGATAGATGAACTCTGAGCAGCTGTAGACTTTTCTTGTGACTGGGTACATATGGTTGGGAACTGCTGATAGCGGTGGCTGTGTGTTGGTCTGGGAATCTTCCAACTTTTTCAAAAGTTAGCCAAAGACTAGGGCTCAAACCAAGGTTAAAAGGTAAACCCCCAACTAACAGTTACAGACCTTTGAGCCATAAAAGGCATATTAAAAGGAATGTTTTGTGCCCTAACAAGTTCAGCATTTGATTAAGAGGCAACTGATTTTAGGTAGTACAGAGGAATAATTTTGTTTACCTCTTGAATGGAAAATACAGTTCAGCAGACTAGAGTTTCACTGTGTAGCTGGTGTTTGAGGTGGCATGTTAACTGGTCTGTCTTGTTCAGAATACAAAAAGTAGTAGACAGCTTTTCAGGAAGAATTTGAGTCTGTCTTTCAGATCATCCACACCCTTCCTTTTTTCTTCTTTTTTGTCTTCTCAAAATGCTAAAAAGCTGTTTTTCCGGTCCCTCTTCTTGAAATATGCATGCTGCTTGCAACTTTTCCACACTTGTCCAATGTAGTTGTTAGCAGAATTTCATCTTTAAGCATATTCACCTTATAGGAGCTAGCATGACCCTGTTGGAGCCTTTTCTTGCTTTGTACAGTGGTATTAGGTGGAATGAACTGGGGCTTCTTGAAGTTTACCACTCCATGCTGTGTTTGTTAACAAGTCAATAGTGACTGTCTTCTGATTGGAGGCATTATTTCCTGACTAAGGTAAATAATAGCTGCTGCCCTCAACATTTCTCACCCACACAACTGTAACAAACATCTCCATCAGGTTCTCATGGCAGTTCCCTGTCTGCCACAGCAAATGTGTGCATCCATATTCTTTCCTGCCCCTTTGTAAAATGTTATGCTCCACTTCTTATTAAAATAAGTTAGGTGATTTTTTTTTTTAAAAAAATGTTTGAAAGCCTGTGTAGCTCATGGTGAGATACTTTGGTGTGCCTTTCAGAAAGATGCAAAATCTCCCTTCCCAGAACAATTTTAAATTAAATGATTCTAGGACTGAGTTTTGAGTAAGTCTGAGGGCAGATACTAAGAATTTGAAACAGGCTTTTTCACTATGGATAGCTAATGGAGGAAAGACCCTTTGTCAAGTGCTGGAATAGTCGGTACTGGGACCGGTACTTTCCAATATATTCATTGACAGCCTGGCTGAAGGAACAGAGTGTGCTGTCATTAGTGTTTAGTGACACTAAACTTGGTAGAGTGGCTGACACACTGGAGGGTTGTGCTGCCATTCAGTGAGACTTAGGCTGGAGAGTTGGGCAGGGAGAAATTGAATGAAATTCAGCAAGGCCAAGTGTCGAGTTTTGCACCTGGGAAGGACCAGCCCCATGGATCAGTATAGATTGGGGTCTGAGCTGTTGGAGAGCAGCGAAGGGGAAAAGGACCTTGCAGTCCTGGTGGATGGAAGAATGACCATGAGCTACCAGAATGCTCTTGTGGCCAGGAGGGCCAATGGGATTCTGGGGTGTATTAGAAGGGGTGTGGTTAGTAGGTCAAGAGAGGTTCTTCTCCCCCTTTACTCTACCCTGGTGAGACTGCATCTGGAATATTGTGTCCAGTTCTGGGCCCCCCAGTTTAAGAAGGATAGGAAACTGCTGGAGAGAGTCCAGCACAGAGCCACAAAGATGGTGAAGGGGCTGGAACATCTTCCTTATGAGGAAAGGCTGAGGGAGCTGGGTCTCTTTAGCTTGGAGAAGAGGAGACTAAGGGGTGACCTCATCTCTGCTTTTAAGTATGTGAAGGGTGGGTGTCAGGAGGATGGGGTCAGGCTCTTCTCAGTGAAGCCCAGTGACAGGACAAGGGGCAATGGCTGTAAGCTGAAGCATGAGAGGTTCCATGTGAATACATGTCTTAGCACTGGGCCTCACTTAGAGGAGCCTGACCCCATCCCTTGACACCCTTCACATATTTATAAGCATAACTGAGGTCACTCCTTAGTCTCCTCCAAGCTAAAGAGATCCAGCTCCCTCAGCTTTTCCTCATAAGGGAGATGTTCCAGTTTGCTAATGCTTTGTTCCTAGAAAGCTCTAGGTCTGCCTCTGTCATGATATGCCACTCATAAGGGCCTGAGGAGAAATAGCACAAGCAAAATAATCAGAATGCCTGCAGCTGCTGCTTGTGTGATCCCAAGTGATGCCCTGAGTAAAGGAGTGCCAGAAGGTTGTAGTAAACCTTCCAGTAATGGTAGTAGTTCCTCATAGAGTCTTTTAAATTTCTTTGATTTCTTTTCTGAGGTAGTTCTGGAGTAGCTGTGGATGACCTTGTTTGCCACTGCTCTTGAGCAGCAAGTCCAGCTCTTCCTAAGTGTGCTCGTGATCTGCTGTACCTGTTCATAAGGTCTTGCCATGTGAATAGTCCTCTGTGGTCATTGAGAGAAAGTCAGCCCAGCAGGTTAGGCAGTGCTGAAGTAACCTTGTTCAAAATAGGATCTTTATTTTTTATTTATTTGTTTAAACTCTCTACTGTAATATTTGAAATATATGGCCTGCTTTGTGAGATACTTAACTGGCATGCTAATGCTGTGTTTCCTTTTCATCAGGTGAAAGATCTGGCTGTATGCAGATGTTCACCAGATCATTTTGTGTAGTGGAGTAACTACATCACACTCTTAAATATGTCCTGAATACAAGAGTGGCAGTATCCATAAAGAATATTTTAAGCTAAATTTCACACTTATTTTGTGTTTGATCCATTTCTGGTTTATTTTTAAATCTTAGTGGAGGGTGTTTTTTCTCCCCTCCTCCTTCCCCCTTCTAATTTCTACTGTAGGAGCATATCAGAGATATGAAGGGCTTATACAAAGGCACAGTTTTTGGGCTTGTTTTGTGTCATTTCTGTTTGTTCAGTATTGAAGACTTAATATGGCAGATTTGTGTCAATATTAAAGGGCAGCAGCAGCAAAAAAAAAAATGGAACTTTTAAAACTGTCATTGGTAAGTAGTGGCTTTGAGTAAGCTTTATGATAGTGGTGATGGTTATATGTCAAGAGCAGAGTAAAGTGCCAGTGAAAGGAATTAAAAAGCTGGGATATATCTGTGCAAGATGTGCCCTGTTGTTGTTTCTCTTGGTCTTCGTACATATGTTGCACCACAAAACACCAATTATGCTTGTAAATGTTGTATAAGCTTAACTACAATACAGGAAAAAATATGAATCTCAGGATTTTAATAAAACTAAGTTCAAAGATAGTATGGTTATGGTAGCTATGGTAACTAACACTTGCTAATTAAAATATGCTAACATTTGCAGAGGAGTAAAGAGGGGGGAAAAATGTAAGTTAATGTTTTTGTTTTCATAATTTAACAGTAAATAAAACTTTTTTCCCCCCCCCAGTGGATTGTTTAAGTGCCAGTCAATCAATTATTTCCTCTTTTTTAAAAAAAACCCCAACAAAACAAAAACCAAAACCCTTTAAAAATAGTGAAGACCAAACCACGTTGTAATTTTTGGTTGTAAACTGAAATGCATAGATCTACCCCACTATCTTCATAGCAAGCTCATTCCTTGGGCAGAAATAGTTGTGGAGGGAGGCTTCCTGGAGTGTTTCTGTAGGCTGCTGCTTTATCTGCTGAATGGCTGATAGGCAATATCTCGGTGGCTTTGTGGCCTTTGTGATTATGAAATCATAATCAGAGTTTGGTTCTGATACAGTTTTAGAGTATGATACAGGCTGAGTGGTCAGGGCAGGGAGACTGACAAGTAGTAGCTGTCATTGAGATTGATGGTGGCTTTAAATGAACTTCTGAACTTTTCAAGAAATAAATAGCTTTTATTATAAAGTTTTTTGTAAAATATTTCTCATGTTCAAAATTTTGAAAAATAATTCCAAGAGTTAATTTTATATGTAGGTACAGTGGAAAGATTTAAAGGATAGCATATCAACATCCTATTTGTTTTTAGGGTTTCTTCTTTTGATGGTAAGACTGTATTTGTTTCAGGAAGGATTAAGAGAGTTGTTCTGTAATAGCTATAATCCTTTGTGTTTGACAAGTTCAGAGCATTATACAAATGTTAACAAATCTGTACAACACTTCAGTGGGGTAGATGGGACAGCAAGATGAAGAGGTTGAGTTATTCAAGGTCAGTATTTACTTAAATATTGGATCCAGGATTAAAATTATCCTCAGTCTTGTAAAGAGCTTGATTTCCTGTTTCTCAGCATAATGGCTTTTCTTTACTTGATCATCCAGCTGGATCAGTTTCTACTGCAGCCAAGTACTATTCTAATACCACTGAAAGTTAAATGATAGGGAGAATTTTGCTGGCAGACAATAAAAGAATAATAATTTCTAGCTGTATTAGGTTTGAGCCATGTTGCTTTTGTTTAATTATTTTTGAAGGGACTTTGTATTAACTTTTGAACTAAGAAATGTATTTCATATTAATAATCGAATTGAAGATGTACTGAAGTGTTTCTTGCTGCACAGGTCTGGCTTACATCTGGGCTGACAGTAAATCTGAATAATCTGCTGACAAATGAGCATGTGCAAAAGGAGAATGTAACAAAGCATTTGAATGTCTTCCTGGTCATTAGAAATTTGACAGCATGTGAGGGTGCATATCAATAACTCACTCCTAGTGGTTTTAAACTGAGTATCTCTGTTGTTCCACTAGAAGAAGGGTGCATTCACACCTCAATATTTGTTCCTTCAGTAACTGGCATGCTAGATGTGGGTTTTGTGAGCGCAGCAGCATGTCTGTGCTCTGAATTTACTTGTATTATTAACTGTATTATTATTTACTTGTATTATTATTTGAATGTTAATGAGGGAGAGCCAGTCTTGATGTTAGACTTCAGACAGAACTTGAGAGATAGAAGTTGGTTATATAATCTTTTCTCTGCTTTTATGAGAGTTTGGCTCTTTAATCTTCCTCCTCCTTCTGTAGTGCCTGCGTGCAAAACAGGTGTGGCTTTCTCTCTATCACCAGAACTGTCTTGATTCTGTCTTCTGGCACATCATCTGTCTTACCTGTCATCTCTAAACCTGTCAAGTAGTAGTTTAAGACCTTTCTATCTTGCCTTTTCACAATTTGATTAAGAATTATTTTCATTCTGTTTCCTATTCTTTGTACTTAATTGAAATTCACTTCACAAGATTTAACAGCCTTTTTTGCCAGTTCCTCAAGAGCATGTCTTCACTTTCATGTGCTTATTGGCTCTGCCTGTCCATAGTGTTACTTGATATGTTGTTCTTCCCTGACTTCTGTCATCACTCTTCTTTTTACTCTGAAGACATTCTTGGAAGTCACTTCTTTTTGTGTTGTTGTCAATTTCTCTCTCTGGGGAGGTGCTGCAGGAGTATTTAGTTCTTAAATTTTGGGGAGCAGCTGGCCCAGATGATGGCAACTCTCAGCTCTGCCTTTTTATTCCTAACTTTTTTCACTTAAATTTATTGTTAGCTTCCATTTCTGACATCCTTAGAAGAAATATTTTTCACCTTACGCTTGGAATGGCCCAACATGTATTCCTACTGTTTTTGCCCATTTTTTTTGATTTTTTTTTATTTTTTTTTTTTAGCGGGAAGGAGGAATAATATTTTCTGTCATTCCCAACCCAAAATCTTGCTGTCTCTTGCACTTCATCTGCCTTGTTGCTTACACTGAGCTTTACCTTTCTGTCTAACTAAATACACTTCATGTAGTGTTTTCACTGTGCCCTGTGATTATTTTTGTAACCCTCTTTTTATCTGTCCTTTCAGAACACTCTCCTCTGGTCTGATTAAAACATGTGAAACAATATGGTAATTTACACTATCCAAATCCTGAATTGACTGTGTCAGCATCTGTTTGACTCTTCTTTTACACACACTTCCTACTTTTAGTTGCATCAAGTTTGATGGCACCTGTCCTTTTCACATAACTTGGGTATTTCTACTGCTGTCCATTTTCCTGCATTATCCGTTACTGTTATTCTGAGTGGTGTCTTTGGTAGTGGTCTTGATCTCAATGAACTTCTAGCTCAGAGATGTTTTATGTGAGACAAGTTTTTCTTCCTTTGCTTCCTGAATATATTCTGAGCCTGCTGGATCATTACATTTTCTGAAATCTGTACTTCCTGTTACAGTACTTCTTTAATGTTTGTATTAAATTAATGAAGAAAGTAGTTTGTAATTACTGGTTTCCAGTTTCAAAGAACCTAGTTGGCTTTTTTCTTTCTTTCTTTTCTTTTTTTTTTTACTATCATGCTGTTTTCCTTCTCAGTCACAGCAGTATTGATTGTTGTTTGTTTATGTTCAAGTGGCACTTAGGAATCCATGCCCTGTCGTGCTTGGTATGTGTATTTGCTTTGTAGTACCAAGTATATCTTTGGTTGTGGGTTTTTTGCTTTGGTTCTAAGTGTCTTTTACTTAATGAACTGTAACATGTGCACAACCTGCCGAGACAGGTGACATTATCTGCTCTGTAGAAGCAACCTGTATAAATCGGTAGCAAAGCAATTCAGTGCAGCACTGTGGGGGGATTCTTGTACAGGTGTTGTCCATATGTGTTGGGTATATGCCTGGAAATGAGAAGGGTGGTGGTAATTTTTTTTTCATCTGTCAGTATATTATTTTTCACAAGGGGTGGAATTTTTTTGAAGGCTTAGGGAAGGACGAATTTTGTTCAAGGTTCTTTCATTTTTATTACTGCAAGATTTATAGCATTGCCAAGCCCCTTATTTGGACTGATCCCAGACCTGCCGTCCCTCATCTGTTTGGAGTGCAGAGCTCTCTTCCTCTGTTTTTCCAGCTTTTACTCCAATGGCAGAAAAAAAAAAAAGTATTTGAACTATTTTTTGAAGGGATTACTTTGTTCAGTCCTTACTTCTAAATTAGAAAGCAAGGAATGTTTTAAGGAGTCTTTGAGATTTCCATACTTTTATTGTACATCCAATGACAGCATTCTAAATTTCAGAGCACCAACATATTTCTACTTGAATTTAACCAGCTTGCTTCCTGCACTGTTAAAGTTACTTTGTCTGTTTCAGTTCTCTACTTCACTAGACTTAAAGCTATTCCTTTTTGGCCTGGATCCACCCATCCCGACACTGAAAGGAAAGCCTGACTGAACAAAACATTCCAGGAACAGTTTATCCTATGCTGGTTGATACAGATTCTTTAATGCAGGGTTGCTTTTTTGGCTTTTCTTTTTTCAGCACTGCTGAGGCTAAATGTCTTCCCAGTCACTCTGAAAATTCTCAGCAGTTCACTTTCTTCCTATTACCCAAACAACTTTGGTAGGTGGCTGTATGGGGAAGAATACCATCATGTGCAGTGGGCTCTTAAGCCGTTCAGTACCTTGTGGAGTTGGCTGGCAAGATGTCACCAATTCTGACCTTTTCCTGGAGTACAGTTACTCTAGCATGTTTTATTTTTATATATCAAAGCATAGAACATGTTCTGTGTCTGGCATTATGGCTAATGTGCACAAAAAGCAGTTTTTCCTAATTTGCATATGTCTTCCAGAATGTCCTGTCTTAAAGAACAGAGAGAATCACTGCTGTCTATTCTTGTGTGGTGCTTCTACCTGGTCTATTTTGTTACAAGTACCTAATTAAGTGTGTTAAGTGCAACTTCTCTGTAGTTAGTATCACTGAACCACTTATTCCATCTAGAGGAATAAAACGCAGACACAACTTTGACAAGCTGATCGTGGCCACCTAAAGAAAGGTATAATTTTTAACTTGTAGCAAGGTTTAAATAATTGGGGACAAAGTCCAGACAAATTATTCAGTTCATTACAAAATGAGTCTCTGAGCTACAACTTTTCTAGGGCTGCCCTTCTCTCTCTTAGAATGTTCTGTATCTTCAGGCACTGAACTGCAGCTTGTCCAGCCATTTGGTTCATATCCTTGTTTTCTTTTGGCTCATATTTTGCGTATTTTGCTTTTTGCTGGATTTTTTGTGTACCTGTCTTTTGTAGGCTGGCACAACAACACAGAGTCCTAAAAAGAACTGCTCTAAATGCACATTCATATTTTTCCTACCCCTCCCCTGTTCTCATCTCATTCCTGCCCCTACCCAAATTCCATTAGAACAAGAGCCAGTACTCCAGCATTAGCTTCAAATTCAGAATGAGATTTTTCTGGCTCAGTCTGCAGCTTAGGCAGAAGATAACAGAGGTTAGAAAAGTTCTTTTTAAAAAAAAAGAAAGAAAAACAAAAGGCCTTTTCATATCCAATACACTGAATAAATTGTGTTAGGTATAAATAGGCCTACAAAGGCCAGAGCATATGTAAGAAAATATTACATGTATTGTTGTTGGAAGTCAGAGGAACATAAACATAACATTATTTTGCTCATTGACTAAGCTTTAGCTTACACAAACTCATTTTCATAATTGTTTCTTCAAATGTTGTGTAGGGAGAATATAGTTCTTTTCTTAAACTTATTGGTTTCTTTACAGGATAGAATTTACAGGATAGGTTTTGCAGTAGAATCAAAAAGTCAAATGAAGAGATCTGCCAAACATGAAAGAGAACCGTGTTGTACACACCAATAATGTACAAACTAAGCATTTGTAAGGAGACACCTAAACCAACTTTTACCTTGAGTCCCCCAGAGAAGTTTGGCAAACATAAATTTCGTCAGCAAACTAAGAAACTGGGAGGGGAGTTGACCCCAGACTAGATATTTTCTTATTTCTGTTGTTCAGTGCATAAGATGTGTTCTTTATAAATTGACTTGAAAATTAAAAGCCAAAATCAAAAGACAGATATTTCTGTACTTCCAAATTGTTTCTAATGTTTTATTCATCGGAAGGTATTTGCTGACTTCCAGTGTAGTCTGCACATGCACTTAGTCCTCTGTGACCCCTTTCCATGATTGTTTCCAGTCTTGTATTTCCCTGGCCATGGGAAGGACAGCTAGTGTCCGTTTCCACTTTGCCTGGGGTTCTGGCTACTGGTGACCTCAGCTAGTTGCCAGCAGACATTTCTTTTAACTGTGAAGTAATTGGATTGTGTCCATCTTGTTGTCAGGCCAAGGGTTATTTCAGAGCATGGAAACTGATCTGCATTCTTTCAATGCAGAAGTTCATCTGCGTGTTCTGTGAAAGATGACTTGGCAAAAGCAGTCTAGAGAAGTTGGCTCTGCAGTGTGCATGTGCTGCTCTTCCTCTAAGGAACTGTGAGAACACATTTTAGCAAAGGATTCCTCAATCTGTCAGGCAAAAATAGTCACAGAGAAAGGGTTGTTTATTTGTTGTCGTTTTTTGTGGTTTTTCTCTTCATTCAATATGGATTGATTAATTCTCAAGTTTCTTTTCTTCTAAGAAGATACCAATACCCAGCAGTATGTCCTTTAGTCTGTAAATTTGTATTTTTTCCTAAGAAAGGGTCTCTTACTGTATTCTGTGCTCTCTGGCAGTAGAATTGGGTTATCTCACTTGTCTGATAAACCTATGTTTTCAGATAAATGAAAGCATAGGGGTTTATTTTTCGAAACTGAAACAGTTGGATTGCCTTTTTGTTTTACTAGGGTAAGCATTTGTGGTGCTCTGGGGAACGGAGAATGATCTAAAATAAGCCTGTCTGTTTTTTGTTGTTTATCTGTTTCTTTTTGCATCTGTCTTAGTATTTATTGGTACCATCTGCATTTCATTTCAGGTTGTCTAATGTCTTATTCTGCATGTTCTGTGCCTATTCTCTTTACATAGCCTTGGGCTGTAATATCCTCATTCGCCTACAAGAGATCCATTTCTATCTGTAACAAAATGAATTGCATTCATCTGTGTAATTCATTTCTAATGAATGCCTTGCTCCTCATTAAACAGTGATTTACCTTTGTTTCCCTTCTCTACACTGTCAACACTAACCATTTCGAAGTCCTGTGGAGAGATGCTAATTTGAGGAAGCAAAAGTCAATGCAACTAAACATTCACAACTGCCATCCTCATTGGTGCTTTCAAAACTATTCATGGGACCCTTAGTGAAATACAGTTTGCAGGTGGATAAGACTGACTCAGTGTTTTCTTAATCATAAGCTTTTGACATACAAATACAACATTTCAGAGCTTAAATGCATGTCTCCTTGTCAGTGTCTTGAAAAGGTAGCCAAGCTTGTGAACTGTTTAAGACTTTATCTGCTCTGCAAGAATTTTGCAGATCACAGGCACGTTTGAGGAGACTATACTCTTGATACCCTGTCCTCTCTGTGCCTTTTCAGCAACATTAAAATATTTCAAACTTAATTTCAGAATAATGTTTTGAAATACTTAATTTTGAGATGTGCTTGAATGTCTCAGACTTGAAATATTTCACTTAATTTTTTTAATGAGATTCAAAGGTTTATGTAAGCATTTATTGGCTTTGTGTAACTAGAGGAAAAGGATTAGTACCATTACTTAATGAAATAGGGCTTATATAGTAATTTGTTACAGATTTGGTCCATATGCAGCTTTTTCTGTAATGCCCTTTCAACCTATCCTGAAGCATCCCCTTCTCCAGCCTTGCCCTTTGCAGAAGAGCAGAATCTGCTATGTGTGTGAATAGATCTGTACAGCTGACAGATGATGGTTAGACTAGAGGATGAATTACCAAGTTTATTTTCACTTTTAAGCAGTTTGTGCTGCAGTGACAGATTATGAATATGAAAATACTGTTGGTCAACATAATATAAAGCAATACAGATGGGGTTTAGGAAGTCATCTTATTTACAGCATTTATTTCAGTGTTAGTACAACCTACTCATTTCAGTGTTAGTACAACCTACTCATTTCAGTGTTAGTACAACCTACTCATTGACACTTTTGATCACTCATATGAATTTTGCTTGGCGTTTTACAATATTTTTTCCTGTGTTTGGCCAGATTGATTCCCTGTTGAAACTGTAGAATTGTCAGTGGGCATCAGCTGAGTTATGCCATGGATTAATTTGATCATAAATATTATAAGGGGATTGAAGTATGGGCTTTGGGATTTTGGTTTGGTTTGAACTGATCTTGCTTAAGTCATGTAGTATTTGGAAGTAAGAACACTAATTCATGTAACAAAATTTTATTTTTAATATGCATTTTAGAGGACAAAACTGACCTTGAGAACAGTGTGATGCAGAAGAAAATTAAAATCCCCAAACTCTCTCTCAATCACGTAGAAGAAGCTGGGGAGGTTACAGATTATGGGGAAGAAGATGTGGAGCTTAGACACAGTAAGGTACTGAAGTTCTTTCCTTTTTTTTTTTTTTTTTTTTTTTTTTTTTTTGGTTTGGTGTTTGGTTGGGGTTTTTTTTTTCCTTTTTTCTTTTTTTTTTTTTTTTTTTTTTTTTTTTTTTTTTTTGGTTTGGTGTTTGGTTGGGGTTTTTTTTCTCCTTTTTTCCTTTTTTTAAATTTTTTTTCTCCTTTTTTTTTTTTTTTTTTTGTGGAAGTGCTTGGGCCATATACAGGCATCATAGCTGAAGAATTCCAGGTCTGCTTTTTATCCCCTTAAAACACTGTTTGGTGAAATTGGGTCAAATTGTGTATGGGGATGGGGTGTGGGTTTTCAAAATGTGGTTTATGTGCAATCAAACACTTTCTTGTTTATACTCTCTGTACTGTTTAATTGCTGTTTGAGATTTTTGGAACAATGCACTTCCAGTTTGGCACAGTATGCTTTAAAAGTCACCAGTTACATGAATGTCAGCAACTATTTTCAGTGGCACTTGTGACCTATTGCACATACTGCTTGTGTGGAATTGGAAGGGGTGTCTGAAATTCCCGGCTACAGCCGTGGGTGAGAAGACAAAGTAACAGGTCTTCATCTCTCAGTTATGACTGCCAATTGCCTTTTTAGGTCCAGATGCCAGAAAACCACTATGTAAATGTATTTATTTTTTTATATCAAATGATTTCTTTAAAAGTCTTCCAACCTTCAGAATAAAACATTGCTCTGTGGCTTCATGTGTTTTGCAGCTGTAGGAGTGATACTGGTACATTTCTTTATGGTGGGCCAGCATAGGGTTGGGGTTTTTTAAGAAGAAAAAAAAATTCTTTATTCATTTTATAACATACGTGGAGCAGACATAACATCAAATCTCATTTTCTACCACATTGCTCATGGATATTGTGGTATTGGGAATTGATAGTGTCAGCTTCTTTTCTCTAGCCTATCAGCTACATTTACTTTCCTTGCAGTTACTTGGAAGTTCAAATGCTTTTTCTGTGTTTAGGCAATAAAACTTAGTGACTTTTACCCCTACTGTCATATTTTAATACTGCTATCCAGGCCTCAGAAAGGAGGTGTGTTCTAATTTGTAGGGTTTGTGTGGATGTTTGAAGGTAAATTTCTCCTATGAATTCAAAGGACATGAAGCCTCTGCAATGCAGTGCTAATGTAGAGTCAGTAGATGTGGGAGATGAGGCTGGATGATGTATACTGTCTCCAACTTCTGTTTGCAGTTCCCTTTCAGTGTTTGTGATAGTGTTAACTCAGTCACTTGCATCAGGCAGTTGGATGAGCATGCTAGAGGAATAGTCAGAGAAGATTTTTGTCTCCCAAAGTATGGGAAGGACAAGCCCTCTGTTCACAGTATAGCTTTTGTATGGTGTGCCGCTTTCACGTCTGATGTCATTACAGGTGACAAATGTAGCACGTAGTTGATTCTTTCTCTTATCAGCAAATCAGTTGCTGTCCTATATCTAAAAGTTAAGGCTAAACTTTAAGGAAAAGAGATCCAGATCCACTATTAAAGAAAAAAGGTTAATTATATTTATATATGGAATCAAGTGACTCATACACTGAGCTTGCAAGTCAAATGCAGAAAGGCAGGCCTTAAAAGTGCCTCAGAAGTTTATATATGAATGTAGCTGAATTAGGTGTGCATTATGGTCAAATCTGTTAGGCAAAGCATTTTTGTAGGCAGGCTTTGTCTTGTTTCTTTGTTTTGTTTTGTTTCTTCCCCCCCCCCCAAAAAAAAATCAGGAATATTAATAATTCCCAAGTCTGTAGAATTTTAATTTTATTACATCTTGCTGAGCTCCTGATTTATTTCTTTTCATTGTAACATGCAGAGACACGATGGGAGGAAACAAAGTGAAGGTACACACAAAAGCATTGAAGCAGTTGTTGCTCGCCTTGAAAAACAGAATGGGATGAGTCTCAGTAATACTTCCAGCCCTGAAGAGGCTTTTATGGAGTCTTCGGAAGGCATGAACAACATGGACGATGCTGTAGTTCCTCGGATTCTGTATGAAGAATTGCTGAGGAGTTACCAACAGCAACAAGAAGAAATGAGACACATTCAACAGGAGCTTGAGAGAACGCGGAGGCAGCTTGTGCAACAGGCAAAGAAGCTAAAGGAGTATGGGGCACTCGTGTCAGAAATGAAAGAGCTCAGAGACTTGAACAGGAGACTCCAGGATGTACTGCTTCTAAGACTAGGTAGTGGTAAGTGCCGGACCTAAATGGGACTAGTTTTAATGAATTTTGCAAGTGTGATCAATAGTAATGGAAACGTATTTGAAGAATAGCAGTGGTTGTTAAACTGGACATTGAATGTTAAAAGGGTTTTTCCTCTATGGCTGTACAATATGTGTCGAATTTGTATGCTATGTATGTCTGGGTCTTTCTTTAATGATAGTAGAGATCTTTGTGCTGGTATGGTTGAATCAGAGTTTCATTTTAAGCAGCTGTATTTTAAAGGGTCTTTGACCTTCTAGTAAATGCTGAAAAAGATAATAAAAGTGTCATCTGCAAAATATACCAATATGTTCCAGTTTAAGGAGGGGAAAAAAAAGAACCAAACAAAAAGAAAAAAAAAAGAAAAAAAAAAAAGAAAAAAAAGAAAGAAAGAAAAGGCAGTGGAATTAATACTTGGACTAAAACTATATTCTTTCAGTTAGGGAATTTGGGGTTTGTTACAAAAGTGACTGTGTTACCTTCTGTTTTCTGCCCCCTCTTCCCATTAGTAGCTCATTATAATATGATATATTCCTGAACTATTTAGCACTGGCTTTAAACAGCCATGCTTTTTGAAAAACAATGGATTGTTAAAGCATAAATATATATTAGTGTCCCGTTTATCAACATTTTGTTACAAAATGCAACTTTGTGTAATTTGGATTTAAATTCTAAATATCTTGAGTCAATTGCTCATTTGTTTTGGTTTATAACGATTACTTAACCTTTATGTTGGAATAAATGGGGAAAAAAGATAAAATAAAAAGTTCATCCTTTTCATTGAAGATGGTACCCTTGGAATACCTTCAAACATCTTACTAATTTTCTATATAATTGCTATTAGAATGTGGTACTACTGTGTTGAAGACTTGCTTGGTGACTGAAACTTGGTTAAAAATTGTGCATCCAAAATTAGCATGCTGTTTCTTATGTCTGCCTTTGTGTATCTGGAAACTTAATTTTTGCATGTAAATTGGATATTGCCTCTTCTACTTGACTTGAACGAGTGCATGCGATTTGCATGTGGATCTGAGTTACGTTCACATACAAACCTGAACCCGAGGGAGCATGTGCCTGTGCTGTAGCATGTGTTAAGGTGTGCCCGCAAGTTTGGAGCCAGGTTCTCGAAGTAGCATCCGACAATTTCAACTGGGTGTTTGATTGTGAATGCTCACTGTTACTCTGTGCATAATTAAAATGTCATTACTTATTATAAACACTCTAGTTAACTTTTTTAATAAAACTGAAGAGGCAAGATTTCCACAGCCTGAAATACACGATGTGGTTGGCAGTAGATTCCACTGAGCTTTCTAAAATTTTCCTTGGATGGAAAGATGTTTCTTCATCTGCAAGTAGTTAACTGGAATTTATGTGAATGGAGCACCAGCCAGATGTTAGTAGGCAATGGGGCTGAACAGCATAAAATACCAATTTAGTTGGTAGACTTGACAGCAGTTTGAGTGGTGAGACCAGCAATGAAATGAAGACAGCTTCTGAATTGTCTCATTTCTTTCACTTTAAGAAAGAAGGGATGCATTTTTTTACCTGAGCTGAATCAAGAAAGTTTGGAAGAAAAAGAAAAAAACTCCAAACCCAAATCCCCTTGGTAAAAATGCTGAATCTTCTCTAAATACTGGTCTTGAGTTTCCATTATATCCTTCTGTTAGCTGCTTTACAAGTGAAAATGTGTAACACTGAAGACAAGTTCTTTTAATCACATACCTGGTCAAATATGAATTATAGTTAGCCTCCAAAAAAATCCCTTGTTATTGCTTGTATGGAACTTTTCATGAATGACAAAGGTAGAATTTGGCCCTACTGGCTGTGTCCTTTGCAGGGTTTGTGTTTCCTAAGGCTCAGAGTATTGACTGCTGGTAACTCTTGCTTTTCCTTGTAGACTTCTTAGTAGAGAAACAACCAGATTCTAGAAAGATCAGTATAAAATTTAGGAATTAGAAAGGGAAACAAAATCTTCATCAAACTGTAAATTAAAGAGTTTGATGACAGTATGAAAAAGTGCTACTTTAAGAAATAGACACGTAAAGACTTCTTCAGTCTTCCTTATTTTTCCAGCTTATAAATAAAGTGTATTTGGATATGTGAATAATCTGTGAAAATTGTTGAGAAAATAGATTACATCCTGAATTCATCTTCAGTTGTTGCAGCAATCTCTTAAATGTAGAGTTTCAAATTACAGGTTATTTGTTATGCTGCACTTCTAGCAGGCTGGACTTAATGAAAAGTAATTGCATTGCTGTTTCACCTTAGAGACTTTTCATTTCTGTGCATGAGATGACAGCTGGTTTGTGCTGATGAATTGCAGCTGTGGGAAACGCCTGCCTGTTGCCATTTTAAACTTGCAGGCCAAATTTAGCACAGCCTCTTGAGCTAACATTCAGTCAAGTGTTCGGTTTCCTAATTTCCCATCAATATGTTGATTTCAGTGAGCAGCTAGAAGTCACTGTATTCTGCTTTAGACTTAGGCCTTCATCTCTGCTACTAAACTTGAGCCACTCTTGTGGGAAGAGTGAGGTTGTTAATCTTCCACATGGTGACACTGAATTGCTCTTTGTTTTAAAAGAGCCTTGAAAGCAGATGTGGCAAATGACAGTAGTGGAATCAGTACTCATCCATGGGGAAATACTGAAGCTTCTTTATGATTTTGGTATGCTGCTGCCCAAGAGATGCTTCCTGGAGGAGGCAGGCATTTCAACAGAGCTCTAGGGACTAAAGCAGAGGGGGAACACGATGACTGTCATGGAAGAGGTTACTCTATCCATTGTCTGAGCTTCCAGAAGAATGTCTGCAGCCAAAGCCTCTTTTCCCTTGCCTACTTTGGGATCAGGACGCACTGCAATCATAGGCCTTTGCAGTTTTTTTGTTGCACAGTGAGATGATTTAGGGAATTAAATCACTGTCTCTTCCCTGTAGGCCTAGCTTTAAATAGTCCTTGATTGCAAAAAAGAATTTCAGTAACTTAAAAAAATAGTTATCTCCAGGGTAAGATCTGTGCAGTTTACTGTGGTTGTATATGACTAGAAGTAGTGAAGTTTTATCAGGGCTAATGTTTGGGTGTTGTTTGCTCCCTGATAAATACTTAATTTTCATGTTGTACTGCTAAGAATTAGTATTGTTCTAAAGTCAGAAAGTATATTCACTTTCATTCATAAACTTCCATTCATGAACACGCACAGATCCCAAAGTGGTTATTTTTAATCATAGTTTAATTTCAGTGATCCGGTTTGCAGTGTCATGGGACTTGACACCAGGATAGGGAGAATGAAATGGCATTCGTGTCTTACTGTGTGTAAGAAATGACTGTTATTCAGCTTTTCTGGATTTGTTTGGCTTTTTTGATGTAAACACAGTCCAAAGTTTCTAACAAGTACAAGTAAAGGAAGTATACCATATGTATAATATTACCATGTATCAGACTATTGTTGGTTTCATTCAAGTTCTGGTAGATAATGTGGAAAAACAGCTTGCTGCTTACAAATGTGTGTTGACCTCTTTATCAGTTAATTTATTTTGGCTTATTTACTGATTTTTGAGTAGCATGTAGCCTAAGATGCATTTTTGAGGAAAAGAGATGATGAACAAAAGACTTCTACCCCTTCTATCCTGCATTTGGATTTACTGACCTCTCAGATATTATGGAAACTTTACAGTCAGAAGGAGAAAGATTTTGCAATAAAACATTTGTTTCCTTTTTTGCATTCTGAAGAATTGTCTTTATCTTTTTTTTTTCTATGATCCGTATTACATAAGTACTATCATTGTTAAGCCTTTAAATACTGGCATATATTTTTGTACATCCCATTCATCATCTTTAAGATGCTAAGCATGAGAGCTAAAGTGAGAGGAAACTGAGTGTGGTGCGTGGTAAATTGGGCACACAACTCCCATTAGCAGTGAGGCAATAATGCAGGTTGCATGTCTAATGCACAGCATGCTGGGTTGAAAATGTAGTCTTTAGTAGTTGGCAAAAGTAGCTGTGAAGACTACCTAGTTAGAGGTGGATTTCTGTTTGAGAAGAAAAAAACCTCAGTAGAATATCAGAAAAGATGCATTAAAGGTTTTCTGTGGGTGACTTGTAAGCAAGCAGCAAAGCATGATTTGCAGTAGACTTTTTTCAGATGTGCTAGAGCTGTGGTTGTTGTGGACTGTAATCAGCTATTTTTCTTGGGAACTCAGGAAACCAAGTCCCAGCTGTGTCAATATATAACTATAAACAAAATGGGTAAAGGCTTCTAAGACTTCAGGTGTTGCTGATACACCAGAATGTGTGCTGCATGCAGCGAGAAGTGGACAGGACGGAGATTCGGGTGGAGGGGAGCCTCATGAGGTTCAACAGGGGCAAGTGTAGAATCCTGCACGTGGGGATGAATAACCTCATGCACCAGTACAGATTAGGGGTTGACCTGCTTGAAAGCAGCTCCACAGAAAATGACCTGGGAGTCCTGGTGGACAGCAAGTTCACCGTGAGTCAGAAGTGTGCTCTTGTGGCCAAAAAGGCCAGCGGTATCCTGGGCTGCATTATGAAGAGTGTGACCAGCAAGCTAAGGGAGGTTCTCCTCCCCCTCTACTTTGCCCTAGTGAGACCACATGTGAAGTGCTGTGTCCAGTTCAGGGCTCCCCAGTTTGAGAGATAAGGAACTACTGGAGAGAGTCCAGCAAGGGGCTACAAAGATGATTAAGGGACTGGAGCATCTCTTTTTTTGAAGAAAGGCTGAGAGGTCTGGGACTGTTTAACCTGGAGAAGAGAAGACAGAGGAGATTGTATCAGTACTTCCAAATATCTAAAGGATGGGTGTCAAGAGGATAGGGCCAGTCTCTTTTCAGTGGTACCCAGCAATAGGACAAGGGGCAACAGGTATGAACTGGAACACAGGAGGTTCTATCTCAACATGAGGGAAAAACCTCTTTCCTTTGAGGGTGACGTAGCACTAGAACAGGTAGCCAAAGAGGGGTTGTGGAGTCTCTTTCTCTCGAGACTTTCAAAACCTACCTGGCTGTGATCCGGTGCAACCTGATTTAGGCAAACCTGCTCTAGCAGGGGGAGTTGGACTACGTGATCCCCAGAGGTCACTTCCAACCCCTACCAATCTGTGATTCAGTAATTAGCAACAAGTAAAAGTGTTTAAACTGAGACTCCTTCAAGGAGTAGAGTGGTTGTGCTTAGCTGTCTTCCTCAAAGTGACTTTCAAAGTATAAGAAAACTCAAAATAGTGCTTTGTTGAAGAATGCGCTCTTTAAGTAACAGCTGGAAGATCACTTCTTAAAGTTCCTACTGGCAATTACATCACTGCATTTGGTTATTCAGGTGTGCCTACACAGATCTGTGAAGGCTTTGTGTGGTTTATTCAATCCAGGTCTTTCTTCCAGTCTGAATCAGTTTAGCAGTTCAAGTTTAGAAAGTTGTGTTTGTCTTGGCCATACCATCACGTATACATGATAGTAGAGGGTGCATATTAAGATTTCTATGAAATTACAATGCAAATTACATGGGTTTTGTGATTTCTGTCTTTGTGCCATGCTTGCATTGCATATGCCTCTTTAGACACTCTTGTAGGTGGCACGACAGCGTAGGATTGTCTGAGTTGCCAAGACAACGTTTAGTTGCTGCTGAGTGTCAAGTGGCAGTCAGCTGAGAACATGTGGCTTGCTATATGTAGGCGTAGAATAAGCTATAGGATAAATGTCAAATTCTGACAATGGAGGAAATGCTGCTATCACTGTATGATAACCTCTAAATGAAACTGTACAAAGGTGGAGGAATGAATGCTTTGCTTGTTCCAGGTACAGGAACTATTTAAGATAATGTGGCTTAAGACCTGAGTTCTGGTGCTACCTCTGCATGCAGTTAGATCAGTTCAGGGTTTGGTCTGTGTGCTCACTGTGGAGGGATGCTGAACTGTGACGGTGACCTGGATTGTCATTTGTTGGAGATGTTAGAATTGGGCTACAGAGTGTTGCAGCGCTCTTAGTACCAACCTGGTGCAATATAGTTGTTAAAAGTGGGTGAGTTTATCCTTACAGTTCTTGGAAGTGCCTGGTTAATCATGGTGTCCAGGGTTAAGCTGGCAGCCTTGCTGTGTTAAAGAACCACTGTTCCCTATGTGGAACTTCAGTGACAGCTGGAGCTTCTCATGATCCTAGAGACAGACCTTAAGAGACAATGATAGGCTTGGGGCCATAGCCTGTTCCTAGTGTAACCTCGGCAATCAAACGAATAATGGAATCCAGTTAACAAGCTATTTTATTTTGTTCTTCTGTCTTTTTAGGAACACAGTAAATTTGATCTGGAAAAGACAAGTCGATGATTGACAAAATAATTATTCTCCTTTCAAGCCTCAGACATATGCTTAGTAGTGTTCTGTTGTTTAATACTTGCTGAATTTTTGTTGATTACATTAAAAATAAAAATCAGTGTGTTGGATGGATTCAACACTCAAAATTCTAATTTATGTGGGTTTGTTTAACTTTGGATACTCTTCCTATGCATGATACTTTAGCATAAGTAGCCTAAGCCTGTTTCCTTTGTAGCATTTCTTTAGATCCTCACAGTTTTTAATGTACCTCTGTAATATCTAAAGAGATTTCAAATTTATATAAAAATTGAAATTCTGTGTGGATAATTTATGTAATTATCACAGTAAATTATGCAGGTTTTCATGGAACTATGTAGTAATTCTTATTTGAAGAATTACGCTTGTTGCTTTTGGTTTATAATTTCAGTGTCCTTTTAATATAATTTCCATAGTCTGAATTCAGGCAATCTTACCCATATCTGTGATTGCCCATATGCTTTAAGAATAAAATTAGACATTTAAATTGAAATGAAACATTTTAATTTTTATAAAGCAGAATTAATTATCCTGCTTTTATTTGTTGACATGCAGAAGTAGGATTTTGGTTTAGACTCTTTCTAACTTTAAAAGGAACATGACTAATTTGTTATTTTTTGCTAACCATGGGTGATGAAGTGATTGTTTTCATGTTCTCTGGGATAGCAGACAGCTCTCTTTTCTTAACTGTCTAGGACCTGCCATTGAGCTTGAAAAAGTAAAAGCAGAATCAATTGAGCCTGAACCTGAGGTACAGAAGACCTTCAATGAGGAAGCTAATACATCAACCTACTATCCTGCCCCTGTTCCAGTAATGGACAAGTATATTCTCGAGAATGGAAAGGTATTTTAAATTAAATATAGCATGAATAATTTGTAAATGTCCATCAGGTGATTTCTTGTGGAATTTTCATGATCTTGGGGGTTTTGCACAGTAGCAGTTTACACAAACTTCCTCATTTTTCATAAAGGTATGCTGTTGTGCTGAGGAAAATTATGAAATTACACAAAGATGAGCAGCATAGAAAATGATCCTCAGTGATGAGAGCATTGAATGCTGTGCAAGGCAAGGAATATAACTATTAAATATGCATGCACAAGCAAATTTGCATAGTCTTCAATTGGTGACATACATAAATCCACTGAATGTAGTCCAAAATCTGGAACCCGCATTATAACATTACATTAATCTATGGAAAGAAACACTTTCTTATAAAAGGTCTTTTTAATATGTTTTATGTGCTGTGGTCGTATTGCAGAGAAGCCTTCATGTTTGGTTGAATTGGGATCCAGTAAATAATTATGAACCCTGGAATTAAAATGGGTTCCCTTGAATCTTGTAGGAGCATTGCCCCTGAATTGAGTTGATGTAGTGCTGCTTTCCACATACAGTTGGTAAAATATTATCTAGCTACAGTTTGCCAGAACCTGAATGATAATTTTTCAGACTCCAGCATGTTTAACACATTGTCTGCTCATCTCCTGAGGCCTGCTTTTGTAGCTGTTGCCATCATCATTAAGTGAGCATTATATTTCTTTGAGAAAATTCTCTCTCCATCAGAAGTGCCTACACAGATCCTGTTTCTTAGGATGTGTGTGCATTTGGTGCCATCATCGAAGAACCTTTAAGGAGGAAACAACGATGTCAGCTTTAGCATACAGTGGGATTACTGTTTGAATAGCATGAAATATTACATTCTCAGATTTGTGTAACAAGGTTGACTTCACAAGCAGCTGTCATTCTTGAAGGTGAATTTGACATAATTGTTGAGGACAAAATGCGTGTGAAAAGTAGTATAGTCTTGGCAGCTTGACAGGTATTTGGTTCAGATAGCTTTTCTTCCCTAATACGTTTAACATATGTCATTAGCTAGTATATTTTGTGTATATTTGTGCAATGAAAACTTAGCATAGTTTGAGAGTTTGCTTTACCTCCCCTTTTTTAACATTTTAGGTCTGTGGGATAGGGCCCATCCTTTAGTATTTGTATGCAGCTTTTCCTGCACCTTTACTTCATCTGCCAGCTTCTTGGCACTTCTGTTGCTGAAGTTTTCTCTGTCTTCACAGATATTAATATCTCTTTAACTTTCTTTTTGTAATTTTGATTTTTCTTTAAGTTTGCCTGTTTACTGGGGCTTCAGCCAGCTTGGATGCCAAAAGTATGAACTAATAATGTATTTAGAGTGTGAGTTTTTCAGTTTTCCTTATTTGTGCATTTTTTTCATTATTCTTTTATTGACAAGCACCACTAGAGTAGTTGAAATACTTTTTTAGAAATCTTGCCCTTTGTGGCATTGGATTTGGTCTTAATAGGATTCTTTAAAAGGAGATAAATCTCTCCCCTCCAGAGGGAGAATGGTTACTGAAAAAGAGCCTGTGGCATTCATTTACAGAAAAGAAGAAGAGGAAAAAAAAAAAAGAAGGAAGAAAATAGAGTTCATTTTCTGAGATACATTTTAGGCACATTGCACATGTTAGCACAGTTTTGGTGGTGAGCATTGCTTTGAATTTGCTGTTGTTTCTGTAGCATTGTACTTGAAGGTTGGTCCTGCAGTTGCTGAAACTGGGGTAAAGTTTCCGTTGATTTCTTCAAGCCAAGGGCCTGGCCCATGAGGCAGCTCTTCTAGCAAGAAAGAAGTGGCTTCTGAATCTCGAGTACAGTAAGCTTCTTGTAGCTTTGGGAGGAATAGGAAACAGTACCAAGCCTGTTTTACAGAGAGGTAAACTGACACATGGATAGATTAAATTCCTTGCCATTACAGTGCTAGAAATAGAAAAAGGAGACATAAGATTTCTGTATTTGTGGCTGTCTGTCACGTAGTTGCTGTCACCATAGGTGTTTCATACCAGTGATAACTTCTTTTATTAAATGAAGCATGTTCAAAGAAGACATGATCTGTCTGAAACACAAATACTAAAAATACTTGCTATAACTTGTTTTCTTTAAAGTAGTTTAGAGCTAATGAATTATGTAGTAGCTTAAGGAACTAAACAATCTTTAGCAAAGACAAACTCTAATTTTGGCAGAGAGGAATCAGGTTTTTGATCAAATGCAGTCTTTACAACTAAGGTGTTGCAGACATCCAAAATGTGGTGTATCACATTTCTGATTTCAGTTATTTTCTAAGTAACTTGTACTCATTCCAAGAACAAAACAGAAATAACTGAATTATAACTAACTTGATTGTTTTCTGAGCACAGACTGCTCGCTGTAATTGAAGTTCTCTAGCAAAATATGTAGACAGCACCAAAAGAGTATGAATTTTCTGAAACCAATTTTGGAGAGTCTCAACAACAGAGAAGGAAGTTTAAAAAAAGAAAAATGCAGTGTTCATGCTGTGGTTATTACTAGTTCCATTTCTGTCCACTACAAAATCTAAATACCATGTGGACTTGTGAAAAGCTTCTTAGAATCCCTTTAGTGTAGAAAATTCTGCAGGAGAGGCAGCTTGCTTTATGGTTTTATACTTTGAGGAAGTTAGACTTTTCATTTATTTTATATAGCAGAGCTGGTAGCCAAACCATTCATATTTTTCTATTTAAGTTTTTAAACAACTAGTTGCTTTTGAAGGATGTTGTTGTAATAAAAAAACGTCTTCAGGTTATAGCCTTTGTTAATAATTAAACTAGGTCTCCATTTAAAGAAAAAAATGGTATTTGGTTGAATACAGGCAGTAAAATTATAGGTATATAAAATTTTACAGTAGCTTTGTCCAATTTTCATTGTGTTTCATGGGACTTACGTGATACTGTTCAGATCTGTATGGGTAGCAGGCACAGTTTATGTAATGCCATGTGAAAGGAGGAAAACCACAAAAACCTAAGAGCAAAACAGTTAAGGCAAACAGAGTCTCCTAACAGAGTTTTGCCATATAATTTTGTTTGCAAGAGTTTTTTTAATTGTGAGGAAGCAGTAAGTTTGTATTGAAGTGTCAGTGTTACATTTGAAGAGAGTTTATGAAACCTAAAGTTTGGATATAACAATTCATTTGAGACATACTTTTGGTATTTTGCACTTTCACAGAATATCTGAAAGTGAGTTCTGTCTTTTTCTTTCCAGTGTAGTGAACTCTTCATCAGTAATTTGAATAGCTGAGTTAGGCATTAGCTTGTTACGGATGATGACCAAGTGTGGGTCCAACCAGATGAAGGTCTTCGCCACGTGAGCAAAGCTTTCTGTGTGCAGAGGTAGTTCAAGTGTCTGCACTGTACTGCAGGAATTAGGAGCATAGACATTTTCCTGGGTTCCACACAGGCCCACGTTTGCATCGTGGTTGCAGTCATGTCAGACCCATGCTGGCTACCAGTGGAGTTAATTTCCTTGCTGTTCCTTGATGGTGTCCTGATTATGAAGATTATGAACTCGTATGTAGTGGCAGCCTAAGGCTGGTATGCAGGTTCTTATCCTGTATTCGCGTTAAGCCTGGAGCACTGGGAATCTTGGAGTAGAGATTTGGTGTAGCTATATGGGAGTCAACCCAGCACAGACAATGCTGAGCAAGACTAATAAGCACGACTAGACTGGAGCACCTTCCTTTTGGAGACTCTGCAGTAGCTTCACACTGCATTTCCCAGTACCCATATTATCATGCTTTACTACTTCAATGAAATATCTCTACCCCCTATTGCCTGGATAATGGAAAGTTTATGATGATGTGGCAATGGGTCATTGCCTTATTACAAAACAGTACTCACCTGGATAGATTGATCATATATGGTATGCAAACTTCATGGTAGCATTGGAAGTTTTACAAAGCTTCCAAACTCTCTTGGCTTATATTGACATTGGAGCTCTCAAAATCCCTTCTCCCCTTTTAGTTACTTTAAACAATTGGCTGAATGTTGCCAGCAGGTACAGAATATGACTTAGGAAGTATTTCCCTCTACTGCCTCCAAAATACACCTTGGGTAAACTCTGATTCAGCCAAAGGGAAGCTTTCATATTAAAGAGAATGTTTCAACTTGCTCCTGAATTAGGCTGGTGCAACTGCTTGGTTTATATGCTGTGCATACCTTTATAATACTGGATGTGTTTATTGTTTCCGTCTTCTATCTCTGTTCTTGACCATAGTCTTTCAGGAGATAGGCTATGCGGGCGGGACAAGTAGAAAGTAAAAAGAATTGAATACATAAGGGGTTGACTTCAACTCCCTGACCCACAAAGTTGGAGAAGTTTCAGAATTAGGCAAAATGGATTTCTTCAGCCCTAATTACTGTTATTATAGTACCTACTATTAATGTTCCTACAGCACTTGGATACTGTTTTGTGCTACATACCATAGATAAGTTGTTATTATTACTACCTTCTAGGTCCATCTTGGCAGTGGAATTTGGGTAGATGAGGAGAAATGGCACCAGCTGCAAGTAACACAAGGAGATTCAAAGTATACAAAAAATCTAGCGGTTATGATTTGGGGAACAGATGTTCTCAAGAACAGAAGTGTCACAGGAGTTGCAACCAAAAAAAAGAAAGATGCCGTTCCCAAGCCACCTCTCTCACCTCACAAATTAAGCATTGTCAGAGGTAGGTTATTTGAAAACTTTTGCTTCCTGCTTTGGAGTTTAACCATTAATCACTGAGTTGAAAGATGCTTCTTTTCAGCTCATGTAAAAATAACTGATTACAAATTGTAATTCAAATTGCTATTGCATTGTGGAGTGCCTATATATCCAGGAACAGTAAAACACATTGCAATAGCTGTGCACAGTGCAGGCCTCCACAGCTGAGGAGTTGTACATTGACTTCAGTAAGGTGCTAGAAGATCATCACTTTAAATCACTTGCAGGACAGGACTCTGAACCTGGAGAACAGCACATTGTTCTGGAATTCATTTATAAGATAATGATATTTTAAAATGCATATATTCCTTTTAACAAGCCTGAGAGTAGCTTTACTACATTCTTTCATCCAGAATATAACCAACTCTGGCATGAGGCACAGAAACCATTATAGTTGTGACTATAAAATCACGCATACCTTCAAAGGTGAGAAAGAATAGTTTTACCCTTTTAAATTAACAAAATGAAAACAGTAAAAATTAACCATTGCACTTGAATTGGATTTTGAACAGGAAGTGTAAATAGTTGACCTATCTGGCAGGAAAAATTGCAATGACACTTTCAGTAACTGCAAGCCTGGGTGCATGTATGTAGTACTTGGAGAGAGAGGAGGCTTTCTCCTTTGTTTCAAATGAATAGTGAATTTCAGTCCCTTTGTATCGTCATGCTTGTGTTTTGCCTTCATTTCTGTCTCTCTTGGTATTTCAGGCTTCTTTTTAAGTCAGAACTGAGTCAGTTCCTCATGGAATACATACTGAAATTGGATTTTTAGGTTTTATGTCCAGGCTAAATTGCAGTAGGGTTGAAAGAAATCTTCCTGTTTGATGAACCTTCATTATTCTGCATTTCCTGTTCTTAGATGCTATGTGCTCTTAACTATGAACTATTTAAGAGCTGTTGTGATCTGCCTTGCAAATACCATGTTTTGGAAGTAAGAAATACGATCCCTCTTTTGAGTGTGTGTGTGTGTGTCTGTGTTTCGTGGGGAGAAGTTGGAAACTAATCTTTGTACTGTCTTCTTTCTTAGTTTGTAAGAAATGAGGAAAAGACATGTTTGGTTTTTTACTAATCTGCTTCAAGAATGTATGTGGAGGTGCAAGTTGTTCCATGCTGATTTTCTAGTTCTGGTTGGGACCTTTTGATACAATCCTAACACGTGTAGCAAAGTAACGATGTGCTAGCCACATAAGGAATCCACTCTGTGGCTACCCTTGGAAGCTCTTAATGGGAAACAGAATTGGTTCCCCAGATGAGCACTTACAAGCACACAGTAAAAAAGGGATTATTTTTCACTGGCCTATAGCAAAGAGCTTTGTAGTTTGCCTGCTGGAGACTGTTGCTCCTCAGCATTGTTGGCAAGGTTGCTTATGTGGGAATTTCCTCTTCTGCTTCAGTCAGGGCCACTCTTGTGTTTCTTGAGCCATTTAAATGATAGCTTTTTTCTAACTCCCCTTGTTTTGACTACAGTGAGTTTGGGAGTATGCTCCAACAGGGTACATTGTGAGAGGCAGGTGGGGCCCTTCCTTGTCTTCTCTTCCATACCTTTCCACTCGCCAGTAATTCAGCTTTTCCCTATTTCCTTGTTTTCCTGTGTTTTCTGTCATACTTTTGCTTCCAGCCTCAACCCTCATTTGAATTCTACTGTTCCATGCCCTGGTTTTCTATGTTTCTCTTTCCAGTGTTTCTTTCACCTTGTCTTTGACTCTGTTTTTGTTAGACTCAAGACTGTACAAATCTCCTCTTGAGCTAGTTAAACTGCATGACCAATGTCCTAGGTTTTAGCAGACAGGTTTTCTGTATCAGTGGTACTGGGTAGTGGCTAACTGTGATTTTCCATGTTGTTGTGTCCTTTGCATTTGTGTCAGTGTTAGGAGGTCTTGTCCTTCCATGCCAGTAGTGTTTCCTGGAAAGCTAGAAGTTATTAAATATGAAGTTGTTATGGAGAAGAAAACAAAGCAAAAAAAATAAGTAGCAAGGAGACATATGGTGAAATGGGAGGAAGTTAAGCTTTTGTGTAAAAAATAATTTGTCAGCCATCACAAAAAGAAGTAAAGTTCCTTGTTAGCCTTGAGGTCTACTTGAATCTTTGGTCCAGTTAGAAATACAAAGGAGTGTCTGTATGCTCCTCTAAAGCCAAAAGACAAAGAAGAAGCAGAACCCCCAAGTGTTTCTTTGGAGCCTCTAAGCCAACATCCTTATGTGACTACTAAACTGCTATTTCTGCTGCCCCTCATTGAAGTGTAAAGTTTGAAAGATGCAAAACTGATGGTCATGGATCTGTTTGGGTCACGATGACTTTAAGAATCACAGGTGATGCATGAGTTCTGGCAAGTGGTTCTTTCCTTGACCTTGTGGCTAAACTCGTAACATAGCCTGTCTTTTCTTGGAAGTTCACCTTACTAGGTGTACCTGCCACAACCTGGGAGTACTCCTGAGGTTGTTCTATGTCCTACAAACAAACGGGATTTCTTCAGGTGCTCAGTGACATGCCTCTTCTTAGGTTGTCATGTTTCAGGTCATAGTTTACTCTTTTTCAGCATTTCAGCTGTTGGGCTGCATGTTGATTAGTTGCATTTATTTTATATGCAGTACATGTTATAACATAAAATTCACATTGGTTTAGATGTTCTTACCATTCTGTGGACACAAACTGACTTCTTTAAAATAGATTTTTGAATGACAGCATTAGCTCTTAATGCATCTGATATCTGTATCTTTTTAAAAGTCCCTACTGTGTAGTATGTAATAAAGAAATTATTACAAGTATGATGCATGAGGACTGTTAGAAACCTTGTTAATGCAGAGTAACCCTTTGTAAAATTTCTGGGAGGTTTCACAATGAACTACAAAGCATGCATAGTACTTCATAACTTTTTAATATGATGCATTAGAAATGTTGTAAACCATGTTAATTAAGTGATAATCTCTATGGCTTTCTGTATGTGAAGGAAGAAACGGCTACTGGAATAGATTAGGCAAAGCAGAACAGAGTTTGTTTAACCAAACTAGGAAGCCTACACAGCAAAATGCATTGTTCCAGTAATGAAAACAACAACCAAACAACAAAACCAAACCTGCCTGTCACTAAGAATTTGGGTGTGTTGCACCACCACTGATTTCAGTAGCCTCTGCAGGATTCTTGCACCAAACTACCAACTCTGGGGAGCAGAATTGTCTCAATTTTCGTTGCCCTCGTTGCTTGGCAGTTATTACTCTTGGTTGCTTTTTGTGTTTCAGTTACATTCACAAATGCAAGATGGCAGCTCTGGCCCTGAGTAATCTTCTAATAAAAGTGAAATATGCCCAGGGACAGGGTGTCTGATAAAGACAAAGGCATTAATGTATGTTGAACAGATTTTAAAAAATAAAATCAATCAGTTAATGTTTTCTCCTACTGGTTACTGCTTCTTTTCCTAACCATTAGCATTTACTTACTGTCTTGAAGGTATGAAGGTAGGAGTGGCTCACAGGGATCTATAGAAAACAACAGTTCTGATGAGACTATTCACCTGGGAAAGGTTCTAAATCTGCTGTGGAGATATGGACAAATAGAAGAATTAGGCAGGCAAGACTGACACTGTACAAGGTTGGATTTAGCCTTGTTTTCTGTATAGGAAGCCTCTTAATGTAGTCACAGCATAAGTGGAAGCTGGTCATGACAAAGATTCAAGCCTGGTGAAAAATCTTGACTTCAACAAGACAGCCAGCAAATCAATGAAAACTTCTGTTGCCTTGCAACAAATACACACAGTGCTTACTCAGTGCTGTCTCTTGAGTAGTTAGCCCAACACAGGGCTATATTCTTTCCTAAAAATGTCCTAATGACTATTTCTTTCTTTTTTTTTTCTCTCCCCAGAATGTTTGTATGATAGAATAGCACAAGAAACTGTGGATGAAACTGAAATTGCACAGAGACTCTCCAAAGTCAACAAATACATCTGTGAAAAAATCATGGATATCAATAAATCATGTAAAAATGAAGAAAGGAGGGAAAGTGCAAAGTACAATTTGCAATAAATTTTGGATTTTTAATAAAGTCTTAGTGTTTTACTTAAGTGTTGGTTTTTGATTTGTGTGGCATTTTTGCTGATGGAAGAAGCTGACTTGAAGCATTACTATCCTTCTATAACTGATTTTTTTTTTGACTGGTCCTGTCAAAAGCCTTTCTATGGTGTAACTTGCTTTTAAATAATGTAAGATATATTGTAAGTCCACTCACAATGAAACTTTTCCAAGGTTTTTCCAACGAGATGCAGTTTAGGGTGCAGTTCTGTATATGGGTTGTAATTCTGTGAACACCAACCCATTCTCCCTACCTTTTGTTTAAATGGAGTTAGTGGATCTAGGCTGCAGCAGACATCTGCTTAGAAGAATTGTACAAAATCCACTTTGCTATTGAAAAAGGTTTAATGTATCTTACAAACTGTTTTTCTGAACTGAAATTTTAATCGTTTGTTTTTATAAGTCTTTGTTTTGATCTCAACAATATATTTGGTCAAAAACACACAAAGAATGCTTCTTTTTCACTTCTTATCTTGTAGATAGATCACCATTGCTGTCATAGTTTAAAAACACAACAAAGAACCCAAAGCTGGAAGTTGTAAAACCATGGTAATTTATTTAAAAAAAATAAATAAATCTAATTGGAGTTCTTTTTCAGGCACCAAGGCACTTTTCAGGTTTCTGGTTATGGTCCAATGCTCTTCAGTATGTTCATGTTACTGTTCTGGAAACATCATATTTTTAGTGTATGTGTATTTATAAATGATTTAAGGATTGCCACACTCTGGTAAGGTTATGTGTAATAGAAACTCTAGTACCACTTTATCTCAGTCCATAATTTAATAATGGGCACCTCTGGCACAAATTTAAATTAAAAATAAAAACCATTTTCTAGGTTGAAGTTAGACTTGCAATGCAAAGTTACAAGGGAAAAAGAATTGTTGTCTGAATGATGCCTTATTGTCTGTAAGTGAAAGAAAACCTGAAGACTTGTTTCATGAAGGATTTTGAGAAGAAGGTTTGCAGAGATAACTTAAGGTCTGGACTGATCAGTTTGGGGGATTTGTAATATTAGTGATCTTAGTTAATCTTCCATTTATTTTACACACACATGTGATGACCTTCCAGGCTTCTCTGTTCCTCAGTATCAGCATTTGTTTCCTTTCTACCACTGTGGTTCTGCTTCCTGTAGTTTTGAAAGACTTTACCTATCATCTTCTGTAGCATTGGTGTAACCTGATGTTCAGCCTGTTTCAGTGTTCTGTGTGCATACATGATTTGGAAAAGAGCAATGCAAGGATTCTTCACAGGGCTGGGATGGGTGGAAGAAAGGGGAAGGGAGCAGAGGAGGCATGCTAGAACTACAGTGCCTGTTTTGAAGAGAGAAAACCACCATGTTGGCTTTTCCTGAACACCACATGTGCTTATATGATGTCTTAATTCAGGGTGTAAGTATGGGTTTTATGCTTACTGAAGTGCAATTTCATGATTGGCTTGTGCTGAGTATACTGGGCTGCCAAAGAGGTACAGCCCCCCTCCAGAGCTCATGTCCCTGCATTCCCCTCCCTTACCTTAAGCTGCCACTTGTGGTTGTGCAGATGTGTGGGATCTCACTTATTTCCAAGGTTCATTTCATAAGGGCAGGTGCCAGTAGGGTAGAGCCAGGCAGCATTCATAGCCAGGGACAGATAGAGTTGGAGTATCTTTTTACCATGGCTTATGTGTGCCCTGAAATTGCAGTTAACAGCCAGTCTTGCCTCCTGTTAATCTCAAAGTGTTCTTAGGTAGTGTTTAATGAAGTGCATAAATGTTTATGCTTCCTAATTTGGGATGCTAAATAGCAAATTAGTGTTCATAATGTCAGTGCTTGTATCCTTTTTATTAATTAAAGAGCAAAATAGAGATAACATTGAAGAAACACTTAAACAGCAAGTTTTCACTTTTCAAGCAGACTTGTAAATGTACAATTTCTTTTGAAGGGGTACAGGGGCAATCCACTAGTTTGGAGCAAAATGTCCATAATTTCCTCAGTCTTTTATGGCTTTAGTACTAATGTGTTTTCATTGTAACAGATTCTTTAATGAGAAAATCATGCTGTACTTCTTAGAGATAAGCCTATTTGAGACAGCTTTTTATGAAACCTGGGAAAAGCAGATTAGAATTTAATTGGAGTTAGGACTCCACCCTGGCCCCAAAAATCAGATTCTAAGTCTTTCCTCAAAACTAACACCACCTTTCTAAGGCTTCTGCTTGACAGACTTGTCAGATCAGATGTTAATGTTGCATTGCTGAAGAATATAAATATTCTATTTGAGGAAGGTACCTTGGAAATCTTTGTTTCTTCCTGGAGTTTTTACTGGCCCAGGTCCAGCAGACAGCTTAGCAGGAGCATTTGGGTGGCATGCAAAGGTTCACTTCCTTTTGAAGTGCAGTGTTGTGGAGGGCTAATCCTGTGTCCTTTGGACTGGGCAACCAGCATTTGATGTGAGCAACACCTGAAGATGTCTCAAGTTATGGGAAAGGAATAGGAGGTATTAAAGGTAATATACCTCTTTATTGTATTACAACTTGAACCAAATATTGGGATTGCTGGAAATAAGATTGTGCTAATGATGAACCAATTTTGTACACTGTGGTTGTAAGGCGATGCATAGAGGGCTCTGCAATGGATAGCTGGTGTGTATGAATAATATTTTACACTTATATTTTGTCACTAGTCCTGTCTTTTCCCTCCCCATGAGCCCATATGAAGGCTTCTTACACAGTGTGTCTGTTTAAAATAGGGGAATAGACTACAGTTGAGTGTTCTGGTATTACCCAAGAAAAACAAATTGCAATGGAGTGTGGTATAAATTAACTAAATTTCATTTCACTATCTTACACTGCACTGATGGCCAGTGCTGTTCTTGTTAGTACATTAATTCTTCCATAATTGTGCCTGCTTGTACATAGCTTTGCTTTGTTCATAATGCATCTGCCATGAATCTGCCATAAGAAACTTGTTTCATAACCAACACCTACTAACTTTTTCCTACTGTAGCTTAACTTTGTACCTGTGCATCATGTGAAGCAGGACTATTACTATTACATGAAGAATCTGATCCTTTGTTGCCATAAGTTGCTGCTGTAATTTGTGATATTCTTGAACTGATCTGTACTAAAGCGCATCTGGCACACGTGCAAGGAAGCAAGATTAGAGTTAACAAAAAGGGCTTTATTTTCTATTAATGACTTTATAAAGGAAATGAACTATTATATTGAAAAATCTTGCTGGAGATTTTAACACCTAAGTCAAGATGTGTCAGCACTCAATTGAAAACAAGAGAGCTTGTACTAGAGAGGGAGAAAAAAAAAGTTAGGTTCTGCTGTTAACAGAACAGGTTTGGATTTAGTGATGCTTTGTAGAGATAGGAGATTATCTGATTTTTTTTTTTTTAATACAGCCAGACTAAAATACTTACTTAGTCATGTCAAAGTTGAACTGTAAGCAGAAGGAATTAAGGTTGCATTTGATTAGCTATGAGCATGACTGTCAAAAGAAGGTACAGTCTCCCTGTGGGAGGTCACTTCTTTGCACTGTATCTTTGATGTTGTATCTGATAGATTACTATAATGTTGCTTTGTTGTCTTAAGCATAGATTATTGTCCTCTTGGAAGTTTTAAGTAGCAATACAATGAACTTTTTTGGATTTAGTGAAATTGTAAAGATAACTCAACTTCATACTTCCAGACTCTGCAGACTTAAAAAATGAAGCTAAGTGCAGGTCATTGTTAAGATAATACTATCTTGATGAAAAACCTCAAAGGAGTGAGGATGTTCTGAACTGGTAACATTCAGTATTAGCTGTAACCTCACTGTGCCTTAGCTGCTTTTGTAACTCTTGAGAACCGCAAATTTGCCTCGTTTCTGAAAGGGAAAGCTAGATTGGGTGGCATGGAGCTGTACTGAGGATTATTTCAGTATTCCATCTTTTGGTGGGAGAATGGCCACTCTTCAGAAGGATACAAAGATGAAGCTTGTGCTTTTTCAGAATGAGGTGATAGTTTTCTCAGTTTTCTTGAAAATATTTGTCATTCTGTGCATGCTTTTAGTCTTAACATCGATTGCTTAGACTATTGGTTTCATTTTTTTATCGTAACAGTATGGAACTGTGAAGTGATTCATACAACACTGAGGCAATAAAAATGTTATAAAGTGCAATCATTGCATGTTTCATGCTCAGTAGCTAATTTTTAATTTCACCATCTTGGACACTTTTTCATCCCCTCAGGCTTCCTAAATAGGAGAGAAGAATCCTTTCGACTTGGAAAACAGGAACAGTGATTCAAAAAGGAATTAATTTGCTTGGCTTTTCATTTGCTTTACTTTTCTAGTTATTCCTGCTGTTTATGTTTGAACAATACTTTTCATTCAGTGCATTGGATACCTGCTTGTTCAGTCCTGCAGTGAAATCACAGTCCTGTGGTTGTGACATCATTTGTTTACCATAAGAGGAAAATACCTCACCTATGTCATCAGGTGAAGTTGCATTATGTCTGGATCGGAACGGAGGTGGAAGTAAGTCTGGGAGGAGAGGAGGAAGCTGACTCTAAAGGATATTTTTTTGTGCTGCTTTCTGACTAGAAAAGTTCTTCCTACTCAGGAAATTATTTCCTCCACATGTAGCAGAACGGCAACTTTATGTTCCTTTGTTTATTGGTAGTAAAACCTCAATGAACTATACTCTTTGTTAGTATATATGTTTAAGGCTTTGGGCTACCTACTTTCATATTAAATTTTAGTCTTTAGTGATTTGAAATTTAAAGAGTCACAGAAAATTTACTGAACACCCAAGGGAGGAGTAGGTTGGGGGTGACTTAGCTTTTTTTACAGTATAACAGTTGCTGTAAGTCCTGTGAAATATAAGTAATTATGCTTGTTGGTGCTTGTGTAGCCTTTATAGCTAGCATGAGCTTTTATGCTTTTGGAGTGGAGAAAACACAGTTTTCATGGAGTAGGCTGATTGTCAGAAGAATTGGCTGTGAACACCCTTTGGTATTCATCCTGCTGAGTGTGAAGTATGTACTGGGACAGCAGTAGAGGGAATATGTCTTGTTAGTGCCATATTCCACTGGTAACAGCCCCTTCCACATTCATTTTCTTTCATTTCATACTCAAATATATCTTTACTATCTTCCCAAATGTTTATGTAAATCTTACTGTAGTTTAGTTTCTAAAAAAAGTAGTGTTTTCATGTGTTTTCCATTTTTCTTGTATTAGCAGGGTTGAAGTTTTATGGGAGACATCTTTCTTGATGTTTGTGTTGGGATATTAGCCCACTGATACTTGAAAATAGTCCATGTGGACATTTTGCATCTGTGAGCCAGATGCACCATGGTCATCCCTTTCTGTGTGGAGTCCTCTGCAGGATTTATGGAGGTTCCTTCAGAGAGTAATTCTCAAAATAGTTGGGATTGGAGGTGGATGGGGCAAAGCATCTCCCTCTAAGTTAACGTTTTGTGTTTCTATTTCTTGAAGAGTTAGATTATGAACAATTAAAACTTCTGAAAGTAGGATTTTTTTGTTTGTTTGTTTTGTGGGTTTTTTTCCCCTGCATTGCATATTAAAGTACCTTGACCCATGCTATTTTTTGCATTTGCAAGGGCACTTTTGTTCTGCATTTTGCTGTAGATCCTTACAGGATTAAGCAATTGAGTATGTAGAATTTGAGGCTAAGCAGAGGTGAAGGTGATGCAGTATCACCTCTGCTTTGGAGCACAGTGCCAGGAACCACTCTCCTTGCTGGGTTAAGGTAGAACAGCCTAGAGGGTATCTTGTCTTTAGGTATGTATAGTCCCCTAAAGGCCACTCATCCAACAAAGTTTTTTGTATTGCTGCAAAGGTAAATCTGTTTAACTTCCACACTGTGACTTTCCTAAACTTAAAAAGTGACTGCGACCTACTCAGCAGCAGCCAAAAGCAAAGGAGGATCCCCACTGGTACAAGATGGTACAAGAAGCCTAGGAACAGGTTCTGGAGGGGTCATGGAGGCCTTTTCAGCTTCCCACAGAGAATTACTATGTGCAATTTAGATTAAGTCAGTAGCCAAACAGTGAAGTCTCAGGCAGTTTGACTAGCATTTAAGGTTTCAATTAGTAAGAAGTTTTATTAATTAAAACAAGTCCAGTCACTATTACGTGCCAAGAATTTAGCCTTTAACAAGTAGAATAATCAGTGTTTTCTACAGCAGCAGGGACGTCAATCTACTGCACTTGCACAGCTGTATGTTTACAGATGTGTTGTACTGTTATTCTGTATCAGTCTATACCATGGAAATCCACAAATCAATAATTCTCCTGATGTTAGCTAGCCCTGTCTCGTTTCCTGGTCTCCCTTTTTCACTTTTCACAGAATCACAGAATCATTACGGTTGGAAAGGACCCTCAAGATCATCTAGTCCAACCTATAGCCCTACACTACTCTTATCCCTAAATCATCCCCTGAAGAACTTTTGTTCCTTCTGCAAGTGGGAGGCAGTCTTCTGGTAAGGAAACAGAAGCATTTCACAATTCTTGCCTTGCAAGTTGCCAGCAGGATTCTGGAGTGAAATAAATACCTGCTTGTTGTTCTTGGAGATCAGTGGCATGGAGCTAGAGCATTTCCTTAGGGGATCTGGTGGTGCTGCTGTCACTGTGTGGCAGACTTTGCAGTTCAGGGACTTCACATAGCATTTTATCCTTTTTTGTTGTTGTTGTTGCTGCTCCAAAGCATAGATTGTAGCAAAGAAAATTTTACTCTTATATGAAGGTCTCAGAGTGGTAAGATGGAATAAGTAAATCTTTCAGCAGTATCTCTTAAAAACATTCATTTCTCACATCAGAGGATCTCCTGCTTTTTCAGAGGCTCAGTGGCCTGGAAGTTTCCCACCTAATTGCAGTGCCTAGTTTTGGATTGTCATTTCCATCGAATAAGCAATGGAAAGCATGAGGCACTTTGACAAATTATACTGATTTATGACTTTAAATTGCCTTCTGGGACTCCCTTTTTCCATTTACTGTATAAAAACCAGCCACTTCATCTGGGAAAGAAAGAGCTCTTTCAAAATTCTGTGATCTAAGTATGGTTCTTAAGAAAGGTGTTCTGAGCTGCCTAAAGATGGGTGGAAAGACTGCAAACTGAGGTGCATCTGCTGGTGGGTCATTTGATAAGGTGTTGTGGTCCCCTGTAGAACTCCTCAGAAAGCTTTGCTCAGTTGGTTCTTTGAAGAGAAACATTGGCTTGACCACAGCGTGCTGCCTAAAAAAACCAAGCAGTCTTGAAAAGTATCAAATCCATCTTTTAGTAGTTTATTCCAGGGGGTAACTACCCTCGCTTCTCAACTTGTGCCTTATTGCTCTCTGAATTTTTCTGGCTTAACTTCTAATTCCTGGTTCTTGATTTGTCTGTCTTAATGTCTTGCCTCAGTGTTTCTCCACCTCGTGAACATCTCAACAGACAGAGTCATCAGTCTTCCAGTGCCACACATTTTCTAGGTCACAACTCATTTTTGTAATTTTTTCATTTACATCTACCCAAATTCATTTTAAGTTTTATAGAAATGCTTTCTATGGAGGAGTTCTTGATGTTCTCTTAAATACCATATTTGGTTTCATTAATGTGATACAGTCTCACATTGCAGGATGCATGTCCCTTTGTGTTCCAATGTCATCTACAATAGCTGTAATTTTATTTTGTGAGGCAAACTTAATTTGCCTCTGTAGGAAAAAATGGCATTTGATTGATTCTTGCCCAGTCGATGTCCCAGTGTAATTCCCTTTTTACTGTATTTTTCAGTACAGCTCTGTCATGAAAACATGGTTCTTAAAATGAGTACTTATCTCTAATACACATTCCTCTTTGACTTGGTGCTATACTTGTGCCAGCAACAAGACAGAGCATGTTCTTCCTGCTTGCCAAACTGCTTATTCATGTATTGAGAGCTCAGCCAGGCAGGTGGGGGACGGTGCTGAACCAGGCTGCAAAAAGCAACAGGAGAGCAGCATTTCACAGTAAATAGGATATCGCAGTCGTAAAACTTAGAAGGAAGGAAAGGCACAAGCGTTTTACTACAGTTAAATTTTGTACCATCTTCAAGGTAGTTATGGAGTTTTCTTGGTTGAGGATACCTGTGCATTGCCAGGGAGTGGTGAAGAGCTGCTGTCATTATGCTGTTACATCTGCTCAGAATGAAGCTAGGGTATCCATAGAGAGAAACAGCACCTTCCGTGAAACTACTTCATTCTGGAGCTTCCAACCAAACCCCATAAGGGAATCAGACATGGCAGGAGAAGAGCTTGCTATACATCAGCCTTTGCTGTGTCTACTTTGATAAATTAAAGGTTGCTTTGGATAGGAATTACACACACGTTTTGTTTGACCTTGCCTGCTAAATAAATAATATTCTCAGTTAACCTGAGACAAGATAAGGAACTGACAACTTCTGCCACTGAGATGCTTTAATGAAAATTGTTCTTTGCCAGAAATTTTAAGGTCAAAACCAGCTTAAATAAGTAAACATATATTGTAACAGGAGAAAGCAAAAAAAACTTGTAGTTAATCTTTTTTTAAGAAGTCCTTTCCTTGGAGTATTTTCGATAGTGTCAGACAAGTTTCTTCTAAATTTCCTTCCTCATGTCTCTGAAGATTCCCTGTTAATTGACTTAGTAATTCATAAATGTTATGAAGTGATGTTATTGGCTTACTTCTGTTTGTAAAGGCATCAGGAAATCTATGTACTGCACCTTTTGAAAAGTAATTAATGTTTCACTCTTAAATGCCTTTTGATATTTTTGGCTTTCCCATTGATCTGAAACGAATACCTCTGCCAAGGTAAAGCTCACATGCTGGTTTGTCCAGGTTTTATTTACAAAGAATGGAAAGGACAGCAGTGTGAAGCTGATCCAGTTAAAATTATGAGCTCACGAAAAAAAAAAATACTTGCAATGTTCTGCCTACTCAGGGCTTCCTCCCTTTCTGGGGGTGACTGAGGGTGGCCCTTTTCCGTGTAATTTGGGAGGGGCTGTGTAGGTTTTAGCTAACTAGAAGCTTAATGATGGGAGGGGTAGGATCAGAGTAGTTCAAGTCCATGTTGTAATACCGAGGACAGAAACCAGTTGATTCTCTTATGATCCCACCCTGGTGCTACAGTATTATTAAAGACTCTGGGCAAGGCCTTAGTGATGTTTTGCAGGGTTACGGGCGTCACAGAAGTTGCTTGCGTGGTCTCCCCGATTACCTGACTGATTGCTGTCCTGTTGTGGAGGTCAGGTAGAACCTGTACCTGAAATATTTCAACTTCACAATGCAAGATATTGTCAGTTTTTCATCCTTGTTTGGAGTAGGATTTGCTCTCTTGTCATACATAGCCTGACCTGTAGGGGATCCATACCTGTAGCAGTCCAGCTACCTTTGCTAGGGGGAGAAGGACAGCATTGCTAGTCAAGAGGAGGGCCAATGTGTCCTGCCAACCCCCATGCTCCACAGGTGAGCGTGCAAGCTTGTTACAACTGTCACAGTTTGGGTATCTTTCTGCATTGAGATTGATTTGGATCTTCAGAACTTCCATGGTGTATTATCTGCCACAGCTCTGTCAAGTTTGTAGCGTTTAAGACTCACCTTATGTGCTTAAATAAAAGTTGATAGTGGTCAAGTTATTGTAACTAGTATGGCATTAACAGTGAGGGAGTCTGTAACTGAGGGATAGCCTGCACCAGTCAGGCTATAGAGTTTGCTATATCCACTTAGGGGGTGGGTTTCTCCCAGGCTGGTACTTTGTGAGAAGTTCCTTTAACTCCATCCTCTAGAAGTTCCACAGTGCATCTGCATGGCACTTTCCTCTCCTTGAAAAATGAATAGACGGGCAGTTCTGCAAAAATAGGGATCTTTTGTTGCTGGCTAACAATTAGATCTTTTGTGGTCTGGGAAATAAACTTCAGTGGAGCTTTTTTAACAGAAAGTTGTCTTGTGGGCCATTATAGCCTCTACTCTGCATGTGAAGATTGCCTATGTCCACTGTCAGGAACCCTAAATGTAACTACTGGAAGAATCAGATACAGTATCATTAAAGGAATTCGTATTTGTTTTTCAAGCCTTTTTCTCTTTATTAAATACTTAGGCAAAATTTCAGTAACCAGTGACCTCTTTTGAGAAGTGACTCATTGCATTTTAAAGGCTTTATAACCAAGTCATCCCTTCTTGTCACAGAGATGGAAGATGAATAGATGGTTCTTGCCTGCGATTTCCAGTCTCAGGGGAAGTCCCTTTTCACTGCCCGTGGTGATGCTCAGCTGCATCACGGCTTTTAATTGCCTCCAGGCTCCTGCAGGACTTTGTGAGTCCCCTCTGGCATGACCTACATCCTTGCAGGACCATGAATCCCTCGGTACTGGTTAGTAGAATCTGAGCTCAGGACAGAAAGTCCTGTTGTTGCTAATGTGTAGCTGTCATAAGCCATGTGGCAGTCTTTCTCGTGTCCTTAAATTAATCTGGAGTTATTTTGCCTGTAGAAGGATACAATGAAATTTCTTTATTAAAGATGATGGTAGAGAATGTGAGTGCTGTCTTGGGCATTATGGATACTGGGTGTGCTACTACACTGAAAACCAGGGAAGATGTGTTAAATAGAGCACAAGTACCTCATCAAATCAGAAATTCATACTCCATAATGTGTATGGGGTTTTCCCCTTGAAAGAGGGAATAAACAGTGGAGCAACAGTTCCAGCTGTAGCCTGGCTTGCCTAGCTGTATGCCAAATCAAAGACAAACGTATCAGTGTGACAGATAATTCAGTTTAATTTGGAAGGTTTAGGTTAATGGAAAAATAGAATGGTGTTTAGGGTGAATTAAGGTAAACTCTGCAGTCTGTGATTGAAAGGAAACTAATACAAGGTAAGATCAACTTGTTCACCTAGGAAAGTATAGCACTCTTCTTCAGGAATGGGAGTTCCACCATTCTGTAGTACTGAAGGTGTATGGATGTGCTGCTGGAATTTGTCACACAGGGGTGAAGTTACTGGGCCTGTACTGTTGAAGGTCCAGTGTTACACAGGTGCTTCAGTTTCTGTTTTGCTCTTTCTACAGGTAATGGTAGCTAAGCCCAGAACATTGTTCTTCAGGGCACAGTTATTTTCATTTAGTTTTTTTTTCCCTAGCTTCCAGTTTGAATTTGCACATGAGGAGTGTATGTCTCTTCTAGAGCAAATGTGGCTGCCAAGTTTTAGCAGCTTTTTTTCTGTCTTTGAAGAGTTTGAGAGATCATATCCACTAGTTTTTCTAGACCAAACTGTCTTTTAAATTCTGCTTGGATCTTAGTCAGCTGCTTCTGTACTTGTCGGATCTTTCTTGATCAGTGAATTTTATTCTGGGGTGGTAATGGTACACTATACAGTGACATTATCTTTCTAGAAATGCTTTTCTCTAGAAGTATCTTCTCTGCTGTTCATGGCTTTGTCATGCTGAGAGCTCATAATTCAGCAGTAATCAATTGCTTTACTGAGGTTGTTGTCTTTCCTTTGAGTTCCTAACATACACCAGGCTTCTATCAGTCTGTAGGAACTTGTATTTAGGTTGTCAAACTTCATCCCACCTCTATTATTCCACTTCTGAGAGCCATCTTGAAGTTTCTTTTCTTCACATCTGATATTTCTCTTCTGTTACATCATAGTGATGCTACCTTCCAGTGTGGTGCCATCAGGAGGTGTATCTAGAGTCTGTGCTTAAGCAGTGCTTGTATGAAAACTATGTAGATTTGTAGCTATTATAAAATTGTTTGTAAACATTTAATGAAGTCTCAGATTGTCCCAGTGGGGTAGGTAGGTTTCCTAACAGTAAATGAATTATTATGCTCAGAAATACAGAACTGGTGACTTTTCAGCATCATGCCTTAAGTCAGAAATGAGCACTGATGACATAATTCTAAATCCTCTGCTCTAAAAGTCAAATAGCACTGTATGCTTTTTATCAGGAGGCTCTCCAGAGGCTTTCAGAAGATGTAGTATATGTCAGTGAAAACTTGAGGCTGAGATCTGGAAATCTATCTGGAAGGTAAATTTAATGGGAACTGAGTTTTCAAAGCTCTTGGGTAGCTTTAAAAAGTGAAGCCTGGATATTTTAGCCACTGATACTTTGATGGATATACTTTCTTGGGATACAGTATGTGTACTATTTCTGGGTACTGTTACAATACCAGCCTGAATTTTATCATTGTTTTTACTTATGTATTTATTAAGGATTAATATCTCAGGTGAGCTGATAATACATAATTCCATGTGTTTCCTGTTTCAGTAGCACTTACCTTGGGGACTTTTGGCAAGTCGAACTGCACGTGTAGCATCTCTGAAAAAATCCCAGATATCCATGGTTCTCCCTGATGCCCCCAGTTCTGTCTGGCATTGTTGTGTTTAATGTACAGATTAATTTCAAAGCATGGAGTGATTGTGAGTTTAATAATGCAGAGTGAAATCTCCTAAGCAACCAAGTTACAGAGAGTGCCTTCATGAAAAAATGAATACTAAGCTTCACATCTGGCTGTGTAAGGTGGCACCTCCCTTGCAGTTTGGATTAGTATAATTTTCTCTGCTGCCTCAGCACAGCCTTGACTTGCTTCATTTTTCCAGAAACAAGAAACTCAGAAGTTGCCACTGTGGGATTTGCACAAAATTTTATCTGTCCATCCTCTAAAGCCACACTTCTGCCTCAGAGCCATGAAGAAAGCACTCCAACTGTAAGCTTAGTAACTTAGTAAATAAATAACTTGTGCAGATTTCCATTTGTGTTTCGTTTAGGTACAAGGTAAGAATACCCCAGTGGTGTACAAAGATTGAGACTAGCATTCAACCCATAGAGTAATTTTTGCTGACAAAGGTTCAAATTTGCAATTAAACAGCTGCAGCTTAGCAAATTGTAACTTTGTGTAACTATTTCTGTATGAGAGCATTTGGTCTACAGCATGTGCAAGCTTAAACCTCTTCCCTGCAAGCCAATAAAAATAAAACTACTTCCAGGTTTTGCTGTGGAAGTGCACAGGGGGAGGGTTACTATGCCTCCTGATGCATGGTAAAGAACAGGAGTCTGAGTGCTGTTGTGGATGAGGTGGATGCCATGGGTTATACTGAATTGTGTTATTGGAATCCCCCTGAGAAAAAAAAAATAAGATTTTTTTTTCCCCCTATTTCCCACCATTTCACTTGAAACCAGGATGACCCCAGATTATTTTGTTTGCTGGAATTTCCTATTACACAGAATCACAGGTCCTAGGGCAAAAAAATCTAAAGATTGTGTCTTTTAACTATCTGTATCAAATTCCCAAGACATAATCTACTCCTGAAGCCCCAAGTCTGCTGATCTTGTTGCATCCCCTGTTCTCTGCATGCTGTGTGCAGTTCAGCTGCAGCCCAGCCTGGCCCTTGATGTGGGACGTGCTGCAGTCAGTACTGTATGCCTATTAAAGTCAATGGGAACCTTGCCAGTGGGTTACAAACCAAACCTCCAGAAAACGAATCTGCCTTCTGAAGGGATGCACAGTAGCAACCGTGTTACTTAAGCTCAGAGCAGATACAGTGAATCAGAGGTGGCCTTGAGAGGAAGTTTCTTGTGAGAGATTTCCTAGTATGGTATGTTTACATTGCTGTGCATTGTAAAGAGGATTTTCTTATGAGCAGCTTTTAATCTTCTCCAACGTGGAGTGCAAACACTGTTCTGACATCAGTCATGCTAACAACACATTTGTACACAGAATAACAGTCACCTTTTAAATATGGGAATCACAAATAGATGTTGACAGAAAAATGTATTTAAGCAGTTTCAACTCTGTGCTGTAATAAGTAAACCAGCCATTGTATGCCACAGAGCTGCACGCTTTAAATGCCTTACAGAAAAAAACAAACCCTGAAGTGAATCACAGTAATAGAAGAGGAAGTGTTTACATCTCTCAAAACATTCTGTACAATAATCACTCCTTCTTTTTAAATTTAATTTCAGCAAATTTGAATCCAAATGAGATGAAGTTTGAAAAATAAGCTTTCATGCTAAGGTACAATTCAGCATGTAATCTTTTGCAGGTGGCTGTTACTCGTTTATTATTTGTATTTCCATATTGCTTAGCAACCTCAGTGCTGGACCAGGACCTCACTGCTGTAAGTGCTCTGCTAACATTGATGGAGTGGATGGTTGCTGCCTCGGAGAATGCACTATTTTGTATTGAAGCCAAAAGTAAACTAATGAGTTCTCATTCTGTCCTCTCTGAATGAGAAAAAAATGAAAGCCAACTGATATTTAGTTATGCGATTATCAGTGTATCTCTCGAATTACTGAATCAACACAAATATTTGGGGGCCTGTCAGGCATACAGGCTCAAGTGCATGGAGTTTTTCCAGATTTCGTGTCCTGATGGCTACAACAGGGGATGCAGCCTCCAAGGATGGGGCACAGGCCAGATTGCTCCTCTCTGAATAACCATTTGCTGACAAAGTTGTTCATGCAAGCAAATAACTGCTCATGCTTTGCATGCCCCTGCAATTAGAGGACCAGTCTACCGTGCATTGCCAAGTACTACTAATACCTCTGTGCAAGTGGCACAGCACCTGTACACTTCAGCCACCCGATGCACGCTACACTACCTACAGTTACTTGAGAAGTTATGTAAGTCAGCATTTGCAATTCTGTATCCAAGTCCTCATTTAACCTCTTAAATAGAAATGTCCTGATTTTTCAAGGGAAAGAGGGTTTGTAGAAAGTGATAATGCCTTCTTTTGAGAGCTTGGAAGTGGAAAAAAGCAGGCGAACTTTTGGTCTCAAAGTCCTTTCGTCAGCAAATTCCAAGCTAAACACAGCTCAGCCACAACAACACTTGAGCTCACGTAGGGAGAGTAGTCTTTGCTGCTGTGGGGTTTAGAGGAGTGAAGGAATATTGGCAGTTTCTACTTGTCAATGACGACCAAGCTCTTAAATGGTGACATTCATACCTTCTCTCTCATGCCCTGCCTGCATCAGGCAGCTTGGTCCCATTGCTGAACTGCTCTGCAGGCAGGATGCAGTGCAGTACCACTTTAGGTGGGAAACATGGTTGGCCTACACTAGAAAAGAGCTTGGATGCTAAACTAGTAAGAAGTAAAATGTGAGCACTTAAAATGCACTTGAGGTCCTCCAGAGCATTGCTGTTTCCAGTGCTGCACTAGGATATATTTGGCTCAGTAGTAGTGAGAATAATTTGCTGGTTTGTCATAGCACCCAGATGCTGTGCAGGACCAACCAACAACCACCTCTGGACAGCTATCTCAGGACATGGGTAGTTTGCATATGGTGGCTTCTTTTAATAAACAGAGGTCATCATAGAATCACGGAATCATTACGGTTGGAAAGGACCCTCAAGATCATCTAGTCCAACTGATAGCCCTACACTACTCTTACCCCTAAATCATCCCCTGAAGAAAGGGAACTTTGTAAAATGCCTTTGTATCAAGAGGTTAAAACCAACTTATGTTAATTCTGGATTTCAGCCAAAGTAACCCAGCTGTTTGGCTGAGACTGGGAGCTAGCACACCAAAATAGGACACACAGAATCAAAATGTCACTCTTGGGTTGGGGGGGAGGAGAAGGGGAGGGGGAGAGAGAGAGAGGGAGAGGTGGCTATTGATGAAACAAAAGTGAGGCAGGCTTGACTGCAGCAAATGGCTTGGGAGAGAGTGGCCCATGTGAGATCACTGTGGGAGTGTGTTCAAGTTCCCTTGGGAGGTGACATGAACTTTGCCCCAGGGTAATGGTGGGTACTGGGATGCTTGTGGTAATAAAGGACTCTGTAAGCTTTTGTTGCTGGAGCTATGTGGCTACAGTGTGACTCAATTAACTTAACATTGATGATTAAAGATGACAAATATCTGATGTAGAATTTACCTTTGTTGGGGTAAGGAGATGGCAAATGAAAGATTTTTTCAATGTTCAATATATTAACATTCCTAGAGCCATAACCTTCTATATTTCATTTCACCATCTCTGACTATAGATTTGCTAGTCTGTAACTGCCATTTTGTAGACAACCATTCTTAATTTCTAAATAGTGTGCTGTTCACAGGTCAGTTATTACTCTGTGAATGACAAATATTTGGACTCTCAATGCAATGGCCCATGCTTCTAGTTTAAGTTTTCTCCAACTTTATTGTCCCTTCTCCCTTTCTGCCCATGAAAATTATTGTGTCTGCATGGGAGCACATTTAGTTGTGTACTTCCCCTTCCTGTGATTTAACAAGATGAACAAACTTAGTCTTTTCTACCTAAATACAAAGACATTCATGTGAATGCTCTGAACTTTCCCAGCAGAAACATGGAAACCAGTGAAATAGTTTGGATCAGTTGAGTCTCCTCTGTCAATAAATGGCTCTGCTGAGAGCTTTCCAGTGCCTGGCTGCCTTGGTAGCTATTTTCACAGCAGCAGTGACACATACAAGTGCTCTGTTAATAAACTGACATCTTTTCAACCTTGAAGTCATTGCCAGTGGACATGTTGCATCCAAAACGCCTCTGTTTGTCTAACTTTGTTCTACCTGATATGACACTAGATAGCATGACATTTGGCTGGAATACAAATTAAATGCTGTCATATACAAGCCAGACCAAAAGGTCTAAGGGAGAAAAGTTCAATGTTGGTTTAAGGGAAAAAAACAACAAACGTCATTTCATTTGCTATCTTTATAAGCCTACAAATCATCAGTGGTAGTGATGTAAACCAGCAGTCAGCAATCTTTTCCCTACCAAAAAAGAAGCATGGGTTGTCAGAAGTAATTTAACTTTTAAAGGATCTTAAAGCATGAAAACCTAAGTCTTTTACATAGGAGTGGAGCCGAACAAAAAGTAGGAAATCTATTTTATGGGTGCTTGTTGACCTCTGATTCTTTGTGGCTTCATCACATGTTTTTGATAAGAAAAGCTACAAATCCAGCTTGGCTGTGAATTGAGACAAAAAAAATGTTGTATGCATCTTTCCAAAAGAAAGAACAGGAAAAAGAATCTTACTGTGATCTTCCTGTAAAATAGTCTAAAACTGATGCTGCTTCTGTGCTTGTGTGCTCATAGTTCACAAAACCCTTTCACAGAAGAACTTCCCTTCCTTGCATCAGGGACTTGGAAATGGAGTTGTTGTGTGACAAAGGTCTCTTAAACTCATTGCCTTGGTTGCTTTCAGAGCTGTGAATCTTAATTCTCCTTCCTCCTAACAGGGCTTTCTGTCTGTTGGAAAAAATCTGATCTATTATGTTCACAGCCTGTCTCGGTACTTTCCTCTTTCAGAATGTTTCATTCACCTTAAAAATGCTTTTCCTCACTTGCTGCCTGGAGAACTGTGTCCCATCTGCTTTTTTGCCTTTTGCCTTTTGACTCTAAACTCATTTCATGAGCTGTCTCTTCTTTTGGAGGTCCTTCTGCCTGATTCCATTCCTAGATTGTCTTTGATGTGACTTTTGTTCCTTCTGTGTCACTGAAATTTCTTCTCTATTTGGTCTTTTCTGGTTTTTCATCTCCTCTCTCTTTGCTTCTTGGGCCTATTCCCTGAAGGATCTGTCACTTTGCCTCGGAGGAATATTATAGGGGACTCTAGAGCTCTCTGTCATTTTCTTCAGTTCTGTCTCTTTAGGTAAATTAGCTTGCTATCTTTATGGGTTCTGACTTCTGCTTGTCTCTGACAGGCCTGTCACTTTCTGTCCAAAATAAATTATAAATTCTCCATAATAACTCCATAGGTATCTGGCTGTCAAAGTTGAGGCTGATTAAAAGTAAGCGATGAAGGAGAGAACTGAGGGTTTTATGGGACAAGACTAGTGAATGTGAATATGTAGGCATACTACAGAGATGTCTTAAATGATGCAGGACAGGGATATGGGCTGTTGACTTGGACTAGAATAGTGAGAAAAGGAGCTGGGGATGTTGGGTGAAGGAAAGCTATTAGGAGGACATTGTACTGAGTGGATACAATATGAGCCTGGGCAGCTGTAGAGGGCTTGGAAAAAGAGCTGTGTTGGGAGGCAGGTGGAGGCTATAAGACCTGAATTGCTGAAAATGAGGCTTCGTTAGTTGTGTTGCACATGGAGCAACTTGTTATAGCTGTGAGATTAATGAATAGAGCAAGGAGTACCTGCAGACACAAGACAAGATTTTGCAAAGGCTGCTGAGGGAAGAAAGGTAGGCAGATTTGTGACATTGAGTCCTTTGGCTGAGATCTTGGAGATGCTGGGGCTAATTGATGGACGATGATGGAAGCTCTCTGGATAGCACTGCCCTGTGAAGGAGGCAGGGGCAAGAAAAGTGTAACAAGGAGAATTGGTCCAGAAATGATCCAAAGGAATGGCAGGAAAATGCACTGTGTATCAACACGCAGAGCAAGTGTCTGGGCACAGGAGAAGAGCACTTACAGGATCAGAAAATTAGAGTGGTGCCTCTTTCCTTGTCAACAATGCAACCTCTTCTGCCATTGTGCCAGTAGCAGGAGGGAAGTGTCCTCCCCAGGCCAGGCCTCTCTCACCCAGCACTGACACATTCAACTGTTTCATGTGTTTTCCAGTGACTCTTCTCGCTTCAAAGAGGGCCTCTGCTGCTGTTAGCAAAAGGGTGTTAATGCATGCTACTCACTGAGCTGGAAGAAGGGAGACATTTTTTCTCAGTACTGATGCCTTAAGAAGAGAGGGTCTAAACCTTAAAAAGTCTGTAAGGTCATAAAATGAAATAGCCTGCCTGCTAATTTGTTTGCAACAGAAAACATAAAAAACCAAAAACCCAAACAAACAAAAAGTTGAAGCATGCTCTAATTTATTTCTAATTGTTAGGAATGATCCTACAGTTTTAAGGCTAGAAAGAATCATTGTTTATCTTCATAACGTCACCCTCTAATTTCCATAGCCCTCTTACTGCTCTGTTTGAGCTACAGCATCCCTTTTTGGATATAACCCTCTCACTTCTGTCCACCCAGGATGGGGCAATGTCATGGTGATCTCAGACTGACCTCCATAGATTATGCAGTTTTCCACTTCTTGTGCTTTGCAGTAGATTGCAAGTCATGTGTACATAGCTGCTACATGTAAACCACTGCATTTAGAAACTGGAGATGTAAACCACATGTTGGGGTGGAGAGGTAATAATAATACATTATTTTTCTAACCTACCTCAAAAGCTAAGTTAAAACAAATCTCCAGTTTGTTTTGTTTTTATAGTATTATTATTTTTACTGTTAGAAATTAAACCACTAGCTGCAGATTTAGGTATTTTAATTTTTTCCCCTGACAAACATCCATTCTGCCCAAAGCTTTCTGCTATTACATTGTAAGATCAATAAAATCCTCTGGAACCTTCAATTACTGCAATTTGTGGAGATTTCTGTTTTTCTGCAGGTCTGGAATTGCAAAAGACAGGCGCTTCTGCCTTTGTCTGTACAAAAGCATATGACTGGAGTCAGAAGCCAATCAGTCTAATGACATCTGACAATGGGTGTGTGGGATTTCCCAGCAGAGAAGTCAGTGAACTGCTCAAAGTTGCTGCACCAGCCTCTGCGTTTCTTTCTCAAATCAGAGGTTACAAATTTTAAAAGAAACTCGTTTAAGTTGGGAGATGCATTCTGGAGAGGCAGGGTGCTGCCAGGCTGCCCAGCTTTGCCTCTCTACAGGTCAGCAGCTCTCAGCTTTGACCAGACCTAGAGCAGAGGTGGAAGGGAGCTGCACAACTGTTGCTCAGTGGCTCTGAGCTTTGCCCTGCTGCTGGTCACATCTCTCAGGGTATTATTTTTTTGCACTTGTGTAGCAGGTAGTTGCAGATTTGCCTGGTGTGGGGCTTAGGGGCTCCCATGTTATCAGCTGTGAGGCTGCAGATGACTTTTGTAGACACTGTGCTGGCTCTTGTGTCATTTTTCGAGGCATAGAGCTGAGACAATACTTCTTCTGGCTTGCACAGTGCTGTAGGAATGGCTGTGCCCTTGCATACTGCTTGGGAACCATAAAGCTCAAATAAAAATACTGAACTGTGGGGTTTTTAATGCTCTGTCTCTTTCTCTCAATTATCTAGGGTGTTCTTTCTCATATAACCAGAACTTTTTTAATATGCTTTTATCTCAGCATTGTCCCTTTAGACAAGGCTTTTTAAATGCAGTGATAACTTGGATGGTGGTCCATGTGACAAATCCTCAGTGGACGGAGGGACCGTAGTTACAGTGGGCTTGTTCTGGTTCCCTCAAACAACAGTGTGCAGGCAAAACTGTTTTTGCCTTTCATTCTCTGTGTAGCCTTTTGATATTAGTAACTGACAGATTTCCACTTCTTAGCATTTGTTATCTGCTTTGTATATGCCATTTGTTATCTGCTTTCTATATGACAACAGTGGAAGGCTTTTGTTGTACATATTTTTAATAAAAAAGCCAAAATGTTTGTGAGCTAAAACGGATATTACTTTTCCTTTGGAGCACACAGCCTTTTGTTGATAGCCTAAACCTTCGATAACGTGTGTTGTAAGCCAGGCACTGTATTGAGGAAGCATTTAAATGTTTGGGGGTGGGCTTGTTTTCGTGACAACAGACTAGCATTTTGCTCTCATTGACGTAGTGAGGAACAGTTATAATTATAGATAGTGCTGAGATATGACATTCAGCATGGCTTGGATTTGGTGTCTGTCTTCATTCTGCCAGAGTTACTGGGGGCAGATCAGCAGAAGGAGGTGTAAGTGCTTGGCTGTGCAGTGGCTAGCTGTGGTGGCTACTCATCAAGCATCGTTGTAGCCAGAACAGATCCCCAGTCTCTATCCAGGTTCCTGGTGTGCTAGGTGCTGAGAAAATACGTAACAAAAGAGCTGCTGTTGCTGCAAAGGTTTTGCAATCTGCTTGTGAGGTATGGCACAACAGGCAGAAGTAAGCTCCTCTACCAGCAACCCATGATACAGGGTTGTCTCATGATCAAAGCCACCAGCAGTGCTTTCTGCACTCTGGCAGCCAAACCTCTGGCAATGTTTTTGGAAGTCTTCTGAGAGTTTTGAAAGGCTTTGAAAGTGAAGGCACGACCCTAATGTTTGATGCTGTAGGGAAGGGCAAACCAAACCAGCATAATGTTGTACTCTGAACTCTTGTGAAACTGTCTTTCTCACTCTGAGGTTTGTCTTAGAGGCCCTGGGCTAAAATATATCTGTGGCATTTCACCTCTTGGCCCAGAGCCCGTTGTGGTGCCAGTGCAGCAGTGCATAACCTTGCATAACTGTGCCTTGTTATGAATGACTGGAGGAGGTGCCATTACATATCTGCTTCTGCCAGGGGGCACTCCCCAAAATCCCCACAACAACACCCTATATCTAGAAAAACAGTCACTGCATGAATTCTCAGAACCTCCAGTACCCTGATATTACAGTGAGATCTGTTGCTGCACATGACCCACTTCGAGTCTGAAATACTTTCTGTTTATCTTTTTTCACGTAGAGGTCTGCATTTTCTTGTCCATTTTTGAAGTCCATGCCAATTTAAAAAAGAAAAGGAAAAAAAAACCCAATCCCCACAAAAAGCTTCTCTATAGCTGTGGCATACATCCTCCCATGAATCCTGTGCCAGTACAATTTTCACATTAGCTGGCTCTTGTGTATCTTTGTTATCTTGCCTTTCTGTGGGATATTCCCAGTTCTCACACTCCCTGTCCTCAGCAGTCAAGATGACTCTAATGCACATTCATCTTAGTGAATCCCTGTCTCTTTGTTTCATTGTTGATGATCTGCAGATCATGCATGAAAATGCCTTTATATTACAGAGAGAAAATAATGAGCAGGAAGGAAACAATGAGCTTAAAAGGTGAAGTGCTGAAGCTGCTTGTAGTGAAAGTTCTCCCAGCAACATAGTTGAGACTGAACAACAGCAACAGGAACAAACTGTCAGTAGGAGAGCTAGAAAGTGTTCTTCCTTTGTAAATAAACTGCTGAAGCTCCTCTCTGCAATGTGTTTATGCCCTCTGTGAGAGATAGGCATCTGTTCACGTAACCCTTGGCGCTAATCAGAAAATCGGAATCTGCTTATCAGCTCTGCTCTCACCGCGCTCACCCTCCTGCTTGTCTTTGGCTCATCTTTTCACCTCTGCTGCCGGATTGGGAAGCTTTGAAGGCAGAAGTGGGGTGAAGCTCAGTGCAGTGTGAGTTGCTCACTGAGTAGATCAAGCATTTCATCTGGGTTTGCTGCTGGAGCCCTATTTTCAGAGCAATGCATGTTCTCCTTTCTGGACCTCATCCCCATGAGGAGCTGAGCCCCGCTGAGTGGCAGCAGGGGAGCTGCTTGCACCTTATTGACCTGCTAGCAGACCAGTCTCTACTGTTGGATTTGGTGTAATAGCTACAGATACCTTCCACTCTGTGAAAGTTTCTCTTATCTCACACTGTTGTTCCTGAACACAATGATATACCACTGAAACAACACCCCCCCCCAGGCATCTGTTTTTACAAGATGGCCACTCTTTACATCTTTTAAACTTCAAGTAGTGTTGCATTATGAAGATTTAACATGTCACATACATTGAATGACTCCAGAGCAGAGGATGTAATCTAAGTCCTGCACTGCAAGTTTTGGATTTGCACCTATCCTTGGCAGTGACTTCTGGTGAGTGAGGAAATCCCATAAACTTTCTGCCTGGAATTGCTCTTTAAAACAGGGATACTAATCTTTATGGGTCTGTTCTGGTTTTGCTGGGACAGAATCTTAGGCCAGCTGCAGGCTTTTAGCAGTTTGGAGTCAGCCAGGGCAGCTGACCTGAGTTGGCTACAGGTGTTTCTCAGGCCATAAATATCATGCTCTGTATAAAGGGGGAATATCGGAGAGAGTGGTGGTTTTTTTGTTTAGGCTTCTGATTTTCCTTTGGCTCTTCTCAACTCTCCAGGACTGCCTTCCTGTTTGTTACCACCATGCATTGGTTGAGCTAAGTATGACTTTGTATTTATATTGACACTGATATTTGGCTGTTTCCTTAAATCTGTTTTCATTTTAATCCATAGGCCTTTTCCCCTTTTTCTGATTACCCTTCTCTGATGGGGAGGAGTCATTGGGTGATAGAGCAACTGCTATAGTTTATCCCTGGATATGGGCTAAATGTAGACAGGACCTGGTGGGTATGCTATGCTGATTCACTAGTTAATATTTTCAAAGCACTTTGAAGATGAAAAATGCTGAGTGTTATTGGCCTTTTATCTAAAAAGACATTTTAAAACATGAAGCTATGGAAAGAGCTACATAAATTAATGCATGTGTTGATTATGGTCTATCTTTCCTTTTCATCTGAATGTATTAAGTAGCAGGAGAACTGTGAGAATTTGTATCTTTCCTTTTCATCTGAATTTATTAAACAGTAAAAGGATTCTGTGAATTAGTAGTCTAATTTGAACATCAAACCAAAGGCAAAATTCTTCCTAATCCATCTTGTGGATCTCTCATCAGTGGTAGAGATTTCTTGCATATCTCAGGTTGAAGAATGGTATTTCAGGCTCAGGTTTCAACACTTTCTGGAATGACAGAACTTCAATGAAGAATTGTTTTCCAGTTCAGTTAGGAAGGTCAGTAACGACTCCACTTTGCATTCAGAAAAACAAGGAGAATCAGTCAAAACCAAGTTGCTAACACAAATTAGCAATGTTGAATCAGGTAGTTTTCACTCATTTCAGGAGGGAGCTCTGCTTTATAAACTCCTGTGATTTTTCTTGTCATTTAACAGAGTAACATTAGTTCAATCATTTGAATTCTTTTGTTCAGTACATGTGCATGATAATGACAATTTTTTTGCACTTTGTGAAATTTAATTCACACTTGCAAGATCTTTTCAGTTATTAAGTGCAAGATAATATAGTGTGATTTGTTAATTTTTTTGCTTCTTGAATGTCAGTTTCTGGAGAAACAGATATTGATAATTTTGAGAGAGAGGATATAGTACAAAAACTAGTAAAGGATTCTGTCTTGGCAGGGGCTTTGACTAGGAGACCTCTAAAGGTCCCTTCCAACTCTAACCTTTCTATGATTCTGGTTTTTGACACAATGCAACTGAAAATCTTTTTTACCCCTCTGGTTTCAAATCTCAGGGTGAGGGGAGTTACAGATGTTTGGTGAAAATCTCTGAGGAATTTCAAACTTCTCATTCAGTGACTATACCAAGATGCAGTGAATGGAGACAGACTGATGGGTTGACAGAGGAAAGGTGACTTCCCAGCTACTCTGAAAAAAGTCCCAGGAGTTAGGATCTTTCCAGCTTGATGCTGATTTCAGCATCAGATATGTATTTGATTTTTATGTAGCCAGCAAATGAGAAAAAATTGAAGTATTGTAGTTAGCTGGTTTGCTGCTTCTGTTTTGGAATGTTGTAGGTTTATTTTGTTTGTTTCTGGGGTTTTGTTTTTTGTTTGTTTGGTTTTGTGGTGGTGTTTGTTTTTTATTTTTTACCATTTCAAACAAAACCTAATCTCTGAAATGTTGAAAGGTTAACTTACCAATACACTTTTATCCAGACCCCAGTGCTTCTGGTTTTCCCAGTGCTAGCAGGGATGGCTGCAGAAATGGTCTCCATGATGATCTCTTAGGGTAAGGGTCTGTAAAAGCACCCAGTACATCATTCCAGACTCCTCATCTTCAGCTCCTTTGAGACCCTCAGGTGACAATACAGCCCCTAATATCTTGTTAGCAAGATGATATTTCTCTGACAGTGAGACTTGGAAGTAGTATTCATACACATTTGCTGCCCTGTGAAGTTCCTCTTTCTGTTCTAAACTAATTTTCTCTTTGCACTGTGGTGAAATGTACTGGATGAATGCACCTCTGCACAGTAGAATAAAAATTAAACTGCATCTTTTTCACAAAAATAAATCTTTGGTAGCCACTGGAGAAGCTCTAAAGCTCATCTATCAGTCAATTTAGTACTCAAGTAATTAAAGAGGTCAGGCAAAAAAAAAAAAAATATTGCGTACCTGGAGTTTTGCCAGACTTTCTCCCAACTCTTATCATGCTTGTCCATTTGGAATTCTTCCCCAAGCTTTATTATATTCATCATGTAGATTAATGGCCTGCAACTATTAACAAACTTTGATGCTACAGAGTGGGAATTGCTTGAATAAACAATTTCACAAGCAAATGGAGTCACAGCTCTGAACCAATGGAGCACCAAACTTGTTTTAATTTACAGAGGTCAAAAAGTAAATGGGACTGTTGCTTGGGGAGGTAACTTGAGGAGAACATGAAGCATTCACTCACAACAAAAGGACTGAGAGTGAAGAATTTGACTTCTGGAGTTTGATTTTAATTGGCTTTAATCCTACCACCAGCAGCACAACAGACAACCCTCACAAGCAGAGGAGAGGTGCTGGAAGGCAAAGGTACTGGTGGGGTTTTTTTGTTGTTGTTGCTTTGGGGTTTCTTTTGGTTTTTTGCTGTTTTGGGTTTTTTGCTTTTTGTTGTCTGCTCAGAGCAGTTCAGTCTAAATCCTCCACAAGAAATAAGCAGGTGAGAGGTTGCTCCAGGAAACAGGAGACAAGTAGTGGGATAGGAACTGCTCAGAGGAGTGAGTCTGAGGCACTTGTGTCTGATTGGGTTCCTTCAGCATCTTTTTTCCAGATACCCCACAGCTGCTTCTGAGGAAGCAATTTCTTTTTGTTTGCTTGTATTCTGAATTATTTGTGCAGAGGAGTGCAGTGCCATTTCCAGACCTTTTTAATTGCAGAAGACTGTCACTTCAAGTGCATAGATGGTAGGGCTTACTGAGAATTTCCTGAGAGATTTAATAGGATATTAGGAGATTAGATAAGTACCTGTAAAACATCTGACCTAGCACTATTCACTTTGGATATATTCACAGTTGTCCTCAGTTGCTGATGGCAAAGAGGCTAGTTCTGTTTGTCAACCCCTTCCATCCTGCCCCAGCCATGCCATGGTTGTGGTAGGAAGTGGGCAGGCAGTCTGTGCCATGGCTCCTCAGCTAGCCCATGTCAGAGAGGGACAGGAGATGAGGGACTAGGCAATAATGTGGACAAGCCTCAGGGGTATTTTGGTGAAGGAGTTGCAGAGCATGGGGGTATTGGGATTACTGAAGGCACAGGGGAGGTAAAGCAACACAGACCAGCCTTCATCTTTGCTCAGCTGCTGGTGAAATCATTTATCCTCAGCTTTATTTTCTGCTCAGAGACATTAGGAGTAACAGGAAAAGCTACTGCTGACCTTCCTCCCAGACTGGCCAGCTCCCCACTACTTCATTTCATCAAACTTCAACACATGAGTTGGAGATCAGAAACTTTACTTCAGTGTAATTCCAGGCATCATTGCATAAGGCTCCTCTTTCTCCATGCTTTGTGCTCACTGATAAAGAGACTTTGGCTCTGCATCCTGATATGCATCCTCCCGTTTTTGTCCTTACCAAGTGCATGGTGATAGCTCTGCTTTCTGCAGCTGAGAATAAGCCAACACCCAATCTAGGGTGTTAATAATCATCACCCTCACCAGTCAGTGAATCCCAGGGGCAGGTGCAGATTTCAAGCATGAAGCTTCAGCTTTTAGCTGTCAAAAGAAAAAGGTTGTGCCTGTCCCTGTGCAGCCTGTCACCTACCAGTGTGCTTTCTGGTGACCACACATGGCTCTTACCCTCAGCACAAGAGCTCTTCAGACTTATGCAGTGTCCTGGTTGCAGCTTTCTTTTTCTGAATGAGTTGTGAAATATTGTGTGTTTCCTTTTGATAATTAAAAGTGACACAGATGGCAATGCCTGCAATGTTTTCCTTAAGTCACAGCACGTAACAGAAAATGAAGTGATAGTTTTAGGTGATGGCACATGTAGCTTCAGGTGTTTGTTTAATATTCAGTGTTCATGCTTGGTGAGAGCTGGGATGTGCTTTCAAATATTACTCCATGGCTGTGCATCACTGCACATTTTTTCTTGTTTTTCCTTTTTCAGGGCCTGACAGATGGTGATGTTTAGATTAAAAGTAATTCCTTTATTAAACCAACGCCCATGTTGTCAGTGCTTTTTAACAGGAGCGTCATTTGTTGAAACAGGATGGTTGTGTAGTGGAAGTGTCTGAAATGGATGGAGGGCTCTAGAAAGACACCCAAGACAAATTCAGTGTACTGAAGAGGAGGTAGTACTAGTCTCCTCCTGGGGCTGGGAGACCCAGCTGCTGTGTATTCAGAGTTATGAGTGAGACCTCAGGGACCTAAGGAAGCCTTCTTTTCCAATGGTCTTTGATTTTTTTTCACTCCTAAGCAGGGGTAGAGATCCAACAATTCCAATGGGAATTCTGGACAGACTGAAAATAGTCTCTTTCTATAGTGCATTTCACCCAGGGGTTTCACTGTACTGACTTTGGATGCATCATATGAAATAGTGCAATAAGCTGCCTCTGGTACCCAAGTCAAGGCCAGACCACTGAAGTATCTAACTTCAGTCTAAGGTTTGGACCAGCTTTTGATTTGTGGGCTTCCTGAAGGATGGTTACCAAAAACTGGGAAGTGTGCTTGAACTGTGCCTTTCAGCAAACAAGGTTACCTGGTAGAAGCCTGATACCTGAGCAGGAGGTGGAGAATCAGAAACAGTAAAAGAGATTTTGCATCTGTTACAGCACAATCCAATGCCTGTGGGGTAAATGATAGCCTAAAACGAACCATGGATGCAGTCCTTTGAGTTGCTTCTGCCACTAGTCAGTTCCTTTCATTCCTGTCTTCATATCTGATAGTTGTTCTGCTAGTTCCAGGAGGAAATTAAGAAGCCCTGCAGGTTCTGCCTCCTGCATGAAGTGCAGCCACAAGTGTGCTTCATTCTTGAAGGTGGTCGTCTATGATAGCCTGTTCTGGGTTTCTGTACAAGGAGAAGGGTGATAGGAAACTACAGACTATTTGTATCATTAAATCCATTTTATGGACTAAAAAGATCTAGTTAGTTAGCTTTGAGTTTTGTACAGAGCACTGTGTTATAGCATGTTCTAATTGGAAATAAAAAATGTCAGTCAAAGGAAAACAAATTTTAATTCTGCCACTGAAAGCCACAATTTTTTTTCCTTAGATTCCTATGGGAAGGTGGATAAACCTTCAAAAAAATGAAAATGCATTCTCACTCAAATTATTCTGCTTTTGGGTTACATTTTAATCAAAACCATACCTGCCTTCAGGAAAAAAAAAAGTAAAACTGATTGAATTTAATAACTAAAAGAACATAAAGTCTCTGCTTTGAAATGTATAATCTCACATGACATTTATTTCATAATGTGATCAAATCATATATGTTGTTATGGGGACAGTCTTTATTAAAAATGCCATTTATTTTAACAAGTGCAATAAAAAGAAACCCATACTTTTTATTGTGGTAGAGAAAAAAACCCTGCTATTAAGCTGCTTTCAGCTAAATGAAAACATCTTTCAAGATTTGTTCTAAAATATTTAAATAAAGGGCTGTGGAATTTATTCATTTGCTGCCTTCCAGCATGAGTAGAAACCCTTTAAATTATCTTAAATACAATAAATGATATAGAAGAATTTGTTTTGGTTAGGAATATCCTTTGCTGATGAAGAATAAGATCATTTAAATATAACATTTTCATACAGGCCTGTAATTATGCCATTGAAAACCCACTCTGAAACACAGCAAAGTATAGAAGGGGCTGTCCAGCTGCAGTCAGAGCTTTCAAAAGGCACCTAAGGGGAACTGCCACTCCATATCCCCATTAAAAAGGGAACAATTGGGAGACCATGAAGAACATATGGCTTCAGTGAGGCAAAATGTATGACCTGTCACTGCACAGCATAGTCAGGGGAGGGAAGGGATGGCATCTTTCCCATGTGAGACCACAGTGGGGAGAGGGGGAAGACAAATAGAGCTCCTTGTTTTTCCACAAGAGTTTATGAGCAGATGCCTCACTGATAGGAGCAGGTTTGCCATGACAGTCAGATGTGTCCAGAGGATGATGAAGCTCACGGTTCCCTCTGCACTTTCCCGGAGCAGTGTTTTCACAATGGCCCCAATGTGGTGGCCTCATGCCACAGTTTGCAGGGTTTGAATCACCTGATGGTGGATCAGGGCTAGTAAAGAGATGTACTGAATGAACACTTTTTGGACAAGCAAAGCACATCATAGTAGCTGGAGCATGTCTGATCTGGATGACTATGCAGGACGTGGTTAGCCCTTGGCTGGGAAAGATCCTGGGAGGACTGGGTCTGGGATGCCTCCCCCTTGTCATACCCAGCTGGAAGCCAACATTCTGCAGAAGTGTTTCTCTCCTTTTACCCTAGACTGAAAAATACCAGACCCGGGCCCAAAATTTGCAATATTGCTTTATTACAGCTGCCAAGCTTGCAGATACAAGTTAGGTAAAGATGTCCTTCTGTTATTTAAAATACCAGAAGCCAGACTAAAAGAGAATAAATATAACTTGGTTCTCTTTGAAAACAATTCTCATATGAAAACATTTAGGATATTCCCATTCCCTACCTTGCTGAACTTTATAAGGAAGTGGGGCTGCACCATAATAGAGTTAGACTTTATTTTCCCCTTACAAGTAAGACTTAAGCATGTAATGTATCAAGAATTAGCCTAATACCGTGAGAAGCACTGGGAAGCTAGAGTGTGTGCAGCAACTTAGTGGGATGAAGGGCCTTTGTTACAAGCTGGATAAGGTACTCTAATGTTTCCTTCTGGTTTTAAATTCAGGGAGGGGGGGAAAATCCCACTTCTCTTAGTCATTCTTTCTGCAGATTTCTCAAACTCCTGCAAAAAAAAAAGCAGTTTGCCATTTTAGTTTTAAAGAAATTCACTTTATGGTGTATGGAAAGTTGAAGATAGTCTGTCAATGTGCTTTATTTGTGATATTTTCCTGAAGAAGCCTTTGAAGTTTCTAGCCCTGTAACTTCTACCTACAAAGCTTGTCCCTACAGCTGTTAACTTCTTTGCTGTGCAGGAAGTCATAATGCTGCAGTAAATAAATTGAAGATGTACTTCTGGGCATAAAAAGAAAAGGTAGGAAAGGTACCTCATTTCCTTCAGTCTAATACTCCCTGTACTGATTCTCAGTGTGTAGGGGAAGGCAGGGTGGGGCTGCACCCAGTTTTTATCTGGTCCTGTAGACATTACTCTGCGGTTGATGAGTGGGAGTAGCCTGCAGGTCTCCGTGGGCAGAAACACTTGTTTCAGCTTGTGGACACTGGCCTGTGGGTTGCTCACAAAACTGTCTGTCCTTTCTGTCAGCCTCTTTTAGGTCATGTTGTTTGACCATTCGGATAACCTAAAGCACCCACAGACAGAAGGCTTTTTCCTTCTCCGTGATGCTTCCCTGGAAGCATATGCTCATGGGGTTTTTTGTTTGTTTGTGTGCATTCTTTTGCCACTGGTTGGGTTTGGGTTGGTTTTTTTTGTTGTTGTTTTATGTTTGTTAGGGTGGTTTTTTTGGGGTGGTGGGGAATAGAAGCTTCTTCACCCACTGTAGCGTTTACACTGTCCCAAAAGCAAAAGAACTCAACTTGGCTTTCTACCAACTTCCCTGAGATATCTCTAGCTATGTCCAATGAAGTTAGTTCTGACAGTCCCTGCAGTTTCCTGGAGTACAGAGGGGCATGGACTGCATTGGTTCTTGGCAAAGAAATTAATTTTGAAAGGTATTAGGGACTTCAAACCAAAATGACACAACCAAGTTTCTTTCTTTTTTTTCTTGTATTCACACAGAACTTCCTATGCTTCAATTTGCAGCCCTTGCCCCTTGTCCTGTCACTAAGCTTCACTGAGAAGACCCATCCCCCTGACACCCACCCTTCACATATTTATAAGCATAAATGAGGTCACCTCTTAGCCTCCTCCAAGCTAAAGAGACCCAGCTCTCTCAGCCTTTCCTCAAAAAGATGATGTTCCAGCCCCTTCATCATCTTTGTGGCTCTGTGCTGGACTCTTCCAATTGGACAAATTGTGATTCTCTTGTACAAAAATCCAGAGGTTTAAGGATTAGTCTTAGCTGAATATAGTTCCTAAGGTTGTTTGCTCAATACCTAGCTAACACTCTGATCACAACCTGGTAGATGTATTATAGGTGGAGAACTAGGTCCAGACATGGTGACCAAATTTATATTTACATCCATACCTAGAGCTTATCTTCTCTCTCAGGAGTTAACAAAGATTCTTGGTTATCAGAGGGATATATTTGCCATGTTTTATTGATACAAGTCTCTTTCAAGAAATAAAAAGCATAGGAGAAATAATCTTTGAAAGTATAAAGGTGTCACTGAGGCAGAGTAATGCTCTTGAGAGGAAGTGTTTTAGAGTGAATCATGGTACAGCAACTGGTTTACCTAAACTCATTTTAAGCCAGAAGAGTGACAGGCCCGGAACACTAAGTGATAGAGGACTGTTCCATGATGCTGTTCAAGGCATTGGGTTGGACTCTGAGCAATCATTTCCTTCTAAATTGGTTGTAGTCCCCTTTCAGACTGTCAGAGTAGTTTTCTTCTGCTTCGTTGCACTTGAGGAGCAGGTGGATGGCAAGCTGCTCAGCCTTGTTTGATCCACATGTTGTTGTTCAATAGATAGGGCAAATCAAACTGGAAAGGCTTTCTGGTATGCAGAGCTGCCTCTTCTGTGGCTGGATTAACAACTCCTGCATTTCAGACAGGAGGAGATCTCTAATTTTGTCTTGCTTAGGGCATATTAAAGAAGACTGATAAATTTAGGTCCTCAGTGGCAAGAATGACAAGTGTTAGCGTGACACTTGAATGCAAAATATATAAACTCAGGCCATCGCTGCATGAAGCATCAGCTTATTGGTTTTAGAGCTCAGAGTGATCTTGTTCCTGCAATACAGGAGATTGATCTAGCTCTCACATCACTTTGGGAGTTTACATAGGTCTCTTATCCCATCTCTTCCTCAGGTTTCCCCGCCTGGAAATAGGGGGAAAAAGAGAAACATTGCAGAGTTATGGGGTATGACTAATGGAATACTGCAAAATCTTTTTGATTTCTTGCATGCAGGATGAGGGAGATATGCATCTTTTGCCAAGGTGTTCCTATGCTTTCTTGCTGCACTAGGTCATAAAACATAAGATGCCAATATGCTCTACGCTTTTGTTTCCTATAGAGTTTCCTTTGCAACTATGAACACTGGCTTATTTGAAAGTTCACTTGAGGTTTAGACCACAGATTGTGAAACAAAATGAGAATGGAAAGAGAGCATTTCTTGTGAAATGGATTTGTGTTCTGTCATAATAAGAAATCAGCATCCTGCAAAATGAATTTGCAGAGAAATTCCTCAGAGCTGTTCCCTACCTTGATCCTAGCAAAAACTTGGCTTGATTTAAGAAAAAAAGCACCCAGGCAGTAATTTAAAGAGCACTGCTGCAAATCTACTTTCATCGTTGTGTCTTACAGGGTGCCTCAAAGTAATAACATGAGCTGTACAAAGCATCCAGGCACATCAAGCATGGTCATGCAGACTAGGTGGTGATATCCCTCTGGCTCCTTGAATGATCTTGTCTCAGTGACAGATTCAGTGGATAGTAAACTCTCTCTACCTTTGAAGGAACCATACAGAAACAATGGTTCCTGAAGCAGTCAGATGCTAGGGAAGATGTGCACATCAGTGATGGTCTTATCTACCTCCTCTTTCTCTGTAACAGCTTGACAAAAAATGTTTCTTGAGCATCTTTGTGCTTCATGAGACCAGCAGACTGGCTTTACTTGTGTGTAGATAAATGATACTCAAAATTTGTTTTAACATTTTAAAATTATTCTTTAGCAATTTTTTAACATACTATGGTATTTCTCTTGTGTGTATCTGCCTGATATGGATTTTTCCCTCACTTGGTTTGCCTGAACAAGGCATGCTCAGTTAAGAAAGGCACTGGGAGTGCAAGCAGCCTACTGGGTTTATATTGTCCCCAACTCCAGTACAAACTGTGTAATCATCTTCTAATTTTAAATGTACTTTCTTTAACAGCACGGTGTGCTTGGAGACGGATGTGTGTGCTGGAGGGCTCAGATGCAACGTCTGGAAGAGCAGGGAGGTCAGCTTCATCAGCAGGAGCTGACACAATGATAGAGGAGGAAGAAATGACATAGCAGTATGGAAAGAGAAAGTGGAGGCCAGGAGAATTTTACAGCACCTGCTCTTCTGCATGATGATGCTGAAAAAGACCAGGTGTTTGGATATGAGAGGAAAGCATCCCCCTCTGTGTGTCAGGGGGAGATCTTCAGAAAAGGCTGCAAATTGCTTCTTGCTGTCCGGCTCACAGCCCAACACTGGTGGCTTGGAAGCTGCTCTGAGATTGGCAGATGGAAAGAGTGGCGGAAGGAGGGTGGGCAGAACGCAGCCCTAGTGCTCCTCGGCAGCACAGAGTCCCTTGGCTTTTCTCCTGGGAGCCACACGTTGGAGAAGCAGCTCTGCAGGAGAACCAACAGCAGATCCATCCCTGAAGAGCTGACTGTTGGGAGCACAGGCCAGGCATGGGAAAAAGTATAGCAAAAAAGAAGAATGAGTGTCCCCCCAGGCAGGGCTTAAAGTGGTGCCTTACTGAGATGAGTTTTGAATGTGTAACGAGTGTATGTGGAAGCACAGTCCTACTCTGCTGCTGCTCCTTAACTCTGGTCTCTCTGTTAATTCCTCCTTCAACGGCCACATATGGATGTCCAATTACTGGTGTTGCAACTGACAGGCAGCATGGAGTGCCCCATAAACCCTGTGCCCAAGAGAGACAAAGAGTGGCTGAGGCACAGCCTCAGGACACATACTTTGTCCCTGTGTCCACAGCCCCAGGTACCATTGTGCACAGATGTAGAAGCCAAACTCTCAGGAGACCATCCTCACTTCCTCAGTAGCAGCAGGGAGGACAGCCCCTGCTTGGAAATGGGCACTGAAACCTGCTGGTTTGACAAAGGAGGCTCCAAATCTAGTTAATTTGGGTCATGTCAGTGCCTTCTATTGCCCTGAAGCACCGGGGTTTTCTCATGCTGTCTCCTGGTGGTGGCCTTCCCCAGTGAGGCTTTCTTTCTCTAACACTTTATACAAATACAAAATGTGAGGAAGAAACAAAATGACACATAATTCTTGACACAGAATAGAATAAGGCTGGATTTTCATTTAAAATCCCTTTACCCACAGATACTGTGAATTGCAATGGCACAAAATTGTTAAATTGCTTTACATTTGGGAAACCTCAGTTCATAAAAAATTGCTAACAATTTATTTTTGTACTACATGCTTGACATCACTCTCTCTCTCTTCTCGTACTCTCTCTGCTGGTTATATGCTGTTTTTTTCACTGCATGTCTGCTGAGATTCCAAGAAAAACCCAAGTGTGTCATACAACATTGCTTTCTGATTTGCAAGTTAAATAGTTTACATAGGCAAAAATGTGGAGCAATTGGAAAATTCCCTACCCAAACACTTAAGGACTCAAACTGCACATTTTAGCCTGGCAGGCCTCCACAAATATTTTTAGTCAAAAAAACCCCCAACAAAACAAACCCAAAAAAACCCACCCCCAAACACATTTTGAAGTAATAAGGAAAGACAGATCAGATCTAGGAAGAAAAAAAGTTAAAGCATTATTGGACATTTTAGTGAATGTTGTACTTTTGGTGCTAGTATGCAACTCGCCCTGTGTATACAGGAGTGCTAGTACGTGTAGGCTTTGAAAGTCTAGGCCCTTCTGAAACTTATGTTCCCAAGATGGGGTTAGCCTTCTTGCTGATTGATTTAGTCTTCTGGAAACAGACAAACCATCAGGAGCTTTCTGCTCAGAAAGATTAGCATTCATATCCTGCTGGTTTTTAATTAAAAAGTACATTTAAATACAAGGGTTGGGGTTTCTGCCAGCAACCATTAAAAATACCTGTTTTATAATTATCCCCCAAACCCTTTTTCTAGTTAATTCTTTCTTTTTTTTTTCTTTTTGTTTCTCTTGAATTCTTGACAGATTCTCCCTGTTTCATCTACCAGCTCTTGTGGCATTGTACCTCCCGCTAAGGTTAGCAGCTGGCTGTAAATCTCATGCCAAGCCTGCTGCAAGCAGCTGGCAGGAGGTGTGGGAAGGATGTGTTCAGCATCCGTTTTCCAGTGACTGAGTTTATCCTCTGCCTCCTGTTTGGAGGATTAGGGGCACAAGCTGAGCTTTGCTGTGACTGAGGAGCTGTGTCAGGGACCTTAGGGACACCATCCCACCAGGAATCCCCCTGGTGTAGATGTGTCACTACATGCACACACAGGAAGGGTACATGCTGTGGGTGGAATGTACCCTGGGTGGAAACTTAAATAGATATTAGCTAATTAGTATGCCAGGTAGACAATATGTATTAGCTGTGTTATTTGTATCTGCTTGTCTCTCTTTTGGAGATTGGCTTGTAGACAGTTGTACAGACAACCTCACTGGGGCAGAGCCTTAGTTCATGTAGGACTTGTTTCACTCAGTTCTAAAATCACCCTGGGTGCCTCCATGCACTGTGCCTGTGGTATATTTGTAGCTATATTGTTAGCCAAGAAATTTTGGGCATATGTATGCTTATTAAAAAGGAGGTGACCAAAGGCTTTAACATGTGTGGTGGCTGTTTTCTGACTTGGTTCTGAGGAATAGGAACCTAATGACTTTTGTGTTCTTAATTCTCCTCAGACTTTGGCCTTGGACTAGTGCAGAAACCCTGACCCACAATGTGACTGTTTTCATCCAGCAGCCTTCTTTGTACAGAGCTTCTAAGATGTTTACTGCTCTGCAGCAGTGTTGGGGGCTGTGTAATTTAAAAAGTGAAGAATCAATTCCTGTTCTGGTTTCTGACAGGACACCAAGAAGATTTCAGTTGATTCACAGTAAGACTCTCACCTGCAAAGTTTCAGTCTGTCCTGGTCTTGTTTTGCCCCTTCTGCTTTCTTAACACATTGCTGTCTTCGGCCCCATTACCTCCCCTGTGTATGCAGCTCTCAGTTCATCTTCGTTTTCTGCCCCTTTCTTTTCTTCATTGAAGAATCTTGTGGCTGAAATCTCAGCTTGACAATGATCTTTGCCTTTTCTGGCACATTTCCCAATGCAGCTTTCAGATTAAAATGGGGAACATGAATCTAGTGTCTGAAAATTGAGCAAAGGCAGTGGCTCTTCTCTGCAGAGCAAAGGCAAGTTATGGAGGCTGTGAGTGGAAGCTGATACCTAAGGCTCCTTTTCTCTTTACACCTGCATAGTGGGTAATTTGAATCAGTGTCACAGTGGGCAACTAGTGCAAGAGCTCATCCTTGAAACCAGCTCAGCCTACTTGGAGCTGATGCTTGAGTTAGAGGTACTGAATGTCCTTGACTGCACTTGTCTCTTCTCTGAAAATGTCCTGCTGTTGCTGAAGCATCAGCACACCTCCTTAGAGGGTGTTGTATTACTGATAACTCAGTGCAGCGTGCTTCAAGCCTGTCAAACCATGAAAGCAAGATTATTACTGACTGGCTTGCATTGGTAATGTAAAAGGGGCAGAGAAAGTTTAGGTTCGGTCACCACCAGTGTAAACAAAAGGTTTTTCTTCTGTGGTGTTACCTCACTCTCCTGGCTACTGCAGGCTCCCTGTGCTGTCTTTTCCTTCTTTCACATCTGCAGTCCTCCGGTTTTGCGTTAACTGTTTTGAAAAGTCCATGTGATAATAGTGCTTTTAACAAAATATTCTGCAGAAAAGAACAATTCCTTGGGCAGACTGTTGGTATTAAGTTCAAGTTCTAACCTCCTCCAACAAATATTTAACAGAGGAATGATCTCAGTTTCATCTGACTGAAAGCAGCCCACTGTAGTCCTCACACCACATGAAACTTTTCCTCCAATAAATCGTGTCAGTTGTATTCTATACAAATCAATAGCTGGTTGTGGCCCTGCAAAATACAACACAGACCCATACAATGCTCACTTCTTCAATACCTGGTGAGCAGATTTTCTAAGTGACTGGATTCCTCTACCAGATCAGGTTTTCTCATGCCAAGGAGACCCATAGCAAAGGCTTGCTCCTCTCCCAGTAAAGGTTAGTCTTGCTGTTAGCTGCAATGAGGAGTATGATCTGCTTTCTGATGATGAATGCTATAACCAACCCGACTGTGAAGTGGGGATTTTAACTCACCATTCAGAGTTTACAGGAGAAGCTGTGCCTGCCAGATCATACCCTTTTAAAGCAGCTGGAATGGGTCTTAAAGTTCTTTATTCTTAGTACTATTTTGCTGCCAGGAAACAGTCATGAAAGCCAATAGCAAAGTATATGTCTGATCTCATCTTTCAGAGCTGATTCTCAGATAGGAAGGAGGTTTTTCGCTGCTTTTGGTTACTAGATAAGCTCACATGCTGAGAGCTCTAGGTGGATCTGAAGGATCAAACCATGTTTATAATTCATCTGAGCTCAAGGTGAGCCTATGTGATAGAATTTCCATTTTTATAAGTTTGCTTTTTAGAAAAAAAAAATGGAAATAAGAAATAGAAAGCCACCAAAGAGCTTTGTTCAAAGAACCCCACCTCAGGAATGGCAGAATGAAGTTGGTTTTGGTCTCTCTTCTGAACTGTCCCAGGACAGTGTTAACAGCCTTCTTTTAATGTAGATTTTGAGAGTGCAGTTCATGCAGAGAGGGGAGTGTGCTGTGCTTTGCATATCTGGAAGACACAGATCTTATAGGGTGCAGAAGTCAGACTTGTGTGGGCTAAGAACAGCTGAAGTCCTCATCTTTCCTTAAGTCATTTATATTTCAAATCAGGGTTCTTGTGCCACATTTCAGCTGTTTACAGAAGTGCTTTATTAATTTGGTCATGTAAAATGCAAAGTTCATCCTTGTATGAAAGGTGCCATTTGCAGGGGACTTCTGGGTGGACCAAGAGAAAAAGCAGTACTTAGGGTGTTGCCAATGTTCCATCTCTTAGTCTGGGGTGCCCTAGACACAAACAAGTTGTGGGATTGCTATCTAGATGTCGAGAAAGCCCAGATGGCCCATAAGGAGGGAAAAATAGTGAACCATTGTGTTTTATTAGGCAGAACAGAATATACTCATGAAAAATAATGCACTGGTGTCAGATCTTAGCACCCTGGGGAAGATCCTGTCACCATCCAAGTGATTTTCCTGTACAACAAAAGTCTGGGGAAAGTTGCCAGTGCCGGTTATATTGAACAAGGTAATATATACACTCCTTTTTTCTCACTGCAAACATTTTTGTATAAAGCAAGATGCCACTCTCTCTGAAAGCTATTGATAGGTTCTATGTTTCCTCATGGGATTACTGAGAAAGGAGTGAACTGAAGTAGTATTTTAAGTGATATAGTTATATAATGTCTTTGTTTAAAAACATAAGAATCTAACTGCCTTAACACTCTACCACATAATTCCACAGGACATGTGAAGCACAGCACACTACAGCACTTAGCCTGCAAAGGATTCCCTTGTCACTGTCAAAACTGTTTCAGAAGTCTAAATTAATGCATAGCACTGCATTTATTAGAATGCGAAATAATCATAAATTTTTCATTCTTTGTACACTTAAGCTAATTTTCACATAAATGAAGCACTTGGCAGTTGAAATTCCACATATGGTTGACAGTGATGTTTGATGTCAGAACAATGCCCTGAGCTCCATGCAAATTAAACATATTTTAATTATTCTGGATATCCATTCTTCCTTTACAGTGTGTCTAAGCAGAATATTAAAAGGAAGTTTAAGTGTAATGTAGTGTCAGTACCTGACTCCAACAGCCAGGGTGAATCCTCTCACCTCTTCTGTTGCTGAAAGGGAGGTGACCCAAAGTGAAAATTATAAAGGGCACAAGGGAAAGCAAATTTTTTTTAAGCTTCAGAATCCAGTCTGGCTTAATAGGAACATAGTGAAACTTCCCCTCCAGCAGTGACCTTCGTGGCCATTGGACTGAGCAGCAAAGGCTATCGAGGGGGAGGAGTCAAACCAGATGTTCCCATGATGCATTTGAAGTGGGAACTTGGCCTCTTGCTGCAGCTTCTTAGGCACCAAGTTTCAGTACCCTGTGACAAAACCACTAGGTTTCCATGTTGGTGAAGATGCCCCCATTTTGATTGGGCAATTCCATGGGCAGGAATAGCAATTGCAAGCATGCTCCTGGCTTGCTGGACAAAGATCTGGAACTATCAATTTTTTCTCTGTTTCATAGCAATTTCTAAGGGATCCAGAGCTGCATCCCAATTTCTGTTTTGACAGAGCCTTGTTATGTGGCTAGTGTTTGTATGGAAAACAAGTTTCTACAATTAACTAAAGTCACCCAACTTCATGGGTGTTTAGGTGCCTCTAGTTTCCCTCCAGAAAAAAAAAAAAGGAATTCAAGCATCTTAAAAATTCCCCTTTCTGTGTGTCTTTAGAAGTGTTTCAACGCTAATTAAAATCTAGCTTAGGACTTATAGTCTTTGATTATTCCAAAAGAAATATTTTAGTCTGAAAGAGAAAAAAATCACCCCTAGTGGAAATGAAAAGAGATATTCCAAAATGCTGAGGAAGTTTTGCTAAATTTGAGTGGGAGCCATTGATTCTACCCCCTGCATTTTTAAGAGTGGATAACTCAAAAAGTTAAATGGAGTTTCAGTTTCCTTTGGATTACTTTTCTTTTTCTTTACAGAAGCCTGATCATTTTCCTAACCTGTGTAAAATTTTACCATCAGGTTCAGGTGTTTTATTTTTTTCCTGAAGGTGGAAGGATTTTATTTTCATGATCTGATGCATTTGACTTAGTCCTTGTTCTTGAAAGAAAGACAACTGGTATTGCCCTGAACTTTGCTTGTTGTTCCTGGGGTTTTATTTTTTATCATCTGTCATCTGGGTAAATGTAAATCTCTGACCCCCTCTAGCTGCTGGATAGAATAGCTCTTTGTTGTCTCATTCCTTCTCTCCACTGCAGAGATGAAGTTCTAAGAAGGTCAGGGGCTGGTGGCATCTTGATCTCTAAGATATCTTCTGCCTCATTGGACTGGCTCTGCCCCCACCCCAGCCACTGAACACCTCCAGTTCTGCCCTCTGGATCTATTCATCGTGGTCCCCATGGCAAAATAGGAGTCCTATTTTGGTGGTTCAGTGTGCTCTAGAAAAAGATCAGACTCAAATTATAAGTGCATTTGCCTAGGTATGTTTATCTCTGCTAATTATAATGTACTAGTACTTGCTATTTTGTGTTCATTTCTAAAGCTTCAAGCTGCTATTTAAACAATAGATGGTTGTAGGAGGCCTAAGGAAGATTTTTGGCCCTGAGGAAGACATTTGGAGATGAGATCGAAGGCATGAAACCAATGAACCTTAGAGGCTCAAGAGTCAAAAAACTTCTGGAGTATACAGAGGAGAGAATTCTTGCAGTTTTTCAATCAGTATCTTATTTTCTGTGGAAAGGCTTTGGTTTTTGAAATGTGGATATAAGCACTCCAGTAAGTTTTGGCTCCCTAAACATCGCTCCTGTGGGTTTCATGTGGAGGAGCAGCTATTAAAAATGTATGGAGGCACCATTAAAGATGAGAAGTAAAAATTCTGACACTGTAAATGTATTTTTTTCTCCTCTTAACTTTTCCACTTTCAGCTTGAGAAATGAAAGCTTCAGTGCACTTATTAACTTCCCAGTTAATGAGATCTTGAAACAGGGACGTTTTGCTTTGCTTTCCTCTGGCTCATCACACTGCCTTCTCTTTGGAGAGTGGCCACAGAGTGAAGATGAGGGAAGAAGAGTGCAAGACTCATTTATGTGCTTGATGGTTGTTGTGAGCAGATAGATACTAAGCTGGCTTTTTTTCAGTGCAGCCCTTCCCCTGTGTGTGTTTCAAACTTGCTTTTTTGGCATCTTCAGAAACAGCAAATACTGGTGGGTAGTGTGCTGTTCACAGGCAAAATATGCTTGCAAAGTTTTGCCAAGCCCCTCTAAATGCAGATATAAAACTCTTGGAGATTGTTTCTGTTCCCTTTCTCATTTTAAGAACCTCTGCCACCCTCCCTATTTGTGCTCCTTCAGCAAAGCATATAACTAGGAAATAATAGGAAGCATCAGATCAGGTCCCAGAAAGAAGTTTGCTGTGAAATAATGTTGACAAATGAAACTTGACATGAAAACTAGGTATGGTTAAGTGAGAGCACTTATTTCTTGTTGTTCCTCATGGAATTTCCAAGAGGTAATGAGACTGGACTTAGAAGATCTGGGAACATCAGACCTCAGTTTAGGAGGAAGGTGAGAGTTAAAGACATTCAAACAGAGAAAATGATCTTGCTTAAACTAGCAGGAGATGGAAATAATTCAGAATATCTGAGCATTGGACAAGGCTGGAAAAATATTGAGTAACCTTATCTCTGCTCAGCAGGATAGTTCATACAGTCCCATATGTAAAATGAACTATTCCTCCAGAAGCCATCAATTCCCTAGAATTAGATGCCTGTTAGCTTATATGTGTGTGTTTACAGGTGTGTTCTTTTTCAAGCTGTTGACTGTGAATCCAATTTTAGAGACAAATTAGTGTAAGAAAAACAAGGCCATCTTCCTAAAAGAGGTGACAGACAACTAAAGGAATTGTGTGTTTGTCTGAGTTTTAGGAGAAATTAAAGCTATGGGCTGAGTTTGAATACAATGTTAACCCTCGGTCCACACAAATGCAGAACTCTGAAACGAGAGGGAGATGCTTAGTGAGTTATCTTTTAGTGGATACAAGAGGGAAGTGAAGCCAAACAGGATGGCAAGACACAAAGAAAGGGGAAGCTCCTCCCTCCCTTCCCTCTTATTGAAATGTACCTGACACTTTCTCAAGTCAGGAGATGGAGTCCACTGCAAATGTGCTCATGAGGCTGACAGGCATATGCCCTGCCAATAGCCAGGGAATAACCAGGCCAGCATGGCTGAGAGATGTTTCTCCCTTTTCCACACTCTCCTACCCCACATTTGCCACTTCAGTCCAAAGCAGATGTTTAAGCAAATAAAGAACCCTTTTTGTTGTGCTTAAATGTTAATAAGATTAATGCTGGGAAACAATAAAGCCTGAGAAAAATGGTTCTGTATTGACTTGCTACCTTGTAAGTATTTAATAGGCTACTTTGTAGGGGCAGTGGGGGCACAGGCTGGTGGCTATTACTTAACAGATTGCACTAGTCTAATGAATTGGTGGTCACAACAGATATTGTTGAGGCTGTGGCATCTAAAGATGGATGGGATTGCATCCCTAAGTTTTCCTTGCTTCAGTTGCATTCCTCCTTGTTCTGCTACTGCTGCACATTACTAATCATTCCATTAAAGTTCAAGAACAGTGTCCTGAAATTAAAGAAAGGTCTGTAGGTGCAACAGGATAGCATGTACTCTCCCTTAGCTCCTCACTTACAATAAGAACTACTCAAGGGGTTTGGAGAAGGCTAGGAAACAGATCTCAAGTATTAAGAGGGAACTTCTGTTGTTTTTCTTACTTCTTGGAGAGATGAGAAGAGGTCAGTACATGTAGAAATAGCAAACACAAGTTTCATAGCATATTCTCATCAGCTGAAATACAAACTCTGGATGTGACTAGTTGAAAAGCCATGTAAAGGTGCTGAGAAATGGGACTGCATGGCAGATAGGCTAGCAGAATGGCTATACTCAGGTGAAAAAAGATCTTGTGAAAAAGGACCTTATGAAAAAGGGCCTTTAGCTATTCCCTCATGCAGGTCTGCATAAGTATGGACAGAAGTTTTCTTACCTAAGTGAAAAAAAAATAAAGAAAACAAAAAACCACAACCTCAAGGATGTTCTGGGAAGCAGCAGAGACCAAAAGGGCATTTTAGCATCTTAGCAAAAAAAAATTTCATTTTTTACACAAAACTAAACTAGGCATTTTTGTTGCCTTGATAGGGAAACAAACAAGGTCCTGGATGTTGCATTCTTGGGAGTAGGCAATGGCAGCAACAGCGACTGCTGCAGTCATAGCTATCCTTCAAATAACAGGCTAAAGGCATCCTGTCTTTTGGTTTTGTTAAACCCACTACCATTGGGATGTTTTGCTAAAATGGATGAAACTCCTGCCTTGGTGGTCTTCTGACTGCTGCTCAATAGGATTAAATTAGAACTGGAATTCTTCTAATTAGAGGCCTGGAATCAATTGCAGTATTGACGCTATTCCAGAAAAGAGAGAGTCAGTATGAATTCAATAAGCCTCAAATACTGCTCAGTGCCTTTCACTGCCCAGTGCATTACTGCTTCCTAAAGTGGAAGGGTCTTGCATTTTCAACATACAGCTGGAACAGCTGCTATACCTGAGGTCCATCAGGCACTGCAGGCTGTAGACCCTGCCTCACCAAACACAGGTGCAGGGAGTTGGTGCTGGATGGTGCCATTTACTGGAGTTCTGAAAGAAAGAATTGGGACTAGATTAACCACAGCCCAGTTGAAAGTACTCATAGCTTTTTTCTTATTAAAGTCAGTTATGGTGTTGCCATTTGTATGGATTACTTCAGGAAGTTTAGGAAGTTATGAAGCACCAAGGTTTTCATGCCAGTCAGAAAAGGAAATTAAATAATTCATCCAGTCAAGGTGATTGGAGGAAGGAGAACAGTTGATAAACTTTTCCATGCCACCCTTTAGCCCTTTAGTTGCAGAACGAAGATATTTAAAAAAGGCCTCAACTACTTTTAAGGTAAATCATGAAAGATAAATGGGCATATAATTAATTTAATGTTTAATGATATATATGAGAGCAAATTTATTCCAAGCTCCAAGCTAAATGTTTTTTTTTAAATGGTTTGGGGTTTTTTTGTCTATGTTTTTAATTAATCTTTCTTCTTGTAGTTTTCTGTCATCTCCACAGTATTTAAATATTTTGTATGAATACCTCTTCCTATTTAGTGCAGCTGGTTTAAGAGTTTGGATTTGCATATGTGGACAATCCTTGCAGATATGGAGGCCGAAGGACTGAGCCAGGTAAAGCAACCTATCTAAAAATATTTGTGAGTGCTTTGTCAAACCTTCAGAGGCTCTAACATCAATTAGTAACAAGTAGATGACTTGGAAAATCTACCTCGTTCCCTATCTGCATCCTTAGGTCTGTTAGAAGCATTAAACCAAAAGTACTGTAGGAAGACTAATGCAAATACCCATAATTTCTTTGGCTTAATAAGACTTCAAATAACCAGAGGAGGAGCCAGGGAGAACACACGTGCGGGGAAAGGACGTGCTGTAGGATGTGTACACCCATCATCTGTGTCAATGAATGTTGAACCAGAATATGGGTCAAATCCAGAAATTGAAACCAGAGTATGAATATGGAAATCTTCATTTTCAGTCTAAAATGTTAGGGTGAGCTGGCTGAGAGAGGGGATTAAATGGGCTAAGAGATCTCCAAAAACCTTGTATGTTAGGTGACAACTGTGCTTTCAGAAGGTGGAGCATTCGCTTTGCAAGGCATTTGTCTCTCTTCTGACTCTAGGGTAGATATCTAGGTATCTTCTTGTTGAGATTGTGGAACACACTTCATATCTTCATCTATATATTCATCAAAAGCTTGCTGGAAAGTAGCTAAGATTCAGCACTTAGACTTGTGTACCTGGGTTGGGCACAAAACCTGGCTGCTTTCGGATGTTTCCCCACTGTATTAACACTGAGATTCCTTCCCACCACTAAGTTTTTTTACCATCACTAATGTTGATGTAGGACAATTTACAGTGCCTTTTAGGATGGCAATTAAAGAAGCCAACAACCACACAGTCAATTAGTGGGGAAAAATAATCAATATAGCATACAATGAGCCCTAACTAGGAGGGAGACAATTAAGACAATGGAGATAAAACAGTGACCAGTGACAAGTGCTAAATCTCTCGCCAGGAGAGTAAGAGGAATAAACTTAGTCCTAGGGATATTTAGGTTCTCTCCTCAAGCCTTGCTACTGACTCATCCACTGCCTTTGCCATATCTATTAAGTCCTAAATTATTTGTGCCATAGTATTAGTGTCTTTCAGGAACTGAAATAACAATATGAATTCGGGCCTTCATATTTCTTGCAAGCTCCATTTTGATTCTGTAAATACTGATTGGTCAGCTGTAACCTCCTGGTGCAAGTGTTTATTCTCACCAGCTCTCAAGAGCATTTAAAACCCCTTCTTCAAGCTGAACTTCAAAACCCATGGAACTGATTTTCCAAGACATGAAGGGGTTTTTTTGATTGTTTACTTTGGCCTAATTAATTAATGCTATTTAAATGTGAACTCTACTGTGGCAGACTTAAGGAAGGCCAGTGCTCTGAATTGTGTTGAACTTGCAAAGAGCAAGGGAAATGCCTCTGCATCGGCATGGGACCACTATGGCTATGGGCCCTGGAGAGATGAGTGCTGCATGTTGAGTCTGACATTGTGCATATGTATTTGCTGAAGCAGGGTTCATACAACAAGTTATGCAAGTATACCCAAGATTAAAAGATGTAATGTGCTCTGTGTCTGCCAAAGGCATCTGTGACCCAGTGGGGGTAGCCATGCACTTGGATGCCCATCTTTTAACAGTAGTATCCATGTCTGCTTGACTGATCTGCAATAGTCTTGAAGGGCAATATATAGGTTTAATGTGCAACAGCACCAGAACTGTGTTTTCTTTCTCTTTGGTGCATTAGTAGTGTCATTCATAAGTGTTCCCGTGTTATCCTGCCATACTGTAGGAGTGAAAAGTGCAGAAGTTCATGAATAAGTTATAACCTGTACTCTATTAATAGTCCCACTGATGATATGTTATGGCAATCCTCTAGCTTCTCCTCCACCCTCCAGCTTAACTCTTGCTCTGCCTGTCAGCAGCTGCACTGTGAAATGTCTTCCCAACTGTGCTGCAAAAGCTGATTGCCCTTCCAGTTGTTGTTGAGCTGCAGTCTGGACATGCATGATGACTGCTTTGCTCTTCTTCAAAGGCAAGTATCTCTAGATGTTGTCAGAATAAATGGCTTTCATTTAGAGCCAGTGAAGGTGGGATTTTCCAGGGCACCATTTTTCATTCCTGCTACTGCTGAAAGACAGGTGGTGCTGTGTTTACTTACTCTCAGCCAGGATGGAAATGGTGTTTTCTAAGGCTAATGTTTAAAGCCATTATGATAAATAGGGTGGTGTCAGAGGGGGTTGGTGCAGCATAGCTGAGCAAACCTTATTCAACAGAATGTCTCTTGCACAGAACCATTAAGCTTCTGACTTCATAATACTTGTTACTAAGAGCATGATAGGTTAGAAAAATACTACCTGGCTTTGTAGAAGTGCTTCCCCCAAGGACTCTAGGGGTGTTTTCATTGTATGATGGCTAATGCCAGAGTGAGATGTACTATTCCCTACTGCTGACATGAGCTTCTGAGCTAACCAAGTCTTTCTACCTTTCTTCAGACTACAGCAAATACATCTCCACTCCTGCTCAAGGGAAATAGTTCTTCATTCCCTCCACAGACATGTATTTTACTCCTCCATCCCTACTCCAGCTGCATCACTTATTTCCTCCATTCCATTTGCAAGAGCAAACTCTTCAGATGAGTCAAGAATAAAGCTTTGTAAATGATTGCAAACTAGATCTTCATGTTTACTCACATCAGGATAATTACATAAAACTGGAGTGTAAATATGTTGGTTGCTACTTCAGTCTCACTAACCTCAGCCCAAATGCATGGCCTTGCCAGCAGGATTACACCTAAGCTAGCTACAACCATGATGTAATCCAGTAAAATAATCAAGTGTTAGTAATATTTGGTTTGAACCTGAAAACTTTGCAAAACTTCTAGAGAAAATATTTTAAAGGCCACTCTTAGAGGTGGGAACTGAAATTTTCCATACAACACACGTACAACCCAGACATCTTCAGCAGTTCTAAAATGATCCTTAATGTCATTACTGAAAAGAACATCTGCATTGTTGTGTGCCTGTGCCTTGCTGGAGCCTAACCAGAGCAACAGTCAGGTTTCCAAACAGAAGACCTTTGGGGAAGCTGTAGTAAACTAACATGAAATAAAAAATTGTTCATGGAAGAGTTTATCCAAGTGTAATGAACTCAAACTACCAAAACCTTCAAAAATTCAGGTCAGAACAACAGTCCAAATTCTTTATGCATGTAACCTCAGACTTCCCAATTGGATGTGTGATGAGTGTGGGTGAAATTGAACTTTGTTCCTTCCCTATTAATATAAAAAAGGATTAATTCTAATTTTATGGGAAAACAAGAGATTGTTCATTACTGATAAATGCTGCATTAAGTCTTTACCTAGATTTATGGAAAGGAAAGTGAGGAATTTATCGAGTATTTAAAAACATAAACCCCACAGTTTTTCCAGTACCACAGAGAAAAGCTTTATGAGCTAGCCCAGATAGATGGAAGGCTGTGATAGGTCTTCAGCTGAAGGCATTGCTGAGATATTACAGTGATAGTCATGTTAGAAAAGATGATAGATTAGATGCAGCCCCACTGGAGGGGGCATGTGTGCACAGACTACTGAATGCTTTGTGCACATAGAGATACAGCTTTGGAGCCATCACTTAGCAGCTCTGAAATGTCTGTACAATTTTTTATGCTGTAATTTTGTATTGTTCATAAATATTCATAGGTACTGCTGCTTTTCACAATCTTATTTTAGTGAAGCAGCACAGTCTGTTGGTTAGAAAAGGAAACTTGGAGCCAGTCAGAGCTCCAAACTTCTGTCCAAATGCTGCTGGATTCCTGGGTGGCTGTAAACTAGGCACTTAACCTCCTCATGCTCTGATTTTCCTATCTGTAGATTAGCTATCTCATTAATAAGTGTCTTCCTTGCAGGGGAATGGAAGGGATTAATTAATGTTTGCAGAATGACTCGAGCCTTTCTATTGAAAAGTGCTCCAAAAGTGCAAATGGATTGTTGTTATTATGATGTTTTCCCATACTGAACCATATTGAAGTGAAATACTTTATTTTTATGAACTGTCCTGGGGCTGGATCAATATGTCTGGTGAGATATCTCTGCATTTGGGAAGTGGTTTTCCCATTTGCTGCATTTTGGCCAGATTCCACCTTGTTAAAAGCAGCAAAGGTGGAGATCAGAACATCAGCTGGTTAAAGTAAAGGGTGGAAGGGTAGGAAGAGTGAAAGTCCCATGCTTTTGAGGAAAATCGGCATTGAAGTCCTGGGGACATTATGTTAATGGCATTACTCAATTTCTGGAAGCAATGCTGATTAAATATTCATTGACTTTGATTATACTGAAATTAGGACTAAAGCGTGAACTCAAATTGAGTGGAATAATGGCAGTGTAAATAATGCATACTTTCTAAATTGAAAACACCAGCTTGTGCTCTGCTCCCCCTCTTCCCGCCCCCTCGGTTTGTCATTGTGCCATTTGTTTAGGAGATGATTATACTGATGTGTGCATATCTAGCTATCATTTTTACCAGCTGGGAAAAAATGTGAAATTAAAGGTTTTCTACATTGTTTGCTTTTCCTTAGTATTGGAAAACAGAAGTAAATACAGTGCAACAAAGACTCAACTAGTTTCATGAGAAGGGGTTGGAAGCTGCTGCTCAGCATTTGTCCTCTGTAGTTTTCCTTGAGGATGAGACACATTAATGGAAGCTGCCCCTTGAAGAAAGAAACCAGGAAGCAATTGATGTGGGAGACTGTAGAATACAAACTAGAACAGGATTGGTCTAACTGTGAAAATGGCGGCTGGGGCCTTGGTTCAATTCTCTGGTCCAAGAGGCTCCATATGTAACCTGGGGGCCAACATCTGTCCTATTCTAGATGTGTGTTGGAGGCTGAGTTATGACTATTCATGGATATCAGGCTTTGAGGGGGGCCTTGGAGTGGTTGGGTGGACACAGGCAGTAAGAAATATTTTCCATGCAGATAGCGCCTAACTACAGTCCTTTTCTCTGGATGAAGTCTTACAGATCCTACCAGTTTCTGTTGCAGTATATTCATTGCTTTGGAGCACATTCAGACACCTCCCTCCAACCTCTCTGCAGAGGGCTAAGAGCAGAAGCTGGCCCTGATCCTCCACTTCTGCTGTCCTTGATTGATTCTCCACTCCCTCCCTGAGCCCTGCTGTGTTCAGAGGGGCTGCTCTGACTCTGAGTCCGCATGTACATAGGTGTGCCTTACTGTTCTGTTGCAGCCTTTTTTTGCAGATATTTCTGCTTCTAAGAATGAATATTTTTAGCTTGTAAGAAGATAATATGCCAGTAGTATTTTTTTTAAAACCCTCTTTTTAAAATCAGAAGCATATTATTTTTTTTGTACAGGGCCTCTTGATAGCAGGGTTGCCAATCAGGCAGCTCATGAGCAGGGAGCAGAGAGCTGTGTGGGTTTGGTGGGCCCAGGACTACACACTCTAGAAACCAAACTGGTGGTTTTTCAAAGTTCACATGCTGATTGCAAAGAAAATGCCCATTAAAGAGCAAATCGTTTAAGACACAGCCTTCCTTCAAGCCCCAGGGAGCTCGCTTTCTGTGACAGTGTGATGGAAGGGGTTTTTATTCATACTTAGCTTTTTGCTACACAGCAGGCCTCATTGCTACCTGAGATTTACTCTATTGTGAAGTTCTCACTGGAAAATAGTGAGGGCAGGAATATTCACTAGATCTGCCTTTCCTCCTCTCAGGCAGAGTGGTGGTTGCTCCTACTCCATCCTGCTCCAGGAGTGCAGTTTGGAGCAGAGGGAGCAGAGGTGACTTGCACAGAGAAGATGCTGCAACAATGCTCACATGCTGCAGCATTATGGCAAACACCACAGGCACTGGGACTCATTCAGAAGTATTTCTGCTTTCCCTTTTACTTTGGTGTGTATTGTCTTCCCTACCACCCAAGGCTATGAAACCAGCAGGATTGTTGCTTGCAGTTCTCAGATAAACGAAGATGGCCCTTTCTTGCTCCTTTCCCAGAGTAGCTCATTTACCTCTAGGCCTTGAGAAGCTGAGATTCACCCTTGATGTGTGTTTCTTTGGTGTGGATCAAGGCTCTTTCTGCAGCTGTGGTATCACTGCACAGCTAAACCATGACCTTTACTAGTTGTGTGTTGCATGTTTCTGTTCCTAAATCTCTCCTTCTTCTGAGGGTGTGTGTGCAAACATGGACTGTCACCCTGTGCAGTTCCTCTCTAGGCACTGCAATGTTGGCTCATCTGTGTTGCAGTTCTAGGGATTTGGGAGGGTCTCTTGGATAGATGCATAGGGACAAGCAGGGATACTTCCTTCTGCTGCTGCACATGATCCATGATCTGGCAGGCTGGTGAATCAGGCTGTTCAGCTGTGGTTGCCTGATCCTAGTTGAGGAGGAGGCATGCCCTCTATCTAATATGGTAAATTTATACCTGGAGTGATTAACTTAATCCATCTGTGATGCCATGAAAGCAGATGTGAGAAGAAACTGCATGCCCTAAGTTTCACAGACTCCTGCTTCCCCTCTCCAATATGTGAGGTTTTGGTGAGATTTTTTTATAGCTCCTCCAACTAGAATTTTTTTTCCCAGTTCCTTTTTCTAAGGACTTGCTTTTTTGTCCCCTCCTCTGACTTCTCACTCATGTTTTCATTGCTGCAAATGAGGTGGATAGTGATGGTTCTGACTTTGGGGTTTCTTTTTTAATGACCAGAAACTCCTGGTTGGAGGAGGAGAATTTGGAGCATTTTGCACTACAGATTCCTCTGTTCTGTGAAATATCTTTTATTAAAACTATTATTCACAAATCAAAGAAAAGCTGCCATCTGAGATCATCCACCTGAACAGCTAGCCAGGCTTACTGTTCCCACTTAGCAGAAAGTATCTGATTTGTCAAAGTATATTGGGGCAAATCTCCAAGAATTAACAAATCTTAGGTAAAAATATAAATTTTATGCAGGTGGTGTTGTTTGAGGTGTTTTTTTTTTTAAAGAAGGAAAATATGCCTTTCCTCCAGAGTACAGCCCACTTGAAGAACTCATGGCAATGCCTTGAAATGAGTTGCATATTTGATGAATGTCTCACTGAAGTCCTGCCTATTCCTAAGTTTTCTCCTGATTCCAGTTAGTACCTTGGGACGTGTTGCATGGAGATTAGGTGAACAGTCATTGCAAAACTACCTACGTTGTATGAAGTTTCTCAGCTGTCATGTACTCCTGTGTGGCATTTTGTTAGATTTATAGCTAAACACAGCTTTCCTTGATTGACATGTTGACATTAGAGTTTCCTTTCCCTACTGCAGCTTACTATCAAAGTAGGAAGTTATAACTGCCTACTTTGATATAACGTTACCTATGATGTCATGGATCAAGTCTGAGATCTGAGCCAATGCACCAGTAGCCTTGATGCAAAGTGCTAGGTCAGAGGATATAGAAACACTTAGATCACTGCTTTCATAAAGTTTAGAGCCTGTTTCCTTCCTTTACTATTTAAAAATCTGTTTGCAGACTGGCACAGCATACAGGTACTTAATAATCTAGGCTTGTCTCTGTGTAAATAATTAATCAGAAAGGGAAAATAATATAAATCCTAGCTATCATATTGCTATTAAAATTGCAGTAGCATTAGTGCATCCCATAAGTATTGGTTCTGTAATTAGATAACCTTTCTGGGCTGTATCAGCACTTAGAATAGGGAACATGCCACCATCTGCTTGGAGACACCCATGTTAGGAAGGAGGAAGATTTGTTTCATTGAGAGACGTGGATTTCCTTGCAGAGGGAAGGTAACAGCCTAGTACAGGAGCTGTGATAATTTATGCTTCTTTTATCCAGTCCTTGGCTTGGGCAAAGTCAGTTCTCTGAAAGCTGCCCTAACATGTGGCAGCAGAAGTCTGCCTTAGCTAATACAAGGTCAGAATCATCGAGACTCAAGTCAGCCATGGCTGTGCAGCACCCCGCTTCAGCCTGGGTGGTTAATGTCACAGCTTCGCCCCTCCTCTGCCATGCTCTGCACTGCTGCTTGTGCTGGCAGGTGGGAAGAGTCCAGAGCTGGGCAGGCATCTGCACCTCTGGTGTAGGTTTCCATTGCTGCACGGGTAAAAAGCTGCTTTCAGCTCAAAGGAGGTGTCCTCTGGTTTTGTTCTTGACCTGGAATAATCGTTTCCACAGATTGATGAGGTGAAACAGTGGGGATGGAGAGTTGAGCTGAATAACTGAGGATCTGCCGCAGCTTTTCCCCAGATCTCTAGTTTTTTCCCTTGATTGCAGAGCTTTCAGTCTACAGGGAAATGAGCAGCAGAGGGTACACATTGCAATTGCTAGATTCTTGCCTGTGACTTGAACCTAACTTCTGTTGAGCAAAGCTGGGCAAATATTCACTGTTTCTCCAGCTGCGTCACGTGCACCACTTCTCTCAGACTGCAGCATGCCTGTTAGCAGCAGCTTGACATTAAGGGGACAGAAATTCATAACCATGACTTTTTTCTTTTTCATAAATGATATATCCTGTTTTGCTGAAATACTGATAAAATCCCATGAAGACACTGCTGACTTTCTGTAAGAATGGCATTCTCAGTAATAACAAATAAATCAGATTTTTGGTCATATTTTGAAGTCTTAATACCCATGGCAGACAACTAGGCTTTTGTATCTGGGTGCAATACTATGAAATACTCATGCAGAGAATTCATCCTATTGAACAATATGTGCAGGAGTTTTTTACAACGTGTTTGCTGAGCAACGTGCACTCTCCCTGCAGGGACATACATGGGCTGTACCTGGCTTTTCTCTCTGAAGAGACCTGAGTTTAATTCTGTCTTATAGTAAATTACATATGGAAAGGAATCTTGTTCTGTCATCACTCTCATTACTGCGTATTTTTTCCATATGGCAAAGCTGACATATGGTTAGTGGAAATCAGGGTATTTCTGCTGCTCAAGTCCAGGACTGGATTAGAGTAGATGATGTTGCCCAGGACAGAGACATATGGACAGAAGCTTTAGGAGTATCTTATTTAGCACTGATCAGATTTGTACAGCATAAGAGTCAATTCTACTAACTCATAGTCTTGAAAGTTTAAAGCTTCTCTACAGATTAAACTGGATTTTTTCAAGGGAACCTAAACAGATTAGATATCAATCCCATTACATTCTAATGGGAGCCAGACACTTTTCTTTATCAGTTTCTTTTGCAAATCTGTCACTTAAAGATCAATCAGTGGAATAATTGAAATTGGACCATATCTTAGTTGCAAACAATTAGTTGAGGTGCCTAAATCACTCTTAAATGATTTGAAAGAAATCCTCTGTGTGTGCTGGCATGGTGGGTGAGTTTCACAGCCTCTGTTCTCATTCAGACATAACTGCTAGAGAGAATTAAAACCCCAAATAAACTAAACCCTAGCAGAAAATGTTGTTTCCTTTTCACTTTCCTTGGGGACAGTGATTGCAAAATTCTGGTTTTGATAGAAATTCTCAAACCAGCCAAGCTACCCCATCACTGGTGGAGAGGATGGTTCATATCTCCTCTCTCCTTTCACTACTGTGTGAAAGCTTGGGGCCTGTTGGGCGGTTGTCCTTCCTCCACATCCAGCTCTTTTCAAAGTTTCTAAGCTGGCCAAGCCTTGAGCTTTTTTCTGCCTGCTGACCTTTCCAATGCAAACATCCATGTGTGTATGCATTTTTGCTCCTACAAATGAAAACTGAAGAAAAATGTTTCCTCTTCTGTAGGCAAATAAGCAAAGGGGGGAAAAAATATCTGCCTATAGCAACAACTCCAGAGTGGCTTTTTGTTTTAATTTTGAAGCATCTGATGGATGAAGCTGGTCAATCATCCAGAAGCTAGTTAAAGTTGTTATGCAGAATGAGGACTCCAAATCAAAAATAAATTATCCTCCAGCTGCTTCTGAGTTCTCCAGCATGTCCTATCACAAGGATGCTCCTTGTACAAATGTTTCTATGGGCAACATGTGCTGTTCTGATAGCTACTCATTAGCTCTTTGCATTGTAAGCTCAGTGCTTCTGCCAGTCAGGTTAATGCTGAGTTATGGAGAATCTCCTTTCCTACAGGCTCTGCAGTGGGTAGCCTGTCCCCTTGGTGTGCAGATTTTGCACTTGTAAAACACTCCAACTCTGTCACATTAGGCTCAGCTACAAGAGCATTGTAAAGGATTAGGTGTTGGATATGAACTATTGAAATAATTGTGTAATTTGCTCATGCTAGCTGATCAACTGATTTTCAACATGGGAATCCATACATATGTTGGTTTTGATTTGCTGTTAGCAAATGTTTCCTCTATATTGATGTTTAAAATAAAATTAGTATTAATTTTGGTTGGAGGTGATAACAATTAAATTATTCTCATTACAAGAAGAAATTGACTATGTTGTGCAATCTGTTGAAGTTAGAGTAATATTTGCTAATATTATGTTGCTACTAATTTTTTCCTTGAAATGTACCTTTCCAAAGTGCTATTTTCAATTATTCTGGATTTCAAATCTGAAATCTTTAATGTGCTTATCTCTTGATATTTTGTCTATTGATTTTTGCCTTCTGAGGTTGTGGTTTTGTACTTCTCCTTATTTTTCCCACTCCTAATCTGTGAGTGAATGTTTTTAACCTGATTATAAGCTGCTAATTATAAAATATGTATTTTAATGTTTAAGAAAATATATAGTTGATATATCACAAGGTTAAATGGGGCTCTAAAGAAAAACTATGGAGGAAATAAGGTGTTAGTGTGCCACACCTGTGATTTCTTAGCAGCAGGTGTTGCTGATTTTCATTTTGCTCTGCCAATTTACTCAATGACTTAAATAGGTGGCTGAAGGTTGGGTCATTCAAGTAGTATGGAAACTGGGGTTAACTGCTGTGGGTTCCCCCCACCCTTGAAATACAGTGCCACCTTCATGGTCTTTTGAACTGTTTAGGTGTACAGTTTGTTAAGATGAAAATTTGACTACCTGTTGGCTGGGACCTTGCCCTATAACCAGAGACATCTCTGTAACCCCTCTGCCAGTAAGGAGCTCTGACCTCAGTGGTTTAATGTAGGCCCTGGGACTGCTGAAAAATCTTCTGACTGCAGACATGGTGTTTTAACTGTGCTGACTGCAGGTATGTACGAGTGCGGTTTGTCATGAGTAACTTGTGTAATGGTGGTGTAAGACTTGTGATGGAATGCTCACATCTTCTTTCCAAAGTAACCCCTTTCAAAGGTACTGAGCGTCACCTTCTAGCACGTGTGGAGGAAGAAGGCCTTGACCACAAACATCCTGGGTTTTTTCTTCTAGGTGCTCTGATGCTTTACATAGATAAGGGCAGCTAGAAGAGGTTTTAAAAGGAGCAGCTTTGGCCTAAAGTTACTTGTGTTGGAGTTGGGAGGAGCAGTGAAGCTTAACGTGAATTATTTTGGGAAGTCTATTGGGGAACACTATGGGAGTGGAGGCACTATGAAATAACTGTTCCCCAGAGTAGCACTGGACAAACCTTCTGTGGAGTTCTGGGAGATTACTATATATGTACGTATATATGTATCCACATGCCTGATCTACTTATGTAAGCTTATGTGTCAGAGACAGCATGGTCTGTAGTTGGTAGTTTGAGTCTAAGATGAGCAGCTACCTCTGGGGATGGAGCAAGGACAAAGTACTTCATGAGGACTGTCATAGCCTTGAAAGTAGGAGTGTGTAGAGGTGTGTCCAGGATCAGAGGGTTCATGTTGTTGCACGGATCACTTTGTGCTTGTTAGCTGTAGTGTGTGCGCCCATGTGGGATGGGATCAAAGATGTCTGTAAACCCTCTAGAAGAGTTCTTATCTATAACTTCATGGATGCCAAAGCAGTGAAACCAGACTGAACAGCATGGCAGAAGGGTGGGCTTCTGAAGCCACTGCCAGACAGTGGGTTTGACCACAGAATCACAGAACGTTAGGAGTTGGAAGGGACCTCGAAACATCATCTAGTCCAACCCCCTGCTACAGCAGGATTTCCTAGTGTCAAAGTAGAATAAATTAATATCTGCAAGTAAACAGCTTTTCCCAATATTTATCATAAAGCCAAATGAGCCACAAGCCACTTCACTTCCATGCAGCAATATGGACTTAACCAGAGCATGGTAGTTGGTGTCAGGTCGGTGTATATGCGTACATATTCTGTTGAGAGCTTGTGTATTAGTGCGCACACACATTTAGGCAGAGCAGTGTGTCATACTGATAGGTGCAGGGTCTCCAGCATAGCATAGAACTGCTACCACAGTGCTGATGTGTGAACATGAACTGGGGTCTTGCTGGGGAACAAATCTGCATTTCCTAACTTAAATTCCCTGATATGTCTATTAGCCTTGAAACACATTTCTCCTTCACCCCTCTCCTGCCTGCATTGTACAAAGGGAAGGTTCTTCTTCGTGGTACTGAGGATTATTTTCTTGGTTTAAATCTCAGTTTGAAAATGTCAAAGTTCAAGTTTTGGAGAGAGAAGTCTGGGTGCTAAAAGCAAGAATGTTTTTTTTAATTAGAGTTATGCCCTTGAGCAGTGAGAAACTGTTATGTTTTTATTCTTTCTCTGTACTAGTTCCTAAACCTTTTGTATGATCAGAATAAAAGGTAAGTGCAAATGAAAAAGCAGCTAAAGGAGTAAAGCAGATTTATAAAAAACCCCAAACCAAATAAACAAAACCCAGGGAGAATTGCAAGTCTGGCTGTTTTATATTTAAGAAATAACTGACATTTTAGACTATGCTGCTGTTTCTAGAGACAAGATATTTGAAAAGATCATTTCCCTGCCAGAATATTGTGCTTTGGATTGGGTGTGTGAAGCGAAGCACTGTTTATATGACACCTTTTTTAGCATTTTCAGTAACTTGATATGATAGGTGACATGATGCTTCAGCCAGGAGGCTGAAGGAGGTGTGGCTCTCCATTACCAAGCCCTGATGCAGTTGCGTGTGCACCACTGGGTGAAGCCTTGCAACTGTGCAGGGCTTCTCCCACTTACAGCATAACCTGAGAAATCATTTATTCCTTGTCTTGGTTTACTGCTGATTGGGCTTTAAACCTAAATCATCATAATGAATTTTGGGAATTAAAGATGTTAGATTATTATTATAAGTTACTGGAATATAAAAAAAAAGGGATTTTTTTGGAGGGTGAGGTATTGGTATTTACACAAAACAAACAAAACCACACTAATAATAATAAGAAAACCAAAACTCTCAAAATGGCCAAAACCTTAACACAGTTTTTCCCCAAGCAGTAGTACAGCCTCAGGCTTTCTTTGGTGGATGCTGTGGCACCCACACTAGTGGCAGAGTCCTTCCAGTGAATAGATGTTAAATGTATTTTCATCTACAGACTTTCTCATGAGTCTACATCCCTTTTTGCATTGGAGATACATGTGAGTGATCTGCAAATGCCAGGACTATGTTGTGGTTGGAGCTTCCCAGCTATAGCTGAGGGTGGCGAACACCATGCATCTCTGTGCGAACCTGGGTACCAAAGCCCAGTTCACATCACACAGTTGTACAGTTCCTTTCCAAAATGCCTGCTCTCTGACTGAGCACTGTGAGCCTGGCTCTGGGGAAGTAAGAGTCTGAGAAAACTGTCTGTGCTTTCTGCCATATTCACTAAATGTAACTGTTCACACAGCCTGTGTGTAAGCTGTTGGCCCCCAGAGGTGCCTGTGTGCATGCACAGGATGGAGCTCTCTAACACACACACTTGCAGAGACATCCCTGAATAAATTAAGTTTATGTATTACATGAAAGACACATCAGCCAATGTGTGAAACTCTGACAGGCAGAAAACTTGGAGATAACAGAGGAAAAAATATCTCACCTTTTCTAGCTTATGTTTTTCCTGATAAATATTCTTGCTGTGCGTATCATGAAGGAGGATGTTATTTGATGCAAGATACAAAAATAGGAAGGTGTTATCATGGAGAGGAAGGCACTTTGTTTACCCTGTTCCATCTTTGCCATATGTTGTTCTCTGGGAAAGTTGAGGGAAAGGCCTTGTTTTCAAAGATTCCTCTGGCTTTATTTTCTTTTTTTAAGGGGTATGTTTGAATGTGAGCCAGTGTGTGGCTCCATGTTGAGTTGCCTTGTAGGGCTCATAACCCTCAGGCTAGGAGTGATGCTTGCTGTTAAATTATTCTGCAAATCCTGAAATAGAGGAGGTGAGCACTGCAGCTGTGTGTTTAACTTTGTGTTGCACAGTGAGAATTCAAATCCAGGGTTAGGTACCCTCTATAATGGTTCAAATGCATAGCAGTCTGTTCACCCAAAAGACAAGCATTGCCAATGCAGGAGCCCATAAGCAGTGCCCAGAAATGGACATAATATTCCGGATGTGGCCTCACCAGGGTAGAGCAAAGGGGGAGAAGAACCTCTCTTGACCTACTAAGTGGCCTCACCAGGGTAGAGCAAAGGGGGAGAAGAACCTCTCTTGACCTACTAAACACATCCTTTCTAATACACCCCAGAATCCCTCCTGGCCACAAGAGCACACTGCTGGTTCATGGTCATCCTTCCATCTACCAGGACCCCCACATCCCTTTCCCCTTCACTGCTCTCCAACAGGTCAGTCCCCAGCCTATACTGATCCATGGGGTTGGTCTTTCCCAGGTGCAAGACTAAACACTTGCCCTTGTTGAATTTCTCCCTGCCCAACTCTCCAGCCTGTCTAAGTCATGCTGAATGGCAGCCACTCCACCCAGTTTAGTGTCATCAGCAAACTTGCTGACAGTGTTCCCTGTTCCCTCACCCTGGTCATTAATGAATGGACCCAGCCCTGGCAGTGCTGCTGGCTGCTTCAGCTAGGGCTTCACTGCTGCTACAGCAAACAGTCAAGGAGAGAGTGGAGGTTTCTGGGTTATCATAGCTGCTTTTCCAGCATCCACTAAACTAAATCATCTCATTAGAGGGACACTTGGAAAAGATGCATGATGGCTGTATCCAGAAGCCTGTATGTGTCTGAGACCAGATTTTGTCTTATGGGTGAGAACTCAGAAGGATGAAAGGAACCATGAGGAGAGTGATTTAATAGAGCACTGGTAAAGTCTGCTTAAAGAAAAATGTATTCTGGTTTGTTTATTCTCATGCTTTTGTGGGTTCATTAAAAACTGTTTTATTTACTTTAAAGGTTTTTTTTATTTATTCCCACCACAAGGGATGGAGTGAGGGAGGGCAGAGAAATCAAAAAGAAACATTCTGATAGCAGTTGCTGTCTGTCTAGATGCCAGCTTTCTTCAGGGAAAATCTTAACTGGCGTGCTAGCTTGTTGAGTCTTGAATAATAAATAATGAGGTGCAAGGTGGACAGATGGGTGATGGATGAGTTTTGCAAGGCTTTTCTTTTATTGCTTTTTTTTAAGCTTGATTCAAACAAAACAGAACTAGATTATCAGCTGAAAAAATCCACATCTTCCCATTTAAATGGCAGTTCATTTCAACTAGGTTGAAGAAAACAAAGTTTGCCTTATTTAAAGTAATTGTCTCCAAATGCTGCACTGCTAGGGACCCCTGTGCTGCCCCAGGGAGCTGCAGTTGTGTTATTCCCTCAAGTGTTGAAACGGAGGATGTTCACACAAGGTGCTCTCTCTTAGTGACACTATCTTAAATTTCGGGGTTTTTTTTCATTCTCCTTAATAATAAACCATTTGAGTCTGGAAATATGTCTTTGGCTGTGTTTGGCAGTGCAATAATAACTGGAAATGTGCATCTGTTTATTTTGACAGGGACCATCTCTTGTGAAGATATTTATTGTTGGTTCCTGATTTCCCTGTGTGTTGGCAGTTGCCTCTGTTCTTTGCTATGTAGAGAAGCTGTCAGGATTTTATGGCTTGGATTTTCTCATTCCCCATTTTTGAAGTGATTGAAGATTATTCCTAGTGAATCAGCCTATGAAGAGCTGACATTAAAGTGTCTAACAAGACATCATGTTGTACCAAACTGTATGGGGCTGAGCGCATGTGCCAGCATCCCTGTACCAGTTGAGTTTCTTATCTGCTCCCTGTCAGGACATGGGGCAACTATGGTGTTCCAGGAGCGGCTGTGCTGAGAGGGGGATGCAGCAGGATGTGCTCCCCTGCTGCTGTTCTCCTAGGAGATGTTAATACTGCCTCCTGACTCTTTTCCACAGGACAGCAGTGCTGGAGTGTTCACTGTTTCCCTGGGGGATTGCAGGAGTCAAAGGCAGGTTAAATGAATGAAATTTGGCCCAAATAGGAGCTAGAACTGCATGACCAAAGTTCGTCTAATGCTGTTGCCAGCTTGTCCTCTCCACTTTCTCCTGAGCCAAATCAATCCCCTTCCCCAGGCAGTAATTTCAGTTCTCATCAGTAGACACAGCTGATTGTTTCCCTTAAAACTTCTCCCCAGAGACTCAGCCCTGGCCTTTGGTATGACCCACAGCACATGGCTTGGCTGCTTTCATCTTTGCTCTCTTTGCAGCTTGTGAGCTGGCTGTGCTGCATAGGTGCCAGAAAGCATGAGTCACCTGGGAAATGAAGATGAGCATATTTCTCTAGAAGAACTTTCTATTACTGAGGTATTTGTCTAACCCTCTACCACCAAGCTTAAAGTGCACTTAACTGTAATGAGGGTACTTGGTCAAACTCTTCACTGGCACGTGTTGACCTACTGGTGAGAGACCCCAGCTTGTCCTCTCCCCAAGTTAGTCAACCCCACCAATTCTGTCCCTTGGGTTGTGAGATTATCAAAATACCTGGACTCTGGGTGACTTCTGAAATGCTGTGAATCATGCAAACTGCGTAAGAGAAGTTCTAATCTTTCAATTAAAAAGCCTACTACAGAAGAGGCTGTTTCAGCTGCTCTGCCTTGATAAGAAGGGAAAGCTTTACAACTTGCTGTCAAGTCATAACTCTTTCGTGCACACACAGGTCTGTTCTGCCGAAAGCAGGCAGAAATGCAGAAAGACAACCTCCCATCAGTTTCATCTCTCCATTGAAAACTATCTTTCTGACAGTCTTTTGAAGATAGCAGTTTCCCACCTGTAGAACTCACTTAGGACTGGCAGCATCCCACTGCTGTTGCCTGAGGTCTTTCTTGTGTTCCCTCATTGAGTCTTGCAGTTTAAGATTCCCTTTCTGCTCTTGTCTGTTGAAATATGAAATATAAAATAAAAACCAGACCTTAGGAACACAGGCCTGTCTGTTAATCCCAAATACATTAATGTGTAGGCATCAAAAGCTTGATCATCCACTATTTATCCACTGCTAGGAGAACATAATGTTTAAGTTCATGGCAGCAGCAGAATTCCTATAAGTGTTCCTCCACTTGTAAACATTTAGGATGAAAGGGAGTAACTGCCTTAGGTTAGAATAAAAAACATACCTTGGCCTTCTGTGTTACTGATTAGGAATTTCTATTATGTGAGCAATGCTTCTAACTGGTTGAAATAGCAAGTGCTGTGTCAGAGGATTATTCTAGGAAATGAGTATTACTTTTGATTATAGCATTGATTTTGCACTTATTAAATCCTTGCCAAAGAAGGTGTTGATGAATATTATTTCTACCTGAAAGTGTTTTGTTACAGGTAGCATTTCTGCTTGCGAAGCCTTCTCTTAAGCTGGTGGTTATCTTTTAAGAACAGTGTTCATTGACTAAAGTGAGGGCACTGATATGGTTTGCTGAAAAAAATGGAAGCCCAGACATTTAAGAATGCTTTTCTTTAGGGGTGCCTGTGCACAGGCACATGTATGCATCTGCTTTTCATAGGGGTGATGCTCCAAGTGCCAGACTACCTAGTGGCATGAGATGCATGTATTTCAGTGGTTTGGGGCCTTGACAAACTTCCACAGTTGTTTACTTGGAGTGTTTGTTTAGTCAATGGGAGGGAATAAGGACCTGACTCCAAGATCTTACCATGTCTGCCTTCAATTACTGGAGTCTCTTGATGTGTTCAAGCAAGGAGGCCAGGGTCAGGCTCAGAGGGTGGGAGGAAGCAGTGCTCCCAGGGGAACAGAATGTCTGGTCAAAATAAAATATTGGGTAACACAAGTTTAAATAACAGCTAGACACTGTTTCTTTGGTATTTGTAGGAATGAAGGATGGTTACTGTCGAGGTTATTTATGTAATGGAGGAGACTGTTGTGAGTGAGTCTCCTTTACAGGACCCCTGTGAAAGCCACTGGGTGACTCCTAATTCCCTACACCACCAAACGAATCTTAACGTTATCTTGGACTAAGGTGCTTCTGCTGGAACATACACAATCTTGCATATGAATTAAACCTGTGAATTGGTGATAATTCTGTAAAGGGCAGAATCTGTGTGAATGTATGTGCTGCAAAGTGGGCAGATGAATGCACAGGAACGTTGACATACATTAGCAAGCTTAGTGGTCAAGTATATATATTTATTCTCAAATCCCATTAAATGACCATGATAATGCCACTGATGATCCATGTCGTATAAAGTTCAATCTACTAGAGATGTCAGCTGAAGTCTATGATCAGGTATTGCATGTCACCTGAACATCAGTCCCAACCCAGGTTTGTGCTCTTTGCCTGGGGAAAGAGATGCAATTTCACATCTAGTGATGATATAAAAGTGGACTAGGATATGCTGTCATAACCATAATGCACAGCTGCAAGGTTATTCCTAGCCCACTGCCTATGACCAGGGTGGTTCACAGCAACCTGTAAAATTCTGGACACTAAGAGGTTAATTAGCTGCTTCCCATCCACCAACTAAAGGCTATGTGCTGAAGAAAGGAGACACCAGAAAACTGGAATGTGGTGGTCTCCTTCTGACTCAGCTAATCTATAAACATTAATTTATTATGCCAATTAAATTCTTAGAGAAGGTGAAGCACTGTGTAAATGCCAGGTATTGTGGGAAGCCTGGGTCATGGCAATGCCAAAGGTGCCATCTGATGGATGGGAGATTAAACAGAGGTCTCCACTACAACTGCTCATTAATGATTCTGTAGCATTCTTCATGACAGAAATCTTCCCTGGGAATTGAAGGTGAACTGATCAAGACCTGAGGGTTTTGTGTAGTAGGCTTTTTTTTCTTCATCTTCTGGTCAGTAAAAATTGGATGCAATGTTGAAAACCAGTATGAGCTATGAAAAACACTAACCTGAAGGTAACAGATGGTAAAAGAGTAATGATGGAGCCAATTGACAATAATTTCCTGTCCTATAATTTCTTCTGGCTCTGGCACCATGCTGCAAGCTGTAAAGCTGAGCTAATTTCCGGACTGTACCATGGTCTTTCTGTGCGATGCGAGAACAGATCATATAGGTCCACGCTCACTTCAGAAGGCTGGCTTGGATCTTCTGAGATGATTTTGAGCTGATTGTTCTTCCAGCACTTGCACTGACTGTGCCTGGGAATATGCCTGGTTCTTGGGCTTTGCAGAGGGCTTCTAGTTCTGCTCTCCGGCAGCCAGATCAGTGGTGCTGAGCAATGACCGAGTGCTTTCGAGATTAGATCTTGAGCAATTTGGCCAGTGCCATACAGAAGATAGCCTGAGCCACATCCCCCTCTAAGTGTAGGCTAGTCCTTAGCCAGAGAGGGATACTTCCAGGCAAACCAATGCCTAGCTCCTCAAAGTAGAGGTATCCAGAGTTAACCCTTTTTGTAGGCTGGAAAGGGAATGAAAACCCACCTACTTTACAATACCATGCTATGGCCAGGTTTGTTAAAGCTTATTAGGTAATGATGAGCTGTACTATTCAAATGCCTGTAAATAAGCAAACCATCTACAGGTGGCCTTTAATAGGCTCTGCTACCATGCTGTAACGCCTGACCCTATGCACAGATACTGCTTTCCTCAAGCAGCTGTGCCTCTTAGGTCTGCTTCCTGCCAAGGAAACATTCCCTACCTTCAAAAGCTAAATTTCACTTTCTTGAAGTCTATGTCCTTTCTCCCCCCACCCAAACCCCGTTCCCAAGGTATTATCATTTCCACAGTTTGTTGTTTGGAAAAGCAGGCTGTGGTGCCTGTCATCCTTTGTGTGTGCTTTGTCTTTGTGCCAGCTCGCATCCTGAGGAACTGCAAAGTGGCACCCGCGCTCTCTGTCTCACAGCAGGCATGTTTTGCATTTACTGACACATGGGGAGTGACTGACTAATACTAACATGAAAACAATTCTGACAGAACAAGGGCTTGATGCAGAGGGAAGAAAAAATACCCAGGAAAACAGAGCGTGTTCAGCATATGCTATTGCTTTCACCAGTTCAATAAATATTTATTGTATTTCTTATAATTGAGTTTCTCCAGTGTAAACTTAAGTGGAAGATAGTGTGAGGAGAAGTCTAGGCAGATGGCCTTCTTAAAAAAACCCAGCCAAACAAAAATAAAACAAGATCCCCAATCCAAGCACACCAGCAGAGGTTTCTCTCAATATAAGTGAGAAAATATTCCAGAAGAGATTTCTCCAAACAATGCAGATAAGGGGAAAAAAAACCCCTCTGAAAATAGAAAGAGGGAGGGAAATGCAGTCCCCACAGCCACCTCTTTGCACTGCTTTGGGACTTGGGGCATGCTTATGTGGAGGAACCTTCATCCAACACATTTTGCTATTAGATACTTTTCATCAGAGATTTTAGACACTTTAAAAATAATGAATTTGTTAGGAGAAGGAAATAACTGAGGCTGTAGTAACAGACGGTCTGAATCCATTAAATATGAGATGATAAAGATACCTGATCTGGAGGGAATAAATCTAAAAGTCCATGGGTCTCATGTTGGCTGGTTATTCTGCTGGATAAGTTTTCCCTGGTCACCTCTCCTTCATTTCTGCAGCTGACTGTTGGACCAAATTTGATTTTTTTTTTTTTTTTTTTTTTTTGTATACCCACTCTGCTTGCCTTGGTTGAGCTGTTAAAGCCCTGCTCCTTGGATTTAACGAGTCTTCAGGCTGTTTGGAATTTGTCATTTTTAATGCTGCTTTTTGGCAGAAGCATCCATGTTCTGTGACATTTCCCTTTAATTTAGAGCCACTTTGGAGCATCTGTAAATGGTCATGAGATAGGAATTTTAATTGTTTTAATTATATTTCAATCTTTCCCAACCCCCTCTCTCCAATGGACCATTTTACATTGCATCAGAGAGAATTTTCTTCCTCCAATACATTTTTTTTTTTCAGATACTGACATCTGGAGACATTCATCAAAGAATAACTTCTACTAGAAACCAAAAATCCATTAATGAAGCTGGAACTATTTGCATAGTAGAAATTATACTTAATAACCTTTAAGGGGAAAACTCATGTGATTGATGTAGAATACAATTACAGTTAATGGTCAGGGTGCAGGGGTGTTAAAGCCTGGTGGTTGGTTTTTATTCTTTTTTTCAGATCCACTCTTCAATCTCTGGCATACTGGGGCCAGTGCTCCTTTGCAGGGCATGGGAACTGGAGGAGGGGTCTCTTCCCAATAACCCTGCTGAAGGTCATCATCTGGGGTGCACATCACACCTGAAAGCTGTCCTGCTGGTTGGAGAGAGGCACCTCACACACAGCAGAGAGCAAGGCCGGTTTGCAGCAGCTAAGCTTTTCAACAAGCCCTCTAGAAATGCAATAGTATTTCTTTTGGTTCTGTTGGGAAAAAGCCATCAGTAGGGACTGCTCTGTGAGGAAAGGAGGGGAGTGGGGGGAAAGCATTTGCTTCAGACTTAAGCATCTAACATCCAGCTGCTTTCACCTTCCTCTATGCAAAGGGCACAAGGAGACTCCAGAAGGAAAACATTGCCTGTGGTGGCCATGGATATGATGAGCTTCTTTTTATAAAGTTCAGGTGCTTCATGTGTCCCACAAAGATGGGTTAATGGAGCAAGAAGGCACACAGCCCAGAAAGTCACAGGAAAGAGGAAACATGCAAAGTTGACATGGATGTTGATCATGTGCCCTACAGGGGAGCTGCCTAGAGCAGATCAGGGCTAACTCCATTAAAAGAAATGATTTTGCAACAGCATTGAGGAGGTTGCAAGGAACTGGAGCTGCATATCTATCTTCTGCTACTGTGGTTAAGAAGGGAGCTCAGCTTGCTCTCCTGCAGCTGCACTGCTGCCCTGGTCCAAGTGTGATCCCACTGAAGAGGGACAGCTAATCCAGTTCAGCTCCCAGCTGGGGAAGGGTAGGACCCAGCACACAGGCAATCAAGGAGGGGATAGCTTGCTGAGTCTCCATAACTTTATTGCATTTATGTGCCTATGTAATCAAGTGAGAAAGTCACACTCTGGATTTATAGCAGTTTGACCTTTTGTACTGAAGTAGGTGATATTTCTCCAATTTAGAGCTTTTTATATGCAGTGCATACTGTTAGCTTTGTTGGGCCAATATCCAAGAAGAGTTAGTGCCCAGATCTTTAACAAAGTCCTTTAAGGTAGTGTCTCAGGACACGTAAGTTATGTAGCTGCTCCTTTCTCATCTCTGTGATTTCTGCTCTTGGGCATTGTCCACTGAGTTTTCATTCTCCACCACCTGGGTCCTGGCCTTTGGCCAAAGAAACAAAATTTATTCTAATTCTACTTAAAGGTAAAGGCATAGTAGCATTTCTGGTGTTCAAAGTGAAGGTGAAGGGCTGAGCTCTGGGGAAGCAGATGGGTATTTCAGTCTGTGTGTACTATGAGATAAACAGATGAGAAGAAAATCAAACCTGTGTAGAAGAACCTGAACCATTTAGAGGACCTCTTGTTTGGTAGAGCTGGCCACTCAATCATTTCCATTTCTGGCAGAGAAATGTGAATTGTGAATTCCCCTTCTTTTATATATGCAGAGCAGCAAGCAAGCCATGAGGATTTGTATTTTGCATGAGTGGGACTGAATAGCAAAGTTCTTGCTCTCACATAGGACCAAGATGGGAGCAGAAGATACCTGCATTTCACCACCTGCACATTCCAGGGCTGCTTGGTGTAAGGTACAGCACTGTAAAGAGGCACTGGGGCCTAACACAATCTTCCCCATGGCTGTAGTGTTGCAGCAAAGGTGCTGTGTAGGAGGTTGCTGAAGTTCTGTATTCCTCTAAGGATTTTTGGATTACAGAGTTTGTTTTTCTGTTTTTAAAGAGATCAAAGTTTCTAAGCTGTTTTTTCATTCAGATGTCTAACTGATAGTGGTGACAGCAGAGGAAATCAAAGGAGGGAATTATTGTCTGTGCATCTCAGTCATTCTTGTGGCTGCCTTTATCTGTAAGAACATTTCTGTTCCTTAAAGCCACACTTAACATAAACATAAAACCTTTTTGGCAGGTGGGTTCTGTGCTGGAACTTGGATTTTCAGATTTGTCTGTGACAGATGGAGTCTTTGTCCCTTTCAAATATGGGGCTTTGCACCTGCATTCTTCTTTCCACTGCCTTTTTATTTATTACTCATCAAAGGGAAACAACACAAAGTAAGCAGAAAAAAATATTTAGTATTTTTCAAGCAAAAAAAATTATTAAGACCTTCCATCAATATTTCATGAGTTTGGGGTCATCTTAATATGTTTTTCAAAGTGTTTTTCTCTAAACAGAGCATGAGTCACCATCACATCGGGCTTATGGTTTAGAGTTGCAGATTTCTGTGCACCAAAGAACTTGCCCTGAGAAATTATCTTTGGTAATGATAGAGGACAACAGCTATTCATCCCTGTGAATGATGCCCACTATATTTAAAACTCAAGCAGTATCAGTCCTTATTTTCCCATAATATAATCTGCTGTGATATTGTGGTACAGACTAGCCCAAGCATATAAGCAAGGGTTTCAAAGAGAAAAGTCTCCTTGCTGCACGGCCTGTTTGCCACTGTATGCTATTTAGTCATGCCTGTGATTGGACTGGAAACACACTCTGTGCCGGACTTGCCAATCAGAGAAATATGTGAGGTCTGGAGGGACCACTTGACATCCAGACTCTTCATAACTCTGCAAGTTCAAACTTGAAGTTTAGGGCATGGCCTGGCTTTCTGTGGGAGGCAGCTGCAAAGAAGCAGGCGATGCCTGTAGCTCTGGTTGAATCCAAAGGTGTGAAAAAGGCAAGACACAGCTCTTCCTCCTGCTCTGCCTCCTTCTCTGCGGCAGTCCTGATTTCATATTCCAGGCATCCCTGCACCTGATGCCTCCACAGTGTGAGTGGGAGTTCAGTGAGTAAGTTACAGAGCAGTCTTGTCCAGGAGGTAGAATGAGCCCAGCACACCCACCTCAGACAAGAAAACAACCCCTCCTTTCCCAGGTTCTTTGTTGTGTTGTTTTCATTAGCCACCCACTCAAAAAAAATAAGTAAAACTTAAAATTTGCTGTCTAGTTCAGCCAGGAGTGCAGATCTCTCTGAGAAAGCAAATCTGCTGAAAGTTACAAAATGGAAGATGAGAAAACAGATGCTTAAATTGGGATCATATTCAAAACTAAGCCTGTGCTTGGTTATTCTGTCTTACCACTCCTTGAGGATGTTTAGAGGATGTTAATGACTTTCTTTCACTTGGAGAGATCCCAGAGCAGATCATAGATTGTACACAGTATGATAAATCTATTTTGCAGTGAAAGGCGTGCCTGGACCAGTCTGAGACATGCTTCATTCGTATTACAGTGCCATTAGGTGGCATAAAAAAATAACAATTTGTGAAGTTACTGCTTTGCACTTCACTTGAGCTAATCTCTGAGCACAGTGTAGGCTGCTGCTCTTCACCCTGTGTAGCTGGGGCTGGGTAGCCTGTGCAGAGCTTGAGGTACAGCCACACCCAGGCTTGGACCTATGCTAAGTGTGCACATGCAACTTAAAACTGTTTTTGATTTTAGGCTACAGCTCCCTGTGTGGGGCAGTTTTTCCAACCAATGCTGAAATAGTCATCTCTCGGGTGGAATGTACAGGTTAGCCTTGCAACCAAACTGACCAGGAATAGTGCAAATAAGTTTGCGTTTGGTAGAGATGAGCAAAGAAAATTAGAATTGCTTAGATAAGTTACTGTCTGAAGTTAGATTCTTCCTCTTGCAGAAACCATGCTGGAAATAACAGATTAAAGCTTCAGTCCTGTGTTCTCAAGTATCCTTTTCTCTCTTCTCTCTCCTTTCACCTTCAATCTGATCAGCAGAGGAGGTTGTAAAGTGATGCAGGTGAAGTGACTTTCTGGTTTGGGAAGAAGCTGTCTTTCTCCGAGAACCAGTATCACCATTTTTCATGGAGTCCAAGTTTGAGTTTTGTTGACAGTCTCCAGCTGCACTACCGATCCAGCTGTATGGCTTGGCCAATGAAGTCTAATGGGATCACAGGCTGAGACAGTGAGAAGAATAAGAGGACTGAGCACTAGTTTCCACAAAACAAATCTCAAACCCATAGATAATTGAATAGATCTTCTCTGTGCATATTCCAGTTTTGTGAGCTCGAGAGACACACTTTAAAGTGCTTCATTTTACCCCCAATTAACTTTAATGCATCTTGTCTTGAGCTCTTGAGAGTGGAAACCCTGCCAGATTGGTTGTCTTAAGTCCTTTTAAAAAAAGGGAAAAAATGTGAGGTTCACACTGATTGCACCAAATTCTTTAAAATAAGAGCATTTGAGTGAACTATTAAATTTTCACCTCTATGGAAATAAGGCTCTATGTGCAAAGTGGAGAGCCTGACAAGTGATGATTGCTTTCTGTGCAATGTAATGGCCTTGAAGTACCATATAAAAAAGAAAAAAAAAAAAAACAACCCTATCACTTTAACTCATTTTCTTGGTAGGGTCTAATGAGTAATATTAAATGTTCCTACCAGAAAAGCAACATTTTTGGGGTAAGCTACTATCATCCTGTTTTGCATTAAGGCTAGGGTGAATTAGATATGACTGCAGTTTTAGTTTGCACAAAGTCATAAAACTTGCTTTGGAGTGACCAGAGTAGAAGGGGAAGTGGCAATTTCTGTGGGTTTGAACATGGCTTAGGTGATGCCATTTTGCATAAAGACTCCATTTTGTATAAATGAATAGTCTGCATACTGCTTTTTCTTTTTCCTACTTCCTTCCCCCCACACTTTTTCAATACACAGAGATGTTCATTTGGGCATACCTTTGGTCAGACAGCTGCAGTGGGCTTCTGTAGGCAAGTAAGGGTGAGATATAAAATAAGGGCAGGAATAATGCTGAGGAAAAACAAGAAACAAGGCACTATAGATGCAGTGTGTTTCAGGAAAGGGGTTAGTCACCAGAAAACTGTTGAACTTGGATTCTTCCAACACATGAACATTTAAGTATAGTCAACTGAGTGGTAGTGCAGTTTGGAAGTATAGATGCAGTAAAAATGAAAAACTGAATGTGAACAAGGTGAAAAGTAGAGAATCATTGAGCAAGTTACAAAAGTCCTCTATGTCTTTGACTGAAAACCTGCTAGCAAACTTGTGAGTAAAAAGCTATTCTTATTGCTTTGTTACTCTGTTTTATCTGGCAATAAAGTTCCCCGTATAACAAGAACACATTATTACTGCCTGACCACCTGAAATTGCAGTGCAACAAGAGAACACCTAATAGCCAATGTGTTATCCCCATGGAAGGAAATGATCCATTAGCAAAATGCTATAAACTGGCAGGCAGGAGGGCAGCTAAGCATTTTGACCCTATTAGCCTGGAGATAGGAAACCTAGTAATCCTAGATGTGATTGCCTCAGAGATAAGTTTAATTACTGAAAATGCTAGAACTGCAGAAAGCCTGCAAAAATCCATCTTTCTTTGGGAGCACAGGGAAGAAATGAGGTAGTCTAGCAGCTAGAAAAGGGTACAAAGAGCTCCATTAGTCCATTTCATCCTTACATAATACTAACATGTAAAATGTACCAACTCTTTCCAAGGGGTTGTGGGTGCCCTCTTGAATGAGTATTCCTACTGCATCTTTCTTTCCTTATACTACTTTTCTCTAGTGTCTGGATGATGCCCTCAGTTCTGAAGCTGCACATGCATGGAAGAGTGTTGTATTCCATCCTGGCAGTTAGAAGGGTCCAGAAAAAGTTTGGTTGCAGAGAGCCACAGATGCAGAGGAGTTATCTTCATAAGCATAAGAACTCCATAGTGCTGTTGATTGTGGCTATCACAGGAGATTATGAAGTTATGCTGAGAGGTGGAACACCTCTTGGAAACCAAAGGATTGTTCTATAAAAAGTTTGAATATCAAACATAACTATGAATTCAATCAAGCATCCAACTGGGGAAGTAAAATGCTGATGACATGGATTCTTTGTGCCATGCCTATTTGAAGGGCTGCTCTGTGCCATTCTTTCAACAATTAATACTTCTGGAAATGAAAGTCTAGGAAGATAACTCATGCTGCAGTTGAGATGTAGAGGCAATAGTACCAGGTGATAGGCAGTTATGTTGTCCAAGTCCTGTGTCATCAAATCTGCTTCAGTGCTTTAGGGCTAGTGAAGAGTGGCTCAACCCTATGACTATACAAATGATAAATAGTGATGCCTATATCTAGTTAGTTGTAGACTTGGGCTTTTTTTTTTTTTTTCCACAGAACTCTCTCTTCTGTTTATCTATGCAAGCAGAAGTAGTACTAATCAGGGTTATCATTAATTTAGGTTCTTTCTGATGCCAGTTGGTCAGTAGCTGTTGACCACTTCAAGCAACATAAACAGCATTTTTATTTCAAGTTGTTATAAGAAATTCCTCCAACAACATTTAAGGGAAATTCCAAGGTAGTAAAAACCTTACCTAGGTATAAACCCAAAGAATGATACATGTTGTCTACCTTTGCATGACTGCTTGCCCTTAGCCTGTGTCTAAGAGTCCATATCTATGGAATAGTAAAAGTTAACTCAGTGAAGTCTTAATCTCCACCATGTCTCTGAAATCAAAAGACTAACCTGAAGAGAAGTCCCATGCTAGGAGTATAGTTATGGATAAGGTAGAAGGAAATGGTTGATGTCAAGTGAAGCTGAATGTAAAGGTGATGTCTTCTGCCTTTGTTTTCTGGGCTTGTTCAGGAATAAAATTAAGAATTAAAATTCAGGAGTCAACTGCATCAAATAATGTCCTGTTCAATGCCAGTTGTACTATGATGTGCTCTGGGAAATAATCTCTTTTCTAGAAGTCTTAGGCACGTTCATTATGGGTCCCATGTGTTCGGTCGCTGGTATGAAGAGAGGTGGTTATTAGCTTTCTGAAATTACCTGTTGTGTGAAATGGTAAGAGCCTGGAGTGGAGATTTTTGTATCTATTATAGTATGTCAAAGCACTGAGTCAAGGAAGCAACTCTGCAAAGGTTTCACAGATGTATCATTACAGTCTTGTTACTTTAATGCTTCAAACTGTCCCAGATAACCCACAATGAAACAAAGCAATGACTGCATCCACAGCTGAGGGACTCAGGCAATCCATGACAGCAAAAGTCAGTCTTCCCTCCCTGGGGGAGGAGGGTAGGGGAGAAAATGCTGTGATCCTAGAAGTCTGGCATTGTCAGGAGCTGGAAGTAAAACCAGCTCTTTTACTTAGCTGAAAGGCAATGAGGACCTAGCAATTGTTATTTCAAACGTGGTTAGATGGGCAGGAAAAGTTAACCTTCAAGGTATGGTTGTGCATGTTTTCTGACCCAAACAGTCTACAAAACAGTCTCTATGACTGAGGAGCAATAATTGTGTAACGTCTCAATAGCAGGGTATATCAATCATGTGGAGAAAAACCCTACCTTAACCACTAACTGAAAGAGTAGTTGATTAGCAGTGGGTGCAGCACCCGCTGTTGTGGCAGGGAAACTAGCTGTTAAGGAATCATTTGGAAAGCACTGGCATTGCTGATGAGCTTAAGGAAGAGCCATGCCTTTATGTCACTGCAGGGGATGGACTGATGAACTAAGACTAAAATAAGAGGCAAGTGACCCCCACCGATGGTGGAAAGGCAGCAGTCTCCACTGAACGGCTTGCTTTTTTGTTCACAGGCTTTGGAGTGTCTTTGCATGGGGCTGCTTCGAAAAGCCTCCAGCAAGTCTGAGGGCTTCAAAAGACCAGATGTGAGAATTTCATTTTAGTGCACTGACACTAAGCCTAGGGTCATTTGTAATATCTTGAAGTAACAAGCAATTGTGTAAATACGTGTCCCCCAGCCGTCTGCTTCTGTTAGACAGTGCTGGGTGTTTTATCACAAATTAATCATGCATTCTGACAGTAGCTGGAGTGGCATTTTCTGCTAAACTTATCCCTTTAATTAAATGTAGGTGCTCCATCTTCAGGCTGACAGTCTTGGGACGCCTGTTTAATTTTGTAATTGGGGCCAATGGTTTGCCTGTTCGTCGTGCTTTTGCTTTCTGCATCTCCTCGTCCCCACCCATATTCACAAAACACAGCAAGCAGAGTTACAGATATTGAACAGGACAGGTTGGGTTGACAGCTAAGGTCACTTCAGAGAAGAACTGGAGCACTTGTGTGCTTGAACTGAGAAGGCTGCTGTGTCTGTTAAATGCAGATTGACAGAAGTGTCCAAGGGACAACCTTTCTTTTCTATAGGAAGCATTTAATTACTACTTTGCATTCAGGGGAAATGCTCACAAGTTTTTGTACTCAGATCTCCCTGAATCATGATGTGTCTGATCAAAATTTTCTTTCTCTTCCAACTAGCCTACTTGAAATGTGTTTGAGAGAGATTTTGGGGAGGGATTTTGAGCATTAAAATGGCCTTTTGATCCTTTTTGAATCCCAAAACGACAAGTGGGTAAGCTGCTTTTTTCTTGTGAGAATCTAGATGTGTCTGCCCTTGCTGTGCACTGTTCCAAAAGGCTGGTTTGGAAATACTGTCTCATTTAGTGATTATGTTCTGAGTGTTTTATGCTTCATTCCTTCAAATGGAGGATTTGGCTTTTTCCTTTTATTTGGATTCACAGTGCTTTTTTGAAGTCAGGAAAGATATTTTTGTTATTAAGTTTTAGGTAATACACTTTGCATTTCCAGGGTCTTTCCAGCTGAGGATCTTTGAAGATCTGACAAATTGCCATTTAAGCTATACATCACTTGAGGTCTGGTTTTCTGCAGGGCTGTCTGGCTCACCACATGAGATGGCTGCTGGTAGCATCCATCTGTGGAAGAGTCTGAAGGGTCTTCATGGCCTTCTAGCTCTCAGAAGAAACAGTAAACATTTTTTTTTCTGGGTACTTGAGTTCAGTAAGGAAGAAAAACAGAGTGTGCTCTGCTCATTTTGCACCTGTTTCTATAGAGCAATTTGCAAGGTAACAGCTGTCAGATGGTGGCTTCTGGAAATGAGACCTGGAATAATATCCCACTTACTCAATTGACTTAGGTCAGTGTATACCAGGGCTGTCAGTATGGTTAATTCACATTGCTGTACCTTGCACCTCATCCATGCAGCTGGGGTCCTCGGCTGCGGCAGGGTATCTTCCCTGGAACAAAGTAACTTCACGTTGCTGGTGTTTTCTACGATGTAAGACTTGTTCAAAATCCTTCCTGATTATCTCATTTGTGGCAGCCTTCCAGCTCCAATCTCATGCTATATTGCATCATATCTGATTCACCTTCCCTTGTGCAAGGGTGCCCTGGATTGCCTCACAGGCACCGTAATGTGATGCCACTTTACTGTCCTGATGCTGTCACTAAGGTTGAGGTGTGCCTCTCCTTTTTAATCGTGAAAAGTAGCTGTGCACTGCAGGAATGCTTGGATTTTATAGTCTTTTATGTGGACCACACTATCCTGTTGAAGCACTTCATGCTTGACTTACCTGGACTGGACTGACTGGTACTGCAGGGTTTCACTAGTCAAAAATCTGGGCCTGAAATCATGCACAAAAATGTGCATTTCAGGTGCATACAGCCCTTATCCTGACTCAGACTGGAGAGATGGGAAATCTTGCAGTGACTGTCAGAAGACAGGGCTGGGAAAGGTTGTTGAAGAGGAGAGGGCTTGTGCTGTGGTGAGGGAGGGATTTCCAGGGACCTTATTGTTAGAGGAAGTTGGAAAGTGGGCTGTAATGACCCCCCTGGGAGTTATTGTTAACTTTGGAAAAGATTCTGCTGATTAAGTACAGCAAGTCTGACAATGAGCAAAGGGTCTCTCTCTTGCTGTTCCTCTCTCCTCCCCACAACCTTTTAAGTGGCCCTCTTGGGCACAAAAGTTTGCTATTGCCACAGTAGCATGGTGCCTGGAGACACAGCTTTCCCAGCAGTGCTTAGCCTCTTCGTGTTTTCTGAGGGAGTAGACTTTGTGTTCAATGACCTACCTTGTCCAGAAGGTCATTCATTTACACCTAGTTGTTTTTCTTTTGTTTTGCCGCTTAAGATTGTTTTAAAATAGTCTTGTACTTGAGCATGTTTAGGCTTTTTCTTTTCATTTTAAAGTTATCCTTTCCAGAGAAAGTCTTGTCAAGAAAAAGAGAAATACACAACCTGACAAATGCCGATTCTTGCTTAAATCACTGATGACTACATCCAGGTGCTGTACTGACTGTCAGATCTCTTACAAATCTCCAAAACAAAGAAAACTCAAATAGCTGTGGCTTGTGTGCCCTTTAGATACAGTTGTCTGGGTATTGCTCATACACCTTTCTCTCCATATCTGGACTTTGTGCCAGTGTAGACACAACACAGTAATCAAAAGGATTCCTGCACTGTCCCTGGACCTTTCTCCACTGATTCAGACCACTGAACCAGTGCAGAACAGTGTTCAGAGCTGTTCCTAAGTCTAACACTCAGAGCAGACCTAGAGGTAGAGTTTTATACTACAAACTCGCTGTTTAAGAAATATTTTCCCTTTTGCCCTTCTTTTCTGGTGTTTGCCTAGAAATAGCCAGTGCTGGATAACTTGATAGCATTTGTGAATGAGTTGGTCACACTTCAGTCCTTAATAGTACATCTGTATTTCTCTGTGTCAGACTCATATCCAGCTCAGTTGGTCTGGTCAGAAGAACCCTAGAGAGGCCACTGGCTAAAGACCATAGCTGAGTAAACCTTAGCCTCCAGCTCTGGGCTGGATCCACCATGCCAAGAGCTAAAGGAATACTTTGTTCAGCCACTGATGGTGCTGTTTTGTCAGTCACTTTCTAAGGAAAATGTTATGGGCTAGGTTCGGTTTCTCTTAACTCTGGCTTCATAGTAACTTAATTTGCCTGTAGCCATACTACTGGAAATAATTAAAGACAAGGATTATTTGGTGCGAAGAAAGTTGGAAGAATTGGGGCCTTGATGAAAGCACTAAAAATAGCGAAACAGAGTTTCAACAAAGATGTAGTTACTTCTTTTATCTGCCCAGCTCTTACCATTTGTGAAAGTGACTGCATGTTTCTCGGTGTGTTTTCAGACCTGTGACTTGACTATATATTGTAGTGTCTTTTATGCAGCTCCTGAACATTGCAGCAATCTCTGCTTAAACAAATGTAACAATGACAGTCAGGTACCTATTGCATTTGCCATTTTTGTCCTGTCAACTCATCCTTTCAAAAGACACAATTTGAAATCAGTTTCTTCCATATTTATTCTCCATCAGTGAACTCCCAGATCAGATTTGCTCAGGTTTAAAGTCAAAATAAGGTTTCTGTACCTGCCAGTGCTGAATGCTCAGCCTGGCATATAAAACTCAAGCTGTGTTCTTCCTGCTGTGTGCGTTACCGTGTCAGCAGACATGGCTCTGGAACCAGCCAGTCGCTGGCAATTTTGCTGGGGATGCAGGAGGTGGAAAAAATATTGCTTGCTAGTCTACACAAATTTAGGTTTTATCAGAAAACTAAGCATACATTATGCCATTTTTTCCCCCCTCTTTTGCTAACTGATGTTTTCAGAGCTGCTCCAAGATTGTGCAGGTGCTATAGAGGTGAGAGCAGGACCATAGACTTGGAAACAGGCTTTGAAAGCACCAATGGGTGGTACACAGTGCCTTTTAACTGATGTTATCCTTCTGTTTCAAAGCAAACAAAGAAATACCTCCTTCAGTTTATAGTCTTTACTGTTTCCTGATGCAGCCCATTAAAGAGATGAATGGGTTTACAGTAGCCTGCAGTATTGCCCAACGTGCAGTGGTTGATACATAAATGACAGCTTGGCAATTTCTCATGTTTTCTCAGCGAAGATCTTATTAATTGTCAGAAGGTTTTCTCTTCTTCCATTAGTGTGATATCATTATACTGCAGCTCATGGCATTTTACACTGAATATTTCATGTTGGAAAGCAAAAGTGGTGCTTTTTTTTTTTTGCTTGTCATTGTTTTGATTAGGAATTCCACTGGTCCCTGTTGAGAAGAGCCCTTACCAAAGTGCAGCTAAGAAATTAATAAGCAAGAAGTGCATGAAAACTTTTTGTCTAAGTTAGGACAATAAGCTTTCCTACAGCTTCTCAGTCTTCTCTGTCTTTCAGCCTTCTTAGCCTGAACAGAGTGACAAAATAATATTCTATTAAGAAACAAAATTTTGCTTTCTTCTCAACAAGTCAGTTTTGGCTTGAATGCCCTGCTGTGTGCATGGGAAGTTAAGGATATTGGGAGGAAGAAACTGTGCTTTAGATATTCAGGAATGTTCTGTGGTCTCCATTCACTACAGTAGTTGTTTTTTTTGGTTTTGTTTTTTTTTTTTCTTTCCAAGCTTCGTTATTTTGAATCTATTTGGCAGACCTTTGGCAGAGGCAGAATAACATCTAAAAAGTCAATTCTATTTTCTGAAAAGTTAAGTCCATATGTTACTGTAGTTTCTGTGTTCTTACAGTTGGGCTAGTTGGGTAATCTACCATCTTATTTTTTTTCCCAGTAAGCTTAAATTGAACTATGCCTAGTCACATCTAAGGGGAAATGTTCCCCTGATTCCTTCCTCTGGGGCTAGACATGAAGTATGCAAACTATGAGAGGCCAGCTGCTAGTGCAACAAACATGAACAAAAATGTCTTTCCCTTAATGAATGACTTTACTTGCCATTAATATTTTTTATTAGTTTCATGACAAAATATTGCAGTGTAAAACAAAGAACTGACTTGTCTTCCATCCCAGAGCTGCTTATCAGCTTTGATGTTACAAGCTACCTCATTGTATGTTTTCAGAAGATTGTGAATTTTTTTAAAGCAAATGGCAAAAGGTGGTTTTTTTGTTTCTTCAAGTCTGTGTATGCCAAAGTTTTGACAAGGTGAAGCCCTGTGTAGTGTATTTGTTGGCATATTTCCTTGCCCTTCTGAAAGCCTGTTTTGATTTTGTTGGTTTTTCTGCTTTGTACCTCCGAGCAACAATTCAACTTTAACAATGCATATGAAAAACTCCACAAAGAGTTACTTTTATGTGATCGCTGGCTCAGAAACAACCCTGTTCTGTGACTTACATCCCTACTTCCAGCTGCCAACTGAGAGATATAGTGCTTGCTCCAGTGGATAGTGGTTATACAAATTGTACTTGTGTGGGCAGCACCTGTCAAGTCCTGAACCTAAGTACTCAACTCGGAGTCTTTAAGACTTTGTTCCTGTGATTTGTTTTTATTCCTCCTCTCTGTAGCATGCCATCATAACCTCTGGAGCCATTGATTGCTATCAGCTAACCAAATCTGACAGAAAAATTGTAGTCTCAAAGATGAGTTTCTAAGAATCTTTTTGGAAGATAGTTGATGTGGCATTTTTATGACAGTCTCCTCTGCACATATTGAGAATGGCAGCATGGGTTTAGCTGATCTTAGACAAGGGAACTCACATAGGGAGAGCTCTTGTGAAGGCCTGGCTACAGGAGGGGTTTCAGATGAAGGTTATAGTGTCTTCAATGCTTGTTCTAGTCAGCGATGAGATGAGTCTGCTGGGAAGGACTCTTCACCCTATGCTTGCAGAGGTCCCTATATGACCTGCAGTGTGTGTACTTTGCTCTGCGTAGATTTAAGCTCAGTTGCTGAGGACTTCCCATGTTGGTGATCAGCTTACTGAGACCTCTCAAGGGCCTTTAAGTTCTTTTCTCTGTTTAAGTACCTCAGCCAAAGTTTCCTGAACAGGTTGTCTTACGAGTAGCAGACAAAGGCTGACTGTCTCGGAGAGTTGATTCAGCTGCCACTCAGAAGTGTGAGTATTAATTCTAGTCACTAAGAATTTGCATCTACAGAATTGGGCTGGGAGATGTGGGGTTGACAAACTCTAACATATGAACTTCCCAGCCTCTAAAGCTGTTGCTACATCATAAGGGCACATGGTTTGAAGGAGGGACTGATGAGCCAAAGGAGTTGACCAGTGCAGAGGGGAGGGAAAGGGGAGCAGGAGGCTTTCCCAAATCCCTAAATTTTCTGTTCAGGGTTGGTTCTCAACAGTTTGCCTCTCCTTCTCCTTACATCTAAATTTTAAAGTATTGAGAAACATTGGTTAGGGAAATTGTGCTGGTTTGCCTTTTGGAAATGTAATTGAAGTCTTCTGTAATCCTCAGGTGTTGCATCTCAATGAATATCTGGGTGAAGCTGTGGCTTGATACTAGTGTGAAGGTGTTTGTTGTGTCTTCTCGGTTTGGGAATCACTGCCCTACATCATCCTTCCCGATTACAAAAACTATGACTGTCTTCCTCTCAATCCTTGAGCCTTTCTCCCTGTCATACCAATCACCACCTTCTCTGTGCTGAACTGTACCTAGATCAGTATCTTCCAAGACCTTTGATTTTACAGGTGCTGGAAAATCTGAAGCTTCTGCATTGTTTAGATATAATGAGAGACCTCACTTGATGACTCACCTGCTTGCGGCCGATATTGTGGCACAGATTTCCTTGCTGCCTATCTTGGCATACCCCACACTTTATTGGTTACTCTGAGATTAAATTCAGTTTCACTTCGTAAACTGACTCTGAAACATGGACACAAACCAAAGCCCAAACAGATGCGGAGAGCTGATTGCACTATGTACATTTTTCACTTCGAGTAGATGAATTTGTAGCTTTCCTAATGATGTTTGGCTGGTGTCTGAGTGGGGCCAAGGTGGCAGATTGCCCAGAGCTTTGTGACTGATCTAGGATGAGCAGGAAGCCTCCACATCCTAGGGAGGGGGAAGAGGGACTTGGCAGGCACTATGTCCCACCTTCTAATGTCCTTGGCTTCAAGAATTCTTCCTTTCTTTAGCAGAGAAGCCCAGTCAGGCCCAGCATGTTGTAAAACAAATCTGCTGCAGATGAAAATAGCATGCTTGTTTCTTAGCAAATCCCATTTAAATGGCAGCGTGAACCTAGATATCATCTGCTGTGTGCACTCTTTGTTCTGAGCTTGTACAGACGGGTGATTTGCATGGCCATCATTTCCAGAAGTGTTGTCTGCCGCAGACCAGATGTTCATCCTTCCTCCACTGAGACTCTGCTCTGTTCTTTTCTTCTTGTTCCCTACTCTTGAAACAAATCTCTTACAGATATTATCATCAAGACTGAAACTATGCAGTCTCCATCTGACTGCCGCACATCCAGCTAGTATTAGTGTAGTTAATTGTGCTGAAACCTGTCCACAACAACTGCTGCCCTTCTTGCCTACAGTCACTCCCAATATCATTGTTTCAGGCGTCTGCATACCTAGCCATAAAATGGATGCGAATCTCACCCTACCATATCCTACTGCCCCCTAACCAGAGAGGCATTTAATGAAAGCCCAATGTGAATGTTGGCGTCCTTCCCCACTGCCAAATCAGCCTAAAAACTTGCAAAGATCAATTGTCAACGGACTAGTGGGGCTGAGGATTGCAGCAGCCCTGACAAAGCTGATGGTTGTGGTGTTATGTGATCAGCTCTGGACGCTTAAAACTCTATGCAGCTCTAGGTTTTGAGGACAAGATTAGGATAAGGTCTATTTTATTTCATGACATCTGTCTATATAATATCTTCTGTCTTTTTTTGACTATCCTTGTATTGTGAAAGCATCTCCAGTTTTTGTTGCTCACTTTAATTTTCCTGCTTGTGTTATTTTTTCCTGCTTTTAATTCTGCTTCTGCAGCTCCTAACTCTTCTTACAAGTGAAACCAACAATCATCCAGTGGGAAAACACTCTGAGATCTTGAATTGCAAAAAAGTACAATGTATTGCAGAGTAAAATAATTTTTTTCATTTCTGTTCCACTCTCCTACCTCCCCACTATGCTCACCAAGCATTTCTGGAATGTAAAGAGTTTTAGATGGAAATTTCTCTTCTAAATTTGAGTGAATAGGGTATGTAATCCCTACGGGAGGATTACTTTAGCTTATGATGATGTCTTTGAAGATTTATTGTTCTTTAAAAAAACTCCTTCAATGCTTCTTTTGAATTTGATCCATTTTTACAGATAGCAAGAATCCTGTCCATCGTTTTTGTGCCTCCTATTCTGTAATATGAGTCAAATGATGCAACTAATTATAAGGAAATGAAACATTGCCCAGTGTCTATTAGGCTCTGACAGTGTGGTCTTGTGTCTCACAATACAGGAAATCACAGTTCCTGCTTCAGCGCTCTCATGAGCTGAGGAGGGCAGTTGGATATTACATCCAAGCACATAATGTCTGGGATGCATCAGATCACCAAAGCTTGGTCTTAAAGTGGTACACAGCTTTTTGTTACAATTAGTTAATGAATTTGCAGAGACATTGCCTTAGTGAGACCTTTCAAATATTTGTGTAGAAGTAGTGTGGCCAGGCATGTGAGAAATGGCAAGCTTTTATGCATGGATAGAAGGTGAGACTTTCAGAAGAGTGAACAAAAGATGAAAGCTGGTTGGGAGTCCTGAAGGGAGCACAGGGAATGAATAGGGAGGATGAATTACTGGAGAGATGTGAGGAGGAGCAAGAAGCTTGGATTTAGAGTGGCAGGTAAAATTAAGCTAGTGATGGGATTAAATGGGATTAGTGCAGCCCAATGCAGGAAGAACAGAATGAGGAAGTGCATTAGATAGATGCAAGTGAGAGGCAGAAAGCAGCACGGCTGGACTACAGGTGGACATTGAATATGAATTAGAATGGACATAGATCCTTGAAAACAAAGCTCAGGGTTAGACTGAGTACATAGGTGAGCAAAAACAGGTAGCAGGGTTGTTTCGGACGCTGTGAAGACAAACAGGAGAGTTCAGTGCTTAGCAATTTCAGTATTCCCAGGAAAGCATTAACTATCTTTCAAACTGGGATTTTCCCCCTTTATTTTTGTAGTGCAAAACATTCCTGGGTTTACAGAGGTGGACTTGCACTTGACCTAGGAGAGTGGAGCTGGAACATGATGATTAGGACATGCTGGGCAGAGTCTGCTGTTCCAGTGGTTCTAACAGCATGGATTGGGTGCTAGAGTTCCCTTACTTCAGTACACAGGTATCTGCCCTTAATCCTGACTAAATAAAACAGGAGTAGAGGTAACTGGAGAATCAGTCCAAAGCCTGCAGCCTGTTTTGCAGGAGCAATATTATAACTCTTGCACAGTGCTGACAGCTGGGGCTGAGCTCAACAGAGTGATGCCTGCTGAGATTTTATTTTCTTCTTTTCTATTTGTATTTTCGTAGAGGTTGATCTACATAATGTAATGCAGTAATGAGTTAAGCTCTGGAAGGGCTTATTTTCATCAGTTGGTGCTGGCAACTGGCTTTTTTATTTGAGAAGAGACTCTCAGGTCTCCTTGCCACACCTGCCAGCTAATCAGCAGAAGGTGGGACATCAGATTCCTTGTATAGTCTTGCAATGTCTTTGGTTTAAGACTCAAAGATGGTAATGGTTAGGAAAGGTAGACACTGCAACCCAGCTGGATAACTTTCCTGATCTGCTTGTTGATGTGTTTTTCAAATGCCTTGAGGGTCAGTGAAGTGAACTGATGCGTGTGCCAAATTCCTACTGAACTTGCCCCGCTCTTTGCTTCCTAGCACAAATTTCCACCCACCATCCAACGCTTTGTGCCATTTATAACAAGGCCCTCTCCTAACAAGTAGCTCCCTGTAGTGCTCACACAATTACTCTTGCTGATGTGTTTTCATGGATTTTCTGCATCCTTTTGGGCTGATGAAGACAGTGTTGAAGTTCCTTGAGCAGACTGGAAAGGTTCCAGGTTTGCACATGGGCAGCAAGGCCTGTGAGCTGAAGAGACCTTTTCTGCTTCAAGAGGGGAGCAGTCCCTCAACGTGTTGGCTGGCTGCAAATGGTTATAAAATAGTCCACTATGGATTAGGGAGAGGTTATAGACATATGGAATCATTCATTTGTCTATTTTTGAGCTAAAAAAGAAAATAAAGCTGTGAAATTTACCCCAAATATATTTAGGATACAGTGTCATTTATCTGGAGGCCTGTTTTAGAGTCTGGCACTAAGGAAGGACGTGTGTGCTAGGGACTTTCTTGGTACAGGCAGGAGGCACTCTCATGGGAGGCTCCAGCTAGTCTCTGCACCCCTGAGGTAACTGTGATGTGATAAATAATCTGGTGCTTGAACATAAACTATTTTTTGGTTTTGCTGTCTTTCCTGTGCAGAGCAAAAAAAAAAAGGAGAGAATGCAGTAAGTGATTATTGGAGAGCAGTCACACTTTGAAATTATTTGTTAGTATCATTTGTTACTCTGTCCTGAGTCCTGGCTGCCTCAGGTTGGGATTCTCCATGGAATATGCTGGACTTTCCTCTCTAAAAAGTGGGACTGTAGCAGCCTGCGTTTCTGAAGATGGAGCTCCTTGGCTGAATTGCCAAGATTCAAGATCATGGGTGATGACTTTCTTTCACTTGAGCAGAACCATGAGTTCATGGGGCAGCAACATCTTACCCTGGTGTACCAAATGGAACAGAAACAAATATTGCTCACTGTGAGTGCTTGAGCTGCACTTCCAGACAAAGTCTGATACGAGGAGCTGTTTCTCCCTGCATGTGCCTCCTGCGTGTTTGGCTCTTGCCCAGCATCTAGTGATTTTGGAGGTCTGGGCACTGCCTCAGCACACTGGACTTCCTGTTTCACCAGAAATGAATGTGTTGCCTTCATGAATTTTTTTTTTTCTAAACTATTGTTATATGAAGGGCCACTGACCCTTCAGACAACCTAAATTACCCTTGTGACTATTATACTGATTATCTTTCTCTACCTACCCTTGCATGGGACTTAAGTTGAGGGACGTACTGAATTGCTGTTGGTGGGGATGTGTGTCCAGTAAGATGTAAAAATGAGACTAGATTTTTAAGCTTGTGTTTTTGTTTTACAGTAAGTGTGTCAGAGTTGGTGCCTTCTTCCCTGAGGGTTTGCCTTTCTGCCATGGGTAGCAGGGCTGTTCGCACATGGCCCTTGGCACCTGCCGGTTTGGTACCAGAGCTGGCACATCTCTGGCAGATGAAGCATCCTTTGAGAAGCTCACATAAAGAGGCAGAGAAGAAAAGGGGAAAGCAGACATCATTAAGTGCCTGTTTTGACCCCAACTATTTTTTTTTTAAATGACTGTGTGAGGTGGAGGAGGCAACTGATCTAAGCATTCCCTCCTAGTCATTGAAGAGTGCTTGCTAATTTACAATTTGCAGTTGCCACTCTAAAATGCATATTTGCATAAACAGGCATGAGCTGGACCAAAACAATCATAAAAAAAAGCTGGACTGTGTTGGAAGCTGTTTCTAGTAGCAGTGTCTGCAAACAAAACAAGATGTGCAGTACAAAACCTATTAACTCGATTTGCTGTATTTATGCTTTGTGTATCCAAGAACAGCATGTTGCTATGGGCCATCGGGTAATCCAAATTGCCTTGTAGGGACTCAGAGGTTTAAACCATTCCAGAAGTTTCACAGCACTTTCTTCCCCCCAGAGGCCATCTGGCAGCATCGCAGATTTCCACAAGTGATTTTCATCTAAGGTCTTCCCAGGTTATATATAAATCAGGATAGCAAAATTATCTGAGGATGTTAGTAACTTTGAAAAAAAAGCCCTTTGTGGCTGTGATGTGAACAGGCCTTTGCTGATGGAATTTCATTTATGTTTCTTCGGGGCTAAATTCTTCCTTTGGATCCACTGTGCAGTTCTTAAAATTAATGATTTAAATCTGGTTTTGGCATGCTGTATAAGTGTTCTTTTATGTCTGAGCTACACTAGGTCAGTTCTGCCTGAAAGGCTGATGCTATTTTTCAGATCTTACACAGAAAGTACCTATTGATGTTTTGTCTGTGATGGTGGCACATGAGTGCCTGACAAGTCTTCATGCTGTTACTCAGGAGGGGGAAATTGTGGCTTGTCTGGCTGAAGAAACAAAATGAGGAATTTGCTTTGCAACAGGAATTTGGGGACACCCACCCCATTTTGTGTATATTTAACATCAGCAGGTGCTAATATTTTAGCTAAAAATTAGGAAATTACAAAGGTGCTACTTGTGTAGCAATTCCCAAGTCCTCTCAGAACTCCTTTTAAAAACAAGAAAAAAAAAAATCCATGCTTGCTTATGAAAGAGGCCAATCATAGCTCTTCTGTCTTGTGAGATGACCCAGCTTGAAGAAAGGTAATCTAGGTTCTTCTTCCTGTCTTTGCACAGGAGAAGGATGTAAAGTAACTATATTGTCTCTTCTGGCTGACAGAGAATCCACCTTAGCCAGAGCAGGTAATGTTTGGGACCTGCTGCTATCTGCTCTTTGCACCCTGCCTGATTCACCTCCTCAGACATTGTATGGGGAGCCTCAGTGCTCAGCCTGGAGCTGAGATTTCCCTCTGGAGGGGATAGGGGATAACAGTTGTCAGTATCAGCACTGGGGATTCCTTTGTATAGATCAGAGAGCTCTGAAGTTTAGGTGCTTGCAGATTAACATGGAAGCCTGCAAAGAACGTGGGAGTAGAAGCTGTATCCTGTAGGGGGATTCCAGTGCCATCATAAAATACAAGATTAATTAAAGCTTATATTCATTGAAGTCCATAGGAGACTGTTGCCTTTATGAAGCTTTGGATTTCCTTTCCCTTTTTTCTTGCTGACACCTTCAGTAAATGAAGATCAGCTGTGGTAAAATGACTTCTATACAGTGCAGTAAGATGTGGGGACTGTGTTACCCACAGGGGAAAATGGAAGGAGAGATATCCAGGTCCTTAGACTGCAGACATTTGGAAGCTCAAGGATGGTGGACTTCCTCAGTAGTTATCACTTCCACAGTTATTACAGAATCATGGAACATTAGGAGTTGGAAGGATCCTGTGGTTGCCCAGGATTGTGTCCAGATAGGTTTTGAAAGTCTCCAGAGAAGGATGCTCCACAGTTTCCCTGGACAGCCTGTTCCAGTGCTCTGTCACCCTCACAGGAATGTAGGTTTCCCTTATGTTCTGGTGGAACTTTGTGTTCTGGTTTGTGCACTTTGCCCCCTGTCCCACCCTGGGCACCACTGAAAAGAGACTTGGCCCTTAGATGTCCTCTGGACACTTAGGCAAGGCATCCCTGGTTTCTCTACTGTGCACAGACTGCCATGTGTGGAGACAGGCAGGAAATGAAGTTATGTGGAAGTAGGTATCTATTATATCTAGACAAAATACACCACAGGAGGAACCTTTTTCAATGCTAGGAGAAAGGCGATGATAAAAGCATCCAGCAGTGAGGTGATGGGTACAGCTGTTTACAGGTACCTTTGGATTGGTACCTGGAAAAATAATGGAAATGTGGTTTCTCTCTTCTTTTACCTGGAAGGTAGAGTCACCAATTTCTCCTACCCTCTCCTGACACAGTTAACTGTTCTGTACTACCCCAGCTAACAGAATATGTGCATGTGCAATTAGTCATGAGATAAAACATGAAAGTACTGTTATTTTGTTAGCTTTGGCTCACATGTTGTGGACCTGGGACATTCAGCAGAATCTGGCATAACTGCAGAGTTTTTGGCCCAAATCTTGTAATTCATTACCATAGGGCTCTCGAGAAATCTTGCAGTAAGCAGCTATTCCTAACACCCAGTATGAAGACTGGTTGCTCATCAGAGGTGGTTTTTGTTTTGTGGGTGTTTTTTGTTAAAGAAAAATTAAGTACTAAAATTAGTTTTATTTGCATTGGCTGACATGAGTGGTGGGTAGAATTGATTAATATATTCTGATCTATGTGGGCTTTAAAAAATGTACAATAATACAACAGGTGAATAGTGTAGTGCTGTTACATCTTTCTTTTAATGTAGGGAAGTGGAATGTAATTGCATCAAGTAATGGGTTTGAAATATCAGCTGTCCATTAGTGGACAATTAGCAAGTTAATGATGTGTTGCCAAATGTGGCGACTTCTTTTTCTCCACCAAACTTCTAGACATTGTTACTTATTGCATTAGCTTCTTGGAAAATGTGTGCTGATGGCATTGTGCTAAGCAGTGTTCTTGTAAGGTTTAGTCCTCTCTACATGAAATACTGGAAGTCCTAGAACTGGAATGAAGGTCTTTGTAATGCTGAACAGGCATGAAAAAGTTATCATTTTTTTGTTTTTGCCTTGAGTATGCCTTGGCTACAGAAGAACACCAAACCCAAACAATCATCAATAAACCAGGGAAATTCTGAGAGGTCCATAGACAAAAGTAAGTCAAATTCTTATGACACTTACCCCAATGGGATTTAAGGACATGAGACCAGGATCTAGCACCCAGTCCTTTTACGTGCTTATCTGTGATACATGCACAGTATACGATTGTCTGAAGGAATAATTATTTACAGATTTACCTTGATCTTTTATTCACATAAGATTAACTAGCTTAGGAGAGCCAGGTTGTTCACCAAAGTCAGTCTCTTGCAATAAGTTTGAATCCAAACATGGATATTTTAATTGAAAATGGTTGCTGATTAGAAAGACATTTTCTGTTGTTCATTTCTGACATAGTATATTATGTTAGGTCAAGTTCCTTTTGGCTCACGTTAATGAGATGACTGCACTGGTGATTAAAAAATAATTTTTAAATGGCTTTCTCTAGCTCCACAATCTCTATCTGTTTAGACAGCAAGTGCTGTCTAGGGTGAGCAATTGCACGTTCCATCAGAACCAATTTGGGCATTTGATTATGGCCTGACAAATAGCTTTGTGCACATTGTAATATTATTCCAAGAATGATATTGGCTTTTGAAGTGCATCATGTTAAATGGAAGACTCAGTGCACATTTCAGTGGGAAAAAGAAACTATTTTTTAAAATTTTCTCAATAGACAGCTGCAATTTAGAGACTTGTTTGAGTTTTAGGGTTGTCAGGTGGACCTCTGAATGCAAGGATTTTTTCATTGAGCTAAACCAGCAAGGATTACCTTTACCTGTGCATGTCATATCTTTTTGCTCCCAAGTTCCTTTTCTTTGCCATGTTCAAGTAGTTCGTTTTATAACACCTACCTTTGTTTTGGTTGCCAACTCTCATCATCATGCTTTCTTCCATGCTATCTTTCATTTAGATATGCCTCTGCCTCTTGAAAGATTAAGTGTTTTATATCTCTTTGCTGGTTTTGGATATAGTTTCTTTCCCTCATGAAAAATGATACTTGTCTCCTAATAAAGATGAGTTGTGTTATGTACTGCTCTGGATGCTCTTAGAAGCATAGATTCATAGAATGGCTCAGGTTGGAAGGGACCTCAAAGATCGTCTAGTTCCAAACCCCTTGCCATGGGCAGGGACTCCACACACTAGACCAGGTTGCTCAGGACCACATCCAGCCTGGCCTTGAATACTGTTGGGGATGGGGCAGCCACAACCTCTCTGGGCATCCTGTTCCAGTGCTTCACCATCCTCTCAGTAAAGAGGTGTTACCTTTAAAAAGTTGCATTTGGTGGTGCTCTTTTAAAGTTTACAGATAGACAAGATATGTCTCTTCCAGCTTGTGGCCAGTTTCTCCGCCTCTAAAATTTACTGTCTTTTGTCCTGAGCACAATCTAATCACAGATAAATAGAATAGAAAACTTTGTTGATTTTTGTCCTCTGCTTGAGATTTGGGGTAAGAAAGAGATTCTTAAAATATTAGAAGTTATAGAACAAAATGGCTGCATCATTTCCCTCAGAGGAATACAGAGCTCCTTAGAAGTGTAAACAAGAATTAGAAGGTGACATTTTCTTTTCAATGATATAAATGTTTGATAAATAAGGGGGAAGAGAGAAAATCTTGTCCAGTTCAAGAAAATCTTGATAGATTCCAATCCACTGAAGACTTTATTCTAGAAAAATGTGGCTGGTTGTGTGTGGGGGAAAAAAAATGTCTGCTGTGAAGTTTTAAAGGTTAAGATGACCTGTTGAGACTTGGAGATGAAAGTGCAACTTGTGCAGCTAAGCTCTGCCTGGGGAACAGCTGTACTATGCACAACTGTCCCTAGATGCTGGAGAAAAGAAAGTGTGTTTAGAACCAGCTCACCTGGGTTTCCATCTGCCACATGCACTATGGCAGTACTGGCAGCTTGCAGACAAGACATGACTCCTTGGCTGTCTATATTGTCTTCATAATACACAGCCTTCGGTATGGAGTAGTAGTTGCTGTTCTGCTCTGGCAAATGGATGTGTTGATATTCTGCTCAGTAGGTACAGCTGTTAAATAAGGTCCTACCAAACATCACTGAATCCTGAATACTCAGCAATGTTAATGGTGATAGTCTCCAAATGCCACATTGGTGTTTTTTCTGAAAACAAGAGAGGAAGAATGACAAAACCAACTTTCTGCAGTATGGAATCTTTCTGAACTTCATCACATGATTTAGGACCTAGTGGGGAGGGAGTGAGACACCCTGACTTAACTAAATCCAACTTTGAAATTAACTCTTCTAGAGTAGTGGGTTAGACTAAAGACATCCAGAGGTCTTTTCCTGTCTGAATTCTTCTATGGTTCCTCTACCAGTTCCAGCAGAAGACGTAGAATTTCCTTCAGTAATGTTAGCCTGAGTGATTTCTGTTCTGTTGTTAAGAAATATCTTTCCTTTACAAGTATATTTCCATATATTCTCCTTTGATTTTGATGTTTATTTGAGATGATGAAGAGGGCAGAGAGTATCAGGAAATTATGAAGCTAGAAGAATAATAATTAAATCTAGGCAGAAAGTGGTGACACCGTTTGACAATTTAAGAGCTTAGAAGTCTTTCCCATTTTGAGCTGGATGAAACTCTGAAATGACAAGTGATTAGGTTGTTTTGGGCTGAGCCAGGAGAGGGAGGATTTTCCACATCTTCATTTGAGACTAAGTCAATTAAAACATGCTTTTTTAATTTTTACCCTTATCCCCCCCCTTCCCCACTTTAACTATAAATGAATCAAAAGCATGAGGTCATCTATGCAGATAGATGAACACTTAGGATACTTGGGAAAACTACCTTAACTTTGAAATTCAAATTGTGTTAAAATTAATCCTTTTTAGCAAAACACTCATTTGAATTAATTGTATTTAATTGATTCTACTTTCCCACATAATACAATTTATTTTAAGCTTCCTATTTGTTCAAAGGCCTTATCTTTGATAAATGGCTGGGATATTCCATAACTAAGCTTTTTTTTTCCTGTGGTGTAATATATGTCTAGAAAGTGTAGTAAAGAAAATCAAGGAATCATACCTTTACCTGCTCTTTAAAAGACTATTTTTAATCTTGACATCCTAAATAACTGTTTAAATCACCCACAAGAAGAAATACATCAATACCATGATCTTCTATTAAAAAAACCCTCCAGATGTGACTGGCAGAGGATGTGTATTTATAGCTTCTGTATTGCTGCTGTAATCTACATTCATTTCTGTGCGACTCCACAGAGTTGTACAAGCAAGACTGCATCTCTTAAAAGCATCTGAATGATTACTTGTTCATGTCAGTGTCTACTGGAGCAAAGGAAAATTCTTTTCTTTTCTTCTACTAATACAACCTGTAAATAAATATTGTCAAAAATTATCACCTGCTTGTTTGATATACATATAATGCATATTAATTCTGTAGCAATCTGTGATATTTTATGGCATTGGATGAACTGTCTCTTTTTCCTTACTATTTTTCATGGCTGCCTTTTTAGAAACAGAAAATGCACTTAGTTTTCTGTAGCAGAAGATGCTGTCTTGACAGCAGTTCAATTAGAATGTACTTATTTTAGAAGGCTGCTTAAATGAGACTTAACAGTAGGAAAAATTGGTGCTAAATCTGCCTTGTAGAAGTGGTGCACCTGGGTTCTGCTATGTTATCCTCATGTGAAGAGGACAGGACTGGGTCTTTTTGGAGCACTCATTTAGCTGTTGGCAAGTGATTAAGTGGTACTTGAATATGTTCTGCAATATGTGGAAAAGTGATCTCTGCCTCCTTAAGCTAGAAACTGTAAAGTAATAATGAAGGAAGGAAATATGTGGAATAAACTTAACAATATTTTGGCTTTGCACTTTCCCCATGCTTTATTTTACACTGAAAACAAACTCTTTGGTGAACTGGAATGATCAGCTACCTAGAGATATTCTATTATTGAGGATTTCTACTTCAATATCTTTTCAGAAACTTTTTATAGTTTTCTTTAGAACAAAAACGTTCTGACAGTCACAGCAAAAAAATAAAATCCATTCCCCACTATATTTACCCAGAGGATTATTTTTATTACCAATGTATATGAATTACAGTAGGATGTAGGAGCTAGATCAGACATTAATACAACCCTTCAGTGGAACACTTCACCCCTTAAATTAATCTAAATCTATCCTACTATCTAAAAGCAAATGAGAGGAAGTCGGAAATGAAGGCAGGAGAAAAAAAAAAAGAGGGAAGAGGAGATCTATCTTGGGATCATGATTTATATAGTTTTTCTGGGATTATACTGTGATCTGTGAGCACTGAAATACAGACTCTGGATACTGTAAAAATACAAAACATTACTTCAAGTGCCCAAAAGCCTCTTCTGCCAGCAGAGCAGGGTCCGTATTCCACTAAAGCATGCCAATGACCTGTTTGTTCTTTATATACTTTTTCCGTAGCACACAGATGATGTTCTGGATGGGAAGGGTGGTCATTGTCATTTTTGTTAGGACAGGAAGATTTGGGGAACTATTGTTGAAGTCCTTGTGTCTGTAGAGACAAGATTGACTAAATGGGGAAGGGTAAGACACCGAGGTCAATAAAACTTGACTTCTCTGCTCATCACATTAATTGACCATATCTTTAATTGTTTCTCATCTTTTGTATTCTCCTTCATTCTTATGCCTTTGAAAATATCTGGAATGTTTTAGAGGGCTCTTATAGCCAGGGGACTTGGAACCCCTGAGGCAGACTCCTAATCCTCTAAGCTCTCTTTCACTTCTTGTGTTGGGGTGGCAGGGAACACTGTCACTGCTTTTTACCACACAAATGTGTGCTACTTAGTGTAACAGAGTCCCATCCACACTAGGACCCTCCAGACACAAATTCATAAATAGCAAAGATGATTGTTACAGTTGTTTTGAACAGTCACAGATGAGCAAATAAACTCCTGCCATGCTTAAAAATTTTTAAAAAAAATCAATTTTTAAAAGCAAAATGAGCCACAGAGCACCTGCACCGATTTACTTCTTTTTAAGTAGCACATCTCTCTGCTGACGCTTGACTGCAGTGACTCATCAGGCAAGGCTAAATCAGCCATGTAACGTAATGCAGCGTGACTGATTTACCCAGCTCTGATGCTGCATGATGAGAGTAACTTAGACCAGGAAATTTCAGCTCCTTCCCCCTCCCCTCAGACTGAGAACAAAGGGAAAGTTAAACATCTTTCCAGCAGTTAAGTATTTTGCTTAGGGGAGAAGCTTTTTGTTTACTTACTGTCAGCAAAGAAGCTTGTGTTTAAGAAATAAGCATTAAAGATCTTGAACAAGAACTGTAGAGGAATATGTAGACAGGTTTCTAAAACCACAGAGTATAACAAGTCTTTAGTGCCTTCATCCCCTCAGATATTTATCCAAATGTACAATGAAGATTTTTTAGGATAATTCCTTAAAATATTACTTTTTGTTGTATAAATATGCATAGCACATACACATGCTGTATATGTTCACACAGCAGCTGAAAACTGACACACCTGTACTTTTAGTACAAAGCTAAATCTGCTCATCCTGTTACCGTGCATCAGCTGAACCATGTTAGCTGCTTCTGGGGCAATTCTTATGCCACTCTTGTCAGAAGCAGTAACATTGTTCTGCCCAAACAGCTTTTTGCTGAGATTCAAGCTAATTTATTTTATAAGCTTAGCATGTTCAACCACAGGAAGAGTCTCAGCTAATATGTGGTAGCTTCTCAGACTCCAGCAGTCTGATGTTGTGTCTGAGCTTTTATTCTTGGATGCTCCATGTATTTCTGCTGACACAAGTGTAGCTGGCTTTGCACAACTGCCACTGAAATTCAGACCAGAGTGTTGCAGAAAGTCCACCAAATGGTGGCATTTGGAGAAGTATTGGAGGAGGAGTATGTTCACAGGCAAAGGGTAAGAGTCTTCTGTCTGTGGTGCATGTTCTCACCTATAGGAAAATCAAGTGGATGCAACTATTGCTGAATAAGAGAGGTCATATTTTGCGAAGGGGAAATGTACCCAAATTGTCCTATTCAAGGACAGAGAATATTATTGTGTTGTTATGAAATAAGTAGGATCATTTTGAACCAGATCCTAAAATGGAGGAACAGAAAGTAGAGAGGTATGAAGAAGGAGCTTTTCTAAACCTGTGTTCCTCCAGATGTTTGGCTAAAACATGAGAGAACTGCTAGTGCCTTTTACTGTTCTTTCCAAATTTAGATATTATGATAATGATGAGAAACTCTGCTTACAGAGTTCTTTATCCCTTGAATATGTTCCCTCGCCTCTTTTGTTACTGAGTGTGATTGATTTAGGTATCTTGCAACACAGATTTTTTTTTTTTTTTTTCCTTTTGGTGCAGGTGCTCTTTCAGTCCCTTCGGAGTGCTGGCCTGCAAGTGTATATAAGTATATATGTATATATATCTCCTTGTAAGACAAGTTGCACTCAAGAAAATGGATTTGACTGCACAATTGCCTTAAATCCTACCTGGGATCAGCTTCTGAGGCCAGAAAAATCAATTGTGAACTCTTAGTCTGAGATAGTATCCTGAGACACTACATCAGATTTTAAATTTTCTCATATTTCCAAGAATTTTGATTTGAAATGAGATATTTCAGCCTTAGAATTCAACAGTTATGATCTTCCACTTTCAAGCAAAAAGATTTCATCATAGGACATGCAGATTCCCACTCCCATTGCTGTTCTGTGAAGGGTAGATGAGTGTTGACTCCTGTTTCTGCACAGCAAATGTTAGTTCAAATCCCTCTCTTGTCCTGTTCCCCATGTATTGGGTTTTAAATACTTACTGATTGTACCTTTTCTCAAGGTTTGTTTCACAATATCACTTAAAGATTTTTAGATATTAGGATAATAATGATTGTGATCTACAAATGGCAATGCAGTCTGCAGAATGTCAATGCTAAACACAACCAGAAATCATTTGGCTGAGCTGGATCTTGCTGGATATGATGGTCAGCCAGCACAGATGGGTTTGGTGTCTTTTGTGGGGGCCAAAAATTAGTTATTTTACCAATAATCTTGTGTAAGATATAGGATGTTAGTTCTTTAAAGAACAAAGAAAGCCCAAACCACCAACCTGTCATGAATTCTGATTTTTGTTTTCTCTTGCATGATCAAAGTAGAGTAAGTGGAAAGCAGAGCTGTGTAGTGAATGGTGAGGAACACAGGTGTATTATCCATTCATTTGGAGTCTGTCATGCTTACTGGCTACACACCACAGAAATCTATATTGAATCTGAAAGAAATATCTGAAACTGGCTCTTTGTACTGAAGGGTAGGGTCTAATAATGTTTAATAGGAAGTGTATTAAGGAAAGAAACTAGCACAGCATAGCCAATACATTGACAGAGGGGGCAGGAAGGGTGAGGAATTGGTATGTGGATTGGGTTTCTGGTCACAGAAGAGGCTTTCTGTGGATACAGAATGAGAAAAATATTAGATGTAGAAGGGCAGATGCTCAGGAGCTGTATCATGCAGAAATGAAAGACTTCAATTTGCTTATTAAACCAAACAGTTTTCAAATAAACTGCACTGATTTTTGTCATTCATCTAATACTTGTTGTATTTTCTTGACCTTGTATTTCTGTGCATACTTGAAATGCTACTTTCCTGTATAGCTTCTTTAGTCTGGTTTACTCCTGCTTAATTTTGAAGTTTAAACAGTACTTTATAAGCCATTTGATTGTCATCTCTACCTTCTACAAAACGACTAACCAATACCTGCCAAGTACTTTCCAAGCAGACTTTGTTAATGAGTCAACATAAATATTAAGTTCAGATTTATGAAATGGTTTCTCTGTAAAAGCTAGTGACACTTCTGTACTTTTTTTTAGTATTAAGCTTAATTGTTTCATGTTGGTGACACAGAATTTCATAGACTGCAATACACAGACTGAGTTCATGTTTCCACTGCAGTCCTTTTACTACCTAGAAGTTAATAGTGTATATGATGTTCAGTGTCCTGCTCTTCAGTGGAAATCCTGTTACTCATGCTTGTTCCCAGAGGTCTGGGGAAGACTTGAGATTAGAGGTTTGTCTTTACTGGGAGATGATTGAAGACCTGTTGTCATCTTCAGGAACCAACTTAAGCCCTAAATTGTTAGGCCTGCTCTCTCCAGCCTCCTCCAATGTAATGTCTTTCCAGCCTGGAGCCATCTTCCTGCCCATTGCTTCTCCTGTAGGATGTATTGATTTTATTTTTAAACCCATGATGATTTTCTTTAATAATTGTGTGAAGGTGCTATTGTAAGTGAGGGTTGACATGCTTGCACAGCATTGCACAGAATAGTGTAGGCTGGAAACATCCTCCAGAGATCACCTACCCTGCTCCCCAGCCACAACAGGGTTCAGTTACCAGCTCTACAGCTTGTGAACTTTGTGTCCTTGGGTAAGCTGTTAAACACTGTCCTCTGTGTATGAGAATGCTTATCTCACAGGTAGGGATTAATCAGTGTTCGAAAAGTAATTTGAGATCCTTGATGAAAGCCACTGTATAAGAAGAAAACGTGACTGCACAGTAGCATCTCAGAGATTGTGATCACCACCATTTCCTTGCCTGAGCTTAAGGGAAAATGGTGAGAGTGTTTGTAAAGAAGGGGGAAACATGTTGCTCTGTATGGTATTTATTTATAACACAAAGCACCAGCTACACCTAAAACCTGTGTGTGTTTATCTTGCATATGTGGTTATGTGGCTTCAGTTATCTTTGGAAAAAAATGACTGTTCTTGCTCCTGAGACCTATTTAAGTGATTATGACTTAAGTTAGTTCACAACAACCATCCTTTACAGTGCTTAATCAATACACCCTGAAAACAAACTAATCTTCATTTACTTTCAGAGGCAATTGCAGGAAAACCAGAATTGTCAGATAAAACTGGGGATCAGCATTCTTACCTCAAGGCCAAGGGTCAGACACTAGTACACAGAGAGATTGTAAATATAGTTTGGTCTAACAGACGCTAAAATAAGGATATAGCAGAAAATTGTACCTCCAGGGGACAACACTTTAGTGCATGCAATAACTGATAACATAAGCTTCTTTATTAGGAAAAGAATGAATTTAAAAACCATATATAATTTGTCTTCAAGCTTAGGGGAGTGAGAGAAGAGAGAGAGAGGACTATTAGGTGAAGATAAGTGAATCAGTGGAATATTGTATTAATATTGTTTTGTTTCCAGAGAAGATGAAGTACTTTGAGAGGGATGGGAAGCAGGATACCCTAGGTAAAACACAAATCCCATGGAGGTTTAGCATGATTTGTTTCCTGTTATGGAAAGTTTTCATAAAAACTTGAATCTCAGTGTGAAGTTATTAACAATTAAATGAGGGGAGCAGATACTACAGGTGATACATCATAGATTACTACCTGCTGTAGATGCTTTCCCAGCATCACTGCAGAATCTTTCCTAGCTTTAGAAACATAAACTTTTGAAGTTTACTCATCTCCAAGTGAACAAAAAGACATGGCAGGTGAAAGCATCTACATTTTAAAAATGGACTTTGTAAATGTTCACAATAAACAGAAGGCTGATATTAATGGCAGTATTTTATATGGTGAGCAATCTTAACCCCACTAGGTTTAACTCCTCCTCTTGGACCTCATTTTTTTTCTTAGTTTCATCATTCTTCTTACTTTTAAATTGTGAAGCAACTGAATGACAAAAAAAGGATATTGTAACTGTATTTGTTCTTATGTATTTGGTCTTTGGGATAATAAATGTGGATTTTCCTGTATAATGTCAGCAAAAACTTTTGTTAGTAGTGTCTTCCCTATTTTTGCTCTGGGTGAATTATCGAGTTCATAGAGACCTATCTAATTTGAAGGCCTAAACTTTCTTGTCTTACAGACTATATAAAAGTAGTATAAATCAGTGTGAAATGAAATGCATTTAAATGTACTCCAAGAAAGAAACAAACTACAATATAGTTAAGTCTTTTGATTGTTCACTAGCCAATTACCCATCTTATTTAGGAATCATCTTGACCTTAGTCTTTTCAAAAACCTTTTCTTATATTGATGATCTCATTCTACTTCTTAATTTCACCTTTCAAAGATATAGATTGTAAATAGTGACTGCTTTGTCCAATTTACATATCTTTCACCATATTACTTTCTTCTCTGTGCTAACTTTCTATTATTTCCTCTTCTCATCCCAATGCTGTGGGTAATTGACAATTGATGATAAGCTTTATAGGGTAGATTTGGATTGGTTTCATTAGGATGAAGTAATACAGAAGTGTTAGCCATGAATAAAAGACAAGTACGGTTTCTCCCCACAGAATGTGTAGTGTGAATGGTGACCAAAATGTTACACATAAAAGCAGAATTAGAAATATATTTCTATAGGATTATAGCAATATAAATTATTTAACTGTTTTTCCATCAATTTCCCCAACCTGACAAAACTTCTTTTTTGCTGATTACAGTAACCTACCCTCCTCATTTTCTTCGTTCTTCCTTTTTTCTCTCCTCTGCTACAAGCACGTTGTTCTAACAGCAGGCGAGATGATATTGGTATTTGAGTGGTTTTATTTTTTTAAAGCATTGTGCTGAAAATAGGAAAATACTTTGGAAGTAGTACTAGTTAGACACAAATGTTTGAGCAGTAAAATACTGAGACTTCTGTCTCTGAGGAAGTTAATCCTATAAATCTTAGATTCTGTATGTTTACAGATCTCTATCATCTACCTGGAGGGTTCAGACTGATCTGATTTTAGGTTTAGATACTTAAGGGTTAATGTTAGTCTTTGCATCCAGTACCCTATTAAAGGCTGTTTATATAGGTCAGTTTGACTATTTATGTTGCTTTATTTCATTAAAAACAGTTAGAATCAGAGAATAGAATCATTCAGGTTGGAAAAGACCTTTAAGATCATTGAGTCCAACCATTAACCTAACACTAAGTCCCTCACCAAGCCGTACCCCAAAGTGCCAGTTCTACAAGTCTTTTTGAATACCCTCAGGAATTGTCCCTCCACAACTTCCCTGGGCAGTCTGTTTCAGTGCTTGACAACCTTTTTGGTGAAGAAACTTTCCCCTAATGTCCATTCTGAACCTCCCCTGGTACAACTTGAGGCCATTTCTTCTTCTCCTATTGCCTGTTACCCAAAGGATAAACCAGTTGAAGACATGGAGAATCAGCTCATGATTTTCTTGAGAGTGAAGGTCAGTACATTGAGGCTTGAACTAATGCTGTGGAAGTTCTTTGAATATTTAAGATATATTTTACACTGAACTAATAATCCACAACTGATAATTTTGTGTACTGTGGTTCTGAACCATCCAACTAATTAATCTTTAAAAAACCCCAAAACAAATAGACAAAAGAAAAAACAAAATCAAACAAACAAACAAACACTAAGACTTTCTTTGCTGAATCCTTGGGGCAGCATCATGAGATGTGTGAGCCTAACCTAGAACTTGTCATGTTCATATATAGGTGATCCCTTAACTGATAGTTAGGTAGCACTTCCATAGTCCTTCCTTCTACTAGCTACAATAATCCATCTGGGATTGCCCATCAGGATAACCCATGTGAGGGACAGAAGTGATCATAGAATGGCCCAGGTTGGAATGGACCTTAAAGATCATCTATTTCCAACCCCCCTGCCATGGGGATGGTCATGTTTTTTTAGGATATTGGTGCACATGAATATTGTTTTTGCCAGGATCTGTTGCCTCATTTCTATTAATGCAGTTATATTTTCAACAGCAGGCAAACTTATGTTTACCATGGTAGTGCTTGCCCTGTTGACAGTGCTGAGTGATTCTTAAGTGTTCAGTAAATCAGTGACATTTTCTAAACAGTGGGAAGTTTCAATGTCATTAACAAAAGATGCATGTTAACAAGCAGCTGCAAATTAATTAGAAAAATATAGCAGAAAATATCTTTTTCTGATGCATACTCTGTGTACCACTCTGTCTGCAGTAGGCATAGTCAGTTCTCCAAAATATCCATAGCATTCAGGATCTGAATACTCCAATTTTCCAAACACAAACTTAGCTCTTCTGTCTTTCACTGACTGTTCCCAGAATATTTTAGGTCAGTGTTGCCTGCCTTATAATTCTTTTCCTTGTCAGTTTCCCTATCATGCTTACCTGGGGACTATCTGAACGCTGAACACCTTTCAGTTGTGCATTCGCCAGGATGACCACATGTCAGTCTCTGATCAGGGTGCAGTCTTGCCAAATGGGCTTCATTGGTGCTGAAGCTACCATCCAAAAATAGGCAAATGGGATCAGGGAAAGCAAGGCAAACATTAAATGTGTAGTGATACCAATTAGTGAATGCTTGTCTCATGTTTTGGAGTATAGGAAACCATTTCATAAACCTGTTGTGGTTCTGGTTAAAGCATAACTGCCTGCTTTCTTTTAAAAGAAAACAAACTTACTTCATTTAAGCTTGCTGCTTCCAGCAGTGTCAGCTTCTTTAATTATTGCTATTTAATTATATCTTAGTATTTGAACTCTCCTCATTAACCTTCATCAGAGTGAGACACCTAGGATAATGCAATGGCAAAGCCAACATCTTGTGTAATTCCCCCTCCTCCCCCTTTTCACCCCTTTCCCAAATCTCTGGAATTCATTAATTGAATGTTAGAGCATCTGTGTGACTTAAGTATTCGAATCATGCAGCAACATGGGTAGTGTTAGCCTGCTATGGCTCAATAAGCCTCTCATTCTCTTGTTCACGGTTCATTTGAATTTTGCAGAAAACTCTGGGAAAAAAAATGAGGCATTCAAATAAAAGTGGTGCAGATAATGGTAGGAGGAGATGAAGAACTCAGACAAATGTTTACCCTAAGCACTGTGTGTATGTGGCACTGTCATTCCCCTAATTGAAAAAGGGAATGGGCTTTAGAGCAGAAACCCACAGCCAAGACTCTATTCCTGTGTGACCTTCAGCTGTCACTATAGCTGTCCTCTCTATATAAAAGCAGAGTTTTTATTTTATGCTGGTAAAATAGCAGAGTCTAATTTCTTATTTGACAAGTGCTCTAAGATCCTGGGAGGAAAGGTATAATAAAAGTGCAAAATAAAACTATATGTGGCAGTATTACTCCTGATTCTAATGGATTTTAGTAGGATCTTTAATCCCTTTATCTACCATGAGTAGATGTATTGTCTATAAAAGAAACTTTAAGCTGTTTCACTTCACTTTGGTAACACCTTGATAATGCAAATATGCCTTTGGAGTGTATCTCATGACAGTGGAAAATGAAAGTACAGGAATAAAGTGTAATGACTCTTTAATGCAGTTGCTGGACCTAGGCAGGACTTTTGTAGTTTTCCTCCATTTTTTTGTTCTCCACACCACAAAAACCTAGCTTTTGCTGCCTTTTATCTAAGAAGAAAATTAACTTTATCCCAGCTGAAACTAGGACAATAACATATTCCCAAGGCCTGTCTTGGATTAGGCCATCACGGAATAAAATGTAGACTGTGTTACATCTAACAGAACCATATCTGTGAATTGATCTGAGGTTTTACTCAGATCCCTCAGCTGTGAAACTGCTGTGTAAAGCAGAAGCAGGATGATGCTTTCACACTGAGAATTGCTTGTGGTAAGTATGGATGTGCTAGCAGTAAGAAAGGGCTGATCTTTATTTCACAGAGGGGAGAAAAGGGGTGAGACTAAACTAGAAATTTGTCATAGTCAAATATGAGCTATTTGTCTCAGCTGGATAAATATCTCAGGTTAGAGACTCCATGCTCACTTTGCAGTCAGTGCAAGGAAACTAGAAGCTGCAGAGAGTGCCTGATCCCACTAACACTTGCTTTGCTCTCTGGAGGTGGCAGGCTCATTACTTAAATACTTAAAGCCAGGTGGGTTGACTCCTGGTTGAAAGCTGGGTTACAAGAAGGCAGTTAGGTGCCTGACTCCTCCTTTGTCATCTAAATCCCATGGATTTGAAAAAGACCAAGTTTTCTGAGTATCTTCTTCAATGGATTTCTGCCTAATCTTTTTCCTGCAGCCTCAGGACTCTGTTTGTCAGACTTAGCTCTCTATTTTTCCAGGGAGCCAGAGGAACTCTCCATTCCTCTGCCTCCAGCTACAAGTGACCTTTTTTCCATGTAACATTTGTTTCTAGTGTTGGCAAACAGGCTCCCACATCAGCTTGGCTCTGTGCTGTTTCACTGCTGGGACCAATTTACAAACCTCGTCATTGTCAACGCCCTAAAGAGTTATCCAAGGTTTCTACCTGTAAAAGTCAAGCTGAATGGGAAAGCATAGGTCTCCTTGGTGTTAAGGATCTGAGCCACTGTGCCTGACCCAGATATGGTTATGACTTGCTCAGTCATGCAGTAAAGCATCTTTGCTTTTCTTAAGGGAAGAGTTATGTTGTGCTTCTCTGTGGTCACCTCAGGTTGGTTGAGGGTGTGCTGGCACTCCTGCAGTTCATAACTGCTGCAGAAGTAGCATCCCTGCTGAGACTGTCACTCTTTAGTTTTGATTGCTTGTTATTTCTCCCTGGACTTGGGGATGCTTTGGATTTTCCAAGGACAGGTTCTTCCTCTCACAGTCTTTGATAATTAGGAGTCTGAAACAGATGTTTATTTTGTCTCTCTTCTTCACTGTTTGCATCCTGCATTTGTTGAGCTTCAGTTAGATGCTCTCTGTCTTTCCATCCACAGAGAACTGACTGAAACCTTCTCTCTAGAAACGCATGGCCTTGTCTCTACAAAGAGATCTTGTGTTATCCTGAATGAGGCTGTCCAAAACCAGGCTTTTTCACTGTTTTCCTTCTGTTAAAAAACTGATTTTTTTTTCCCCTTCATGCAGAAGCTAATAGTTTTCTCAATTTGTCTCTTTCCTTCTTTCCTTCTCTGAAACTGAAGTGGGAAAGAGCAGTGGAAGACCCACAAGCAGTGTAAAGAAAATAACAGACTGCTCTGTGTCACCAGCTCTGCAGAGTAGGTCACTGGTCAGAGATATTAGCCTCTTATTGCCTATGCTCAGTGTTTCATGCTTTTTATTTGTCTTTACTGTTATTTATCTGATGTAGAGACATGTATTTTTTTGACAATCACTAGCCCATAATTCCACATTTGTCAAAGAGAAAATGAGATAATCATCGTGTGGCCTGGTATTACTGGAAGGGCAGATTAGGTTTGCTCAAAAACGGTGGCATTTTATGGTTACTTTTATGCTCTGTAAATAGACAAAGAGACAGATTGAAGAGATTACAAAAAAATCCATTTCAAGTCACTGGGGAAGCAGGTAACCTTCAGATCTGAGCTTTGCATAAGAATGCAGTGGAAGAAAAAGGATTTCTATCAACACTGCCAGCTTCTTCCGAACACTACTTTGTCTGCCACTACACATCAACCTTCTTCCCTGCCTGTTTTCTCCCTTCTACCCACCTTGTCCCCTGGCTCTTCCATTAGAGATGAGCCAGTGACTCAGGGCAGTTCCTTAGCTAAGGCAAGTAGTCATAGCCCCACTGGCTTCAATGGAGCGGTAATGATTTATGCTGGCTGAAGGCTGGTCCCTTGTGATTTGAAGCTGACCCAGTGTTTGGGTTTTTTTTTTCCTGCAGTACTGGGATTTTTGTTTGGTTCTCTATAGTGCAAAGACCACTTGTGAAGTTTTCACCTGTATCCAAAGTTTGAGATTGTTCATGACTAGGGTATTAATTTTTTTTTCAGAACAATTCTGAATCAAAAGTTGGGTAAACTGTTTTGGGTAGACAGTAGGTCTGACTTCTGATAGGAAAAACTGAATATTTTAAAACTAGCAAATAATAAACAAGTCTAGTTGACAGAATCTGGGAGGTAATGGCTGGAGAAGGAGGTCTTTCTGGGTATCATGCTCTTTTCTTATTCCACAGTTATCCAATAGTGACTACAGTGAAGACAAAGAAGGAGGATGAACCTTTGTCTTATCCAAATCATGAGTCATCAAGCCAGATTTTTATTCTCCTGTTTAGGTTTAGATTGTGGAATAATGGAAATGTTCTGCCAGTTTTGTGATAGCATTTGAGGGGATTGTGGTTTTATACAGAACATAACCCGGTGTGTCTCTTATTTCTTTAGAAAGGAGACACTATAAAAGTGTGTTGATAATATTTATTGCTTTCATGCAAAACCAAAAAAGTTCTCTTGTGACTATTTGCATACTTTTGGGTGACATTTGTGTAGAATGAGAACCTTCTGGTTGCTTGTTTATCCAGACATAAAAACTATGTCTTTTTCACTTGAGCTGTCCACCTGTATGGGACTATTTCAAGAGCAACAAATGAAATAAGATCATGGTTACCATGCTTGCCTATATCCACCACAAAAAATAGAGGCAGTGAAGGTAAAATAGTTGTGTGTATCAAGCTCTCATTTGTAGCTATCAAAATTGCTACCAAACAATGTATTTCAATAAAAAAGGAAGATTTTTTTTTTTTAATCACTGCTTTATTTAGTTTATACACAGAAGCCAAAAAGGGAACATTTGCTTTTCCAAATACTTCAGGTTGACCATATTCCCCAGATTCATCACATTTAACTTATTTTTGAAAAGCCTTTTAACCTTCTGAAATGAACTACTAGTTTCTTTGACACCACCAATGTACCTGGTGCAGCAAACTATGTGAATACTCAATTGCAGTTTAAGCTCTACCTTATTGTTAGCCACAGAAACCTCAAGTATAAGAAGATACTCTGCTGTACTGGCTAGTCTATAAGCACACAGGTGAATCATGGATCTATTGAAGTCAATGGCAGAATTATCTTTTTGTCCACAATTTCATGCTTAGGGAGAAATACTATTTACCTGAAAGGTCTGATGAAGTAGGTGGGCAGGTAAGCATGTGAAAGGGAACCAAAAGCTTAAAGCAAGTTATTATTTGGGCTGTGATGAAGCTTTGGGGCCAAAATCTTGTTGAAACTTAAACCAGCTCCTTCTGTCAGTAATGAGGACCTCGCATTTCATTACAGTCCTTTAGACACTCTCTCCTTTTAACAAGGTTGTCTCACTTTAGAAATGGGAGATGACCCCTTTCCTTGTTTATGGTGGCATCTAGGTCCCCTGTTATCCACACCTCCTTAGATAAACAACCCCTCTGTAGAGCTGGCTGTCCAAATACAAGATAAATAATGAATCACATGAGAAGCCATGTACTTATTTCTGGATTACTCTCTTCCACTGTCATAGTTGTTTTTTCATATAATTATTTGGGTCAGCTGTTGTTGTAGTGGCACATATTATAGGGTTTGCATTGCTTTACCTTGGAGATCTTTTTGGTTGTCAAGTAAAATAAGAAGGTTGTTTTTAAATTGAGAAATTCTAACTTTGTGTAAGCTCTGCACACAAGCGGAGCAAGTGCTGTATCTTATGTCTTCTGTTGGGCTTGTCAACCCTGACAGTGTCCTGTTGAGAGGCCTCCTGGTGTCAAGTGCGCTCTTTCTCAATATGAAAAGGAATTTATATTTGTAATGAATATTCCTACTACAAAGACATGAGTGATCCACAGATAAACCAAAAGTTTTTATCCTCACAAAAGCAGTACTGTGAGAATTAATAGGAAGGGAAAACTACTTTGCACAGTTCTAGGTCTATCTTATCACAGGAGCCAAAGGGTGCAATTCTGCCCAAGTTGATGGAGAGACTTTCATTTACCCCAACAGTGAGTTTGTTACCTACCCAGCTAGACCTAATACTTTTTGACATGAATAGATGAGAGAATCAGTCTATTAATGCAGAAGATTTAGTAGCTATTTGATGAGATTTTGCCATCTTTGGCATTTCAGAATGGAGCTTAATGTTGCAACACTTTAGCATAAACAACCTGACTGCATGGGGACATTTCTTCTCCTCTTTTTTTGGCTACCTCCTCTAAGCTTGGCATACTCAGTGCGTATGCAGCTCGGGATAGTAGGGTTCCTTTTCAAGTGCACCTACAGGCTCTGCCACAGCTGTTAAGCTTTGTGAAGCAGGAGTTCTATAAGGCCACAGGTTAGTCAGTTTTTCAGAGCTTAAAATAATCCAGTTTCCCTGGCTCCTCAGAACATGTTGTGTTTGAAAAAAAAATAAAATAAAAAAAAAATTACACACTTTAATAGAAATACTTTTCCTTCATTAAATTAAATCTCTAAAGCCCAATAGCATTTTCAGTGCTTATATGAAAATGCCAGTGGGGATTTGAGATTAAAAGTGGTATTTTTGTAGAAGGCAATGAAGATCTCAATAGGAAAGAACAGTCTTCAAATATAAATTTCTCTGCTATCAAGAGAGACAGATTTTCTACTTAGGTCCTTGATAATACTTCTCCCAGCCTTGTTATGAAATTCTGTTTCACGTATCTGATATAAGGCTGTTGCACATTAGCTCTCATTTAACAAAATCTTACTAATGGTGCTTTTTTATTAGAGAGGCCAAGCTACTCAGATTTAATTCAAATTTAACAGTAAACATGAGGTGCTGTGACCCATTTGTATGCAACTCAAGTTCTTCTTCTATTAAAAAAAAACCAGAAAAAAATTAAATGACTTATTAAAAATAAAATCAAAATATAGCCATTGTTGACTTATACTAGTATATTCTGGACATACTTTTCATGAACACTATACACGTTACCTGCAGCTGAAGGAATTGGAAAGGACTATATTAAAAACCAAATTCACAAGAAAGATTCGTTGTTGGTGTTTGTTTTCCCTCACTCTTCTAACATCTCCTATACATTCAAGCAAAAAACATAAGTTGCTCTGCATTTTTGTAGATAAAATACTAAGTGATCATAGTGCAGATTTGGGAAAGTGCTCTCCAAATTTTTTCCCAGTGAAGAGATTAAACAAGCATAAATTGTTTTTAGAAATAAATGCATGCAAATGTAAAGGTTTTTTTCCCATTCAAGAATCTCAAAGCAGTGTATGAAACAAGGTAATCTTTACTTGTGTTATTAAAATAGAAGAAAATAAATCAAGAGTTGTGAAAATAAAGGTCAAAAAAAAGTAATGTATATACAGTCCCTGTACCAATTCTGAAGGCATCTGATCTGCTGTTTACAAGAAATCAACCCTTCAGTAGTCATTTGTGCTCATATAAGTCCAACCAAACAAAAAAACTCGCCCCAAAACCCAAAAAGCTAAGAATAAGATTTAAAAGAACAGTCAACTGAAGGCGCCCAAGTAGAGTATGTTGAAGAGCAGAAATTGAATTCTGTCCATGCTTTAAATTCTCTTGTTTTGCCAGTACTGAGAAGGTGTTCACTCTGCATTCTCTCCCACAGTCAGATAGGCAAGTTCAGGATGACTGGGAAAGAGAATCATCATTTTGACACAACCCAGGTTTTCCAAACTGTGTTCTAGATTTGAGCATTCAGAGAGGGCAAATCCTCAGGCTTTGGAATTGGGAAGAGGCTCCTATGTTTTCATGCTGCAGTTGCTTTTCTTTGTTATCCAAGTCAATATTCACTGGGTTAGCTGTTAAGCAAGAGCCATCATGATCCTGTGATCTAGCATTCAGGGTGTAGGTGTGGACAGGATTATGGTTCATGTGCTATTTAATATATGTACTTAGACTTAAAGAAAACCCCAACCAAGCAAGTGGGGAAAAAAACCCTTGCAAAATAATGTGTTTAGGGTATTCCCTTAAGTGTGAATGTAGTTTCAGATGCCTTCAGGCTGAGAAGAGCTTTTGTCTAGGGACATTTTATAAAACTTGCCCAGCTTACTTTACTTGAACAAATTGGAGGTTGTTGCCACTGCTTTTTATTTTTTTTACCACTATGTTTATATGGTGATCTTCCATTATTTACAGTTTGGAAATGGCTGCAAAAACTAGTGGGAGAGGCAGAGGTATGTAGATTTCTGGGGGACTTGGTGAAAGGGACAACTCTGGTTGCCTATGGATACTGACATCCCCTGAACTAGGTGATGGCTGAATGCAAGGTTTGAAGATCTAAACTATGGACTTAAATGGGATTTAGGCTACTTTAGTTGCTAAATCTGTTTGTGGATTTGCTCTTGAGTGTCTTTTCAAAGGTTACTCATCAGTTCAGTGGAAGAGCAGCAAAAAGAATGAAGGATTTTTTACTTCAATCCTCATATTCAGACAATGCTACATCATGTGTCTGATAGAGGACAGTGACCTTCAAAAAGTTTTCCATCATTTTAGAAGCTTTCTCAAAATTAGGACAGTAGTCTGGGCTCAACCTTGACAACTGAAAAATCTCTCCAGGGCTCAGTTCTAAATGTCATCAGTGTGGACATGCCTGGGTTGAGAGTTTAAATTCTGCAATGATGAGAAAATCTGCTTGAACTTAATGGCATGGAAGCTTTGGGGTTTTTTCTCTGCTTTGGAACTGTGCAGGACTGTATTACACCAGCACTCTGGAAACAAGGCTCCTTAAATCCATTCTGACTTTTGCATTCTGTTGGTGGGGTAAAAATTGTGGCTAATGGGAAGATAGCTTCTCCAATTACTGTAATCTGTAGATCACAAATCCAAAGATATAAAGAAAATTAAGTGTAATATGTTTAATCTGTTCTGTCTTCTGAATCAGTTCATAAACCAAGAAGTCAGTCAGTCCTGACGTAGCTTTTCTTTCAAATCAAGCTTTTGTGCTGTTTACTGGTAAGATCAGCAGGCCCAAGTCCATCAGTTGCTGCTCTTCTGCTTGTCTGGAGTATCTCTTTTTGGGGGTTTTTTGTTTGTTTTTTTTTTTTTTCATCTGAAATAGCTCCAGATCTTTCTAATGTTTTTGACTGGAGAACAGTATAGTTGGGTGATGAAGCTTCAATCAGATGTGGGTCAGATCAAGCAGGGACTGTCCTCACAGCCTAGTGGGGACAAGGAGTTGTGGACAGAGTACGGGTGTTTTGCTGGCAGTTATGCCAGTGATTTAGTAACTTGTGTTGGTTGAGCTGCTTAACCCATCTTTGCTTTAAGTATTCATCACTTGAATGGGCTTGAAATTGCTTTTCTCTTACTGACACAGTGCTGCTTGAAAAATATCTATACTATAGCCTGAGGGATATTTGGGAGAGATTATCAACTCCTGTGCAACTGGGGGACACTTACTACAAACAGGAATGTATGTGGTCATGTTGTGTTCATTGATTTTTAACTACACGAGGAACCCCAAGGTTGACTGTTTGCTCTGACGTCTGCCTTTGATAAAGGGAAGTAGTGTTGGTTTCCAGCTTAGCTGAAGGTCATTAGCATTCTCCTGCTGTATTACATGCAGATTTTCCTGGCTCACAAGAATAGCATTACGTGGAATATGCATTCTATATCAGCAAAAGAAATGTATGCGTGCAGAGACATAGCCAGGGTTTACAGGCTTATTAGAAGATGTATAAACAGTCCTCTCCTCCACCTCATTTCCCACTGACATTCCCTCTGGCTGTTTTCCCTTCCTCACCCTTATGTACTTTCAACAGATTGGGGTGAGAAGGGTTGTTTTTACTTTAACTTAAAATCAGCAGCATAGTCTTTGATCTATCACCACCTTGTATTAGCTGACTCTTGGGTGCACTGAGAGGATGTGAGGGCAAATATAAGCTCAATCCTGTAGCCTTGACTCAGGAATTCAAATGCCAGGTTGCAAAAATCCGTATACTAAGGGGATGTGGATGCAGCCCTCCTTCAAATAGGAAGGGCTAAGCAGCAAAAATCGTATCAAATGACATAAGTGTACATGTTGAAATTACCCCTATATTTGTTCAGGAATTTCTTTATCATGTAGAATATGTAAAATGAGTGCTGTTGGCACTAGGGAAATTTGGCTTTGTAAGGTATGGTGTGAAGGATGGGGTAGTGACAACACAGAATTGGACTAAGCTTCTCTACCCTCTTGTGTTTTTAATCTGTGCTTTTCTATTTAAATCAGGACCGGGCCAGGATGGAATAGCACTGCTTCTGCAGATGTACTAAGATGCCTGCAGAGAAAACCCTGTTTCTCAAGACTAGAGAAGTCCATTTCAGTCGTAGGTCTTTAAATGTCGTTATCCAAATACAGTCTCAATGGTACCAGTGATTGTCTGGGTGATTGCCAGCCGTCTGCACTAAACGGGATGACACCACAACCCTCTGTGGTTGTGGTCCTGCTAAGGCTGAATGCACAGCAAAGAAACCTCCATGTTTCTGGAGACATTTTCACTGTAATCATTGTCCTTTTTTGGTTTTTTTGGAAAGCTGTTGCTGGTTCAAACCACCTTTGATGCTGTCTTTTGGACATTCCACATCAGGGCTAAAGTAAGAAGTTACGACTTGCCATACTGAATATCAGGCTATTCCCAGGACAATGATAAGGCAACTGAAAGCAGTACTCTCTGAATGAAGGTCATCTTCCTGCATGAATCTTTATTTCTATTGACTAGTGTCCAACCTATATTAGAAATATAGTGGGATAAGCATATGCCATGATGATTGACATGTTCCAAAATGTCAAAGAACTGAATGAGGCAGGAAGATATCAGTGGGCAGGGAAGTTCCTTAAAGGTCATTGAAGTGATGTGTTTGCGCCTTTTTCTGTTCCCATTGGTCTAGCAGAGTCTGTACAGCATATACAGCTGGCACCTTTGACAGTGTTGGATGGATAAACACATCACAAGCGAGGTGCAAGTGGCAAAGTCCTAGGCTTTATGCTTCTTTTGGCATTGAGTAGCTCCTCAAGTTCAAGCCACTTAATTAAAGACTAGTCAAAAACATGTCAATGCTGATGGAAACAATAGCACCATCTCAGGCTGTGGCATCCCTCTGTGATGTCAACTGCTGTATGAATTTTTTTTTTCCCTCCTAATATTTTTTGGTAAATATCCCCATTGTGCACACTGACTCATACTTTGTATTAATGAGAAATGTAAGGCTTTAAAAAAACAATTGCACTGTAGCCTCATTACTATGAAAAATCCATTACGTGGAAGTCATTTGTCAAAGCCAACTGTTTAGTTGCTGTAATTTACATATTTATCAAGTTTGATTGGAATCTAATGACTTTGACTTTCTTCATTTTTTTTAACCTTTGTAACCCTCTTTCCATGAAGAGGGCTTTTTTTTTTTTTATGGGAAAGGACAAAGCATAATTCAATTTATGTTCATGAATAAATATACAAGTTAATGTCTCATATAATTTGAATTTTTTTAATGGTGGAAAATAGTTACCTTTCTGTGGTTTTTTTGCATGGAACTGATGCAGGATCTTATCAATCCATGAATTTTGTCTCTACCAAAGGATCTGTCGGGCAAAGAATAGACAACACAAGACTCTGTAAATGAGGTAATAAGCATCAAGATAGGCAGTAAATATTGGATCTCCGTAATTCTTGTAGTTGAAGGATCAGACATGCATGGGTTTCCAGCATAATCACATGATTTATTATGGATGATTACTTTCATTTGCATCTGCTGCTGGGAGGCTAGTGACAGAGCACCAGCTAGAAGTATTATATTCCCTTGAATACAGGGCTCGGAGGCCCAGGAGGCTGCTGAGGACATTGATCCACACAAGCATCTTACACCCCAGTGAGCTGCTACAAGACAGGCAGAGGTGACGAGAGTTTGCTGTTGCAGCTGATACTGGGAACTGTTAAAGCTAAGCAATGTGGCACTGCTTGTTTGCAACTGGCCTTAAGTGAAGAAATCTCTTCCCTGTGCTATGGAAAAGGCTAGAAAATATGAAACAGTAGCTGCAGGAATGACAGGTGGATAGCAGAATGTCAGCTCTCATCTGAGCTTTGAAACTTTCTCTATAAAAAAGATCATAAAGGACACAAGAATCGAGCAGGCCTGCGATGTCCCTAACTGTAAGGGCTCGTCTGATGAGGTCAGTTAGTTCTTCTGGAATAGACTACAGCCTGAGCAAAAGCAAAAACAAGGCATACAAAATTAAAGCATTTAAAAAAAAATGTAAGCACCAAGGGAAGAGGCAAGTGAGAAATAGATTGAAATTCAGCAAAAGTAATTGCTGGCTGAATACCAAGAAAAATATCCTCAGGGTGAGACAATGAAATAGTTTTCTGCAGAAATTGGGTGCTGGCCAGATGAGGATGGTCTAGATGAGCTAAAAGGTCCTGCCCAGATCAAATGTGAAAGGGAATACAGATATTTCAGTAACTAATTTTAAGAGGCAGTGAATATCAAGCAGCAGGTGGCCAGCCACAAATACAACATACGTGACAAAAAATGATCTGCTACAGAAGCTGTGGCATGCAGTTCATCAGACCCTTTTCTGTCCTCTGCTGTTTCACAGCATCTCCCACTTGACATTCCTATCTTTGACATGTCCCATCCTTTAAATAAATGATGACTGAGAGTGATCCCCTTGAGCTTCAACTTCAGCGTGTTTTTATTAATTTATTTCTTGCTGTGCTAGATTTCTCCCCCTCCACTTTTAGAGGCTCCTTTGACTTTAATTAAAATTCTCCATAGGCTTATTGCCGAGAGAGTGAGCGTGTGTGTGTGTGTGTATAAATTGGCTTTAACAGTTTGCTGACTAGATAGGTTGTACAAAGCTCATACAGCCTTCAATGTACATGTAAGCAGACAACAAAATGTGTTCTCACATATGCACCATGCTATGTTGACCAACTGCACCTCTGAAATTTATTGCTAACTAATGATGGGACAAAAAAGGACAGTTAGGATTGGTAGGCACTTGTGTGCACATGAAGTTAATGGGGTGCTTACTGAGATCTTGGAGAAGAATCACATCTATGAGAGGAACTGTTCTTGGTTTGATGTAAGGCAGGGGACAGAAGTGGCAGGTTGGTTAGAGTGGGAGAAGGTTTTATGTGTCCAGGTGGAATTTAAACAACTTTGTGATAATTGTTTTTGTAACAGAGGGGGAAAACATCATAAGCAGCATCTGAATAAGAATGGCAGCTTACTTAATGAGGACAGAAAGTGCCATACCTCTGGGCATGCATCTCGCTGCTTTCTTTTGAAGGAAAGGACAAGGGTGTGACAGGACTTTCCTCTACCAGACTGCAGGAAATGTGGTGTAGGTCAAATATTCTTAGTATGTTTCTCTCTGAGGTCATGTCTGTGATACTTGCTGATACTGGAGTCACGGTCAAAATACATACACCTAAGAAAAGCCAGTTTAGGACTGTTGAGATGACTCCTAAACCACAGACTCCCTGACATGTCTCTGTGATTAAAAACTGTGAAGAATCAGTGAACAAAAGCAGGGGCCTGACAGTGTGTCCAGGAGAGTTTCTCTGTGAAAAGGGGAAGCTTTCCACCCCATCTCTGCCATCCCCCTTATGTTAAAAAAGAACCTCTTTCTCATCCTAATTTGAAACCAAAGTCTAATTTTACATTAAAGAAGGATCTCTTTTTCTGGTTTAGGCATGTTAATGTGTGTTTCAACCCTGAGGATAGTCTGTATCCCCAATCTTGCTGAAGTATTTCAAAGTTTGAAGTTGGTATGCAAGAGCCTCTACTGAGCACCTTCATTTTTGGTGTTGTGTGTTCAGGTCCGAATTCTGATTTCAAGCTAGCTGTGAATGTGAAGAGTCAAGCTACTCACTGGTTTCTTTTTCTGGCTTTGCAGGCTTAAGCCTTTCTCTGAGGAGTGTTGGCACTTCCTGGAGAGGTCAGTGTCATGTTCTGAGGAGCATTGCTCTTCATGAATCTCATTTCAGCAGGTTGCTTTTTATTGACCGCTAGTTCAGCTACTGAAGAACACACTATCATAGTTCAGTAAAGGCCAAAACCCCTTGCAGAACACTTTGCACATCCTGCCTGAGATCACTGCTTTCAGGCCAGGTCTTGTATGCTAAGGCCTTTATCCTGCTTAACCCTGTCAGTCCTTCTCCTCCAATGCAGGAAAAAACCCAAGAAAAATAATCGTCTCCTGTGTCCTGCAAGGAAGCATGGGGTATTCCTATTTCTTTATTATAGGTGTTTGGGGAAGAATGATGAAGGGTTCATGTTGTTCAGGTCAGTCTCTAAAAGGTGGAATACAGGAGCTGCTAGGCCTGCTAGCTAAAATCTTGGTTGCTGGCCCCACATATTTACTGTAAGATAAAGAGTAGTTATCTACCCAGCTTTGGCCACCATCTTTTTTCTTTTCAGTTCTGGTCCTGTTGTACTTTCTGCCTATTTCTCAAATGAATATGAAGCATAGCCCCAGTGAGTAGAGATTTTCTAGTTTCAGCCTTCCAAACTTTCCTTTCTGCACATTGTCTTGCAGCTTGTTCTGTCCCTAATATTGATTGGCCTTGAGAGATTAGGGATGCTAGACTTGGTGAGTTGTGGAGTTTCATCTCATGGCTGCTATAGATGCTCTTTTCACCACTGCCTTTCTTAGAAGGATCCATGATGAGAACAAGGATGTGGCTTTGTAACTCAGAAAAAAGTAGAAGAGTTTTTAAAGTATAGCTGTATGGGGGCTGTCAGTTCTCTTCTGAATTCCATATGGTTTTGTTGGGAAAATCTAAGCACTGAAGTTAATCACAGGCAAAACTGGAAAGAACAGAACAGAGGTGTCCTGACTGCTCCTGTAACTGCTGGACTGTTCTGTGAGTGTCTGGTAATTCCCTCTTTGCTATCTTGGCTGAAATTCTGACATAAATTATTCCCTTATCTTTCAGTCCATGCATACTTATAGCAAACAAACACAGCCATAGCCTTCTCCACTGGAGAGAGCTGATAGAGAATTGCTTTATAACAGGCCCTAGCAATATCTTTTGAATCCCTGGATTTTAAAGACAAGCTGAAAAGATATTCCTGTAACTGTAGCATTGCAGGTAGAGATGGCTTACATCTGAATTTATTTCTGTCGCTTTGCATAAAGGCTACTAGGATGGTGAGCATTTCCAGAGGAATAATAGCTATGAAAAGACAGTAAGATAGGTACCAGTTAGTCTTGAATCCTTCCCTAAAGATGAGACCCATTTCCTCTGTGGCTACAGGCAGCTCCTTAGTGTTTCCACCTTATCTTCACTAATGTGAGGCTGCAGATCTTAGTTAAGAGAACCATGTGGAATGGCTGAAGATCTTTATTATTGTCACTAATTGTAACTGGAGAAGTGCTGCTACAAAAGCTACTGCATTTCTATCTTATGTAAAATTTTTAGAGAGAGATAAATAGGAGATGTTTTTGTGTATTCTGATCATAATTTAACATTGAAAATTGCAAGGAAAAAAAAGACAAGTGCTGTAGGTCAGAGTTAGTGTATTCAAATACAGATAGATGACTTCTGACTGTGGAATTTAAGGAAATAGCATTGAAAGACAGGTAAAATGAAGACTTCTAGCAAATCATGGCTAGAGTGTTTTTGGCTTGCTTTTTATTTTTTCTTTTCTCTGCAGGTAAAATTTACTTTCTTGTTCTATAACATCTGAAGGACACATGCATTTTCTGGGATTTTGGGAATGATTTCTGGGGTTCTGGGATTAGACATCAAATTTAACAACATGATATATAGCTTTGAGGAGACACATTTGATGTACCACTTAGCCTTCCCATAATTTACTGCCTGTCTCTGTTCTCTAGAGGGCAAGGGGTTTATCTATGCTCCAACCTGACTTTATAAATAGCAAAGCAAGAGAGGGAAAAAGAAAGCAGGCTGGGGACCTAAACAGTTATGATATGACGAAGATACAGGTAGGTGGCATATGCTACTGTCTGCATCCTTAATTGTATGTTGTCATCACTTTGGCCATTTGAGGACAAAAATGTGCTCTTTATATTCTAGATTTCTATTCTTATTTGTAGGAATGTATGTTCCAATGTCTATATGAGTATGTATAATTTAAAAACAAAATCTCAGATCCTTTGGAAGTGGTTTTTATTCCAGACAAGGAGGGAGGTATGAGTTTATCTTGACTGGTTTTGCATGCAGTTAATTATCCTGCCTCAGAAGTGTAGCAAACTGCCAATATCAGAAAGCCCAAATGGAATAATGGTTGCTTCCAAGATGTAATGAAGTTTAAAACCAAACAAGTGGAGCTGGGAGGTAAGGGGGATCTTGTTCTACAGTTATTTGCTGTTTCTGATTTGCAAATAGTTCTGCAGTGTTGTTTGATCTATGCTTCAGCATAATTTTACCAGGAGATATTTCTGGCCTTTTGCTTTACAGTCACATCCCTTTGCTCAGCTATTAAGTTGAAAATGCAGTCAAGTATTAACATCAAAACTGTTTATGTAACCTCCCACTGCATGGAACCCCTCCAAAATAGCCTGCAATTGAGAGAGGGAAGGGGAAGGAGGGAATGAAAAACAAGAGCTGGATAGAAATAGTGCCCACTCTGGGATTTAAATAGGTCAACTCATTTCAATAAATAGAAGTTAGTCTGTTGATATATGCCCATCTACTTAAACTGTCATCAAAGTTCACTTATCTGCATTCCAGCAGAGATTGCTGGCCATTGAAGAGATGCAAAAGGCATTGTTAAAGAGGACTTAAAGAGAAGAGGAAAGGGGAACAAAGAAACAGCCAGGCAAGGAGATCATAGAACTTTCAGATTCCTAATGGTACTGACAAGTGTTGATAACTCTTTCAGCATCTACCTTCAGAACACCAAGTTCCACTTTCCTGCCCTACCTCTGTTTGTCCTTATAGGATGATTGCCTATGGCATAAACCTAAGTGTTCATTTTCTCCCTTTTCTGCTGGAATACATTTAATTTGCTTTGAACAAGAGCAAATCCAAATCCCAGGGCCTCTGAATAAGGAGGAGTTATGGAAGGGGAATACAATGAATGTCTTAATCCTATGTCACCCTGTCTTTGAGACACTGTGCTACATTAAATTGATTTTGCAAATGAAAGCTAAAAGCTAAGCAAAAGCCACCAATCTATTTTGCCTAAAGATGATTTTACTGCTCTTTATGTTCCCCTAAATGACAAACCAATTTGTTACCTGCCTACATAAACATTTGCCTATATTAGCACCAGAAATGTTTTATTTTTATTAGCCCAAACTTTATCTTTTTATGAAGACACAGGGGCCCAATAAAACTAGTGTGCAAATATAATGCCCAATTTGCATTTTTCCATGGTCAGCAGAAAAGCTGAGCAAAATCAATTTGATATTAGGTCAGCATATACATCAATAAAGCATATGCACACACAGAACCATTGTAATGGTCCCTGTAATTTCTATGCTGCCAGAGTAAAGAGATTAAATAATATTAAATGTTCCAAAATAGCTTTGCTTTTAAGAGGAATGTGAAAAGAAAGGGAGACTTTGGCATAAAATGGGCAATAAAGGATAATAGTTGCACAGTCTCCAACTTTAAAACATTGTGACAATGATCTCAGAGGCAGGCTTCCCGCTAAACAGCCCCAAATCAGCAAAACTCTTATGCCATCGCTTACGTTTAAGCACATTTTTAAACACAACAGAAGTCCATCAAACAAATCACATATTTAAGCAACTGTCAGGCTCAGGGCCAGAACCTGAATTAAAATACAAAACTTAAGAGGTTTGGATCCGGTTTTGAGCATTACGTGCAGGACCATTGTCGGGTAAAAGGTCCCTGCACAGATGAGGTTTTGCTAAACAAAACCCTTCTTCGCTCCAGATCAGGCTATCTAAACATGGTGGTAGATGAGTTGAGTCATCTTGTAGCAGTGTTCACATACATAGACCTCACCTTCCATAGATTCTGCATGGGATCCAATAATACTGCTTTTCTAGGTAGAAGTTCATAGGAATAGTTATCTGACTTTCAATAACTGTAGTCCAGTCTTTGGTTATCTCTCTGCAGTATAAATGGCATAATTTTTTTATCTTCTGTGTCACTTAGTTTCTCTGCATCCCTTCAGTCAAGAAGAAAGATAAGCTTGTGTTTATCTGACTTCACCAGGTCTGGTGGGATTTGGTAGTGACCAAAAATGGTGTTCTTTTGCAGTCTGTGTTGCTGAGATGTGCATTCTTACCTGAAACAACATTTGCGACCAGAAGTAACAAAAATAAATCAAATTAGGTGCTAATCTGGTCTCTCAGGAGAAGTAAAAGTACAGTAAATGCTGCTTGGATTTGATTTGCTAAAGCAGGTTAACGTGGTAGAGACTAGGCAGTCAGGACACCAATGACATCAGTGTTCACTTTCAACGCAGATGTTACAGTTCTGTTGGACACAGACAGGCCAAGACAGTGCAGGGAACTGTAATGCAATCAAGTGCTTTTGATCTCCTCTGTGGAGACTAACTCACAGGGTTTTGAATATAAAATGCTGGTAAAAGCCCACCTCATGGAGCAAACTACCTGAGAAGGAAAGTCAAGATGGAATTTATTAGCAATGAATACATATTTCATGAAAATATGTGCTTATTTAAATAATGGGGGGGAGAGGGGCTGTGTTTTTAGGGTGATGGATTTCTATTTCTTCTGATGAGAGCCTTCTGTTCTTCTCCAGACAAAGTGAAATGTGGGAGAGAAGAAAGACAAGCTTTTCTTTAGTACTTTGCCCCAACTTTGGAGTCTTCTGCAGAGGGAGTGATTCACTTTCAAGTTCTCCTGATAGGCATTAGTTTAAGGCTTTCTGCAGTATGCTTCCAGAGTCAGCTTCCTCATCCTTTGTACTCCATCAGCCTTGGTACTAACTGGTGAACTTGCACTACCACACTATGACTACAAGACTTGGAGAAACCACAAATCTGCAATCTCTCTGCAGCCTGTTTCTTGTCTGATGTGGTAACAGGACAGATCTTGGATGTTGAGTAAAGTTCTACCTCAGTTCTGTTACAGCACTTCATTTTGGTAGTGCAAATGGGATGCCATAAATTTAATATTTCTACATCCAATTTTGACACGTTATTAAGCTACTACATACAAATATTGTCATTTTCATGTTTCCACAATAGCATAAAAGTGAAAACTGAATGAATATGGCTAAACGAATTTGCTACCTTCCCATTAAGATTTAGATTTTTATATGACTGGGGGTTTTTTGTTTTGGTTTGTTTGTTTGTTTGGGGTTTTTTTTTTAGAAGAAAAGATTTTCTGCGGGACTTTTTTCATTGCACTGGTGTAATATGTATCCAAGAGTGGAAACTGCTGTTTCCTCAGTGAGAGCTGGAGGAGAAGCATTGCTAGTGGGATTGCTTTAAGTGGTTGACTTGTACATGCTATAGCTTTAGAGGAGAAAGAACATGAGCGAAGGGCCAAACGGTATGAGTGATATTCAGAGAGAGAACTTTGAGTTGCTTGCTTGCAGCTAGCTGGGTTTCTTTTCAATGTGACGTTTGCTTGGTGTTTTATCAACACTGTGGTACCTTTAGAGCCAGAATAGATGTTGAGGTTAGTGTTTTTTATTCTGACTAGCACCTTCACAGCTTTACCCCCAGGGAATTCTCCTCTGCAGCAGAGCAACAGGATGGTGGTGGGTGAGTAGAAGGCTACAAGGGTGTAACACAGAGTGGCAAATTGTTTTGGTCCCAGTCTGAATCTTAACTCAAGGCAAATATTATCAATGACGGTGGTAGTGGTAGATTCCAGAGGGAAAAGGAAGTGTTTTAATCAATCTTCAAGATCCTTTCTGGAAGAGAAAATGAAAATGAAATAATTCCAGAAATTTAAAAATGTCTTCCTTTAGAAAACTTTTTCATCAAAGTTTTGTTTCTAAGATTCACTGCTACGGCAGTTGGAAGGGTAGAAAGGTTACCACAGCAGACTATTTCTCTGCATTTCCACAGCGGGCAAAGTTGTGGCTAAATGGAGCGTGCCTTTCTGTCATTTTGCTTAAGTGCTTTTGGCATCTACTGAACAAAGCTATACACTTCTAATTTTTTTTAATTTTGATTGATATTTTCAATCCTGAAGTAGAAAATAGGATGTGTTTTCAGAGTAACATTTAAATGAAAATATGAAATGGTGTTTTCTAGTTGTTGTATCCTTTGTTGTTCTGGTGGGTTAATCTTGGCCAGCTGCTCCCTTTTCTACAGGACAGGGAAGAAATAAGATGAAAGGCTTGTGGGTCAAGATGAAGCGAGAGAGATCACTTACCAATTACCATTGTGGGCAAAGCAGACTTGACTTTGGGGAAAATTAATTTATTGCCAATTAAAATAGACTTGTAGATTGAAAATCAAAGAGAAAAATTAAAACAACACATTTCCTCCCCCTCATTTTCCTAGGACCAATTTCACTCCAAACCCCTCTACCCACCCCATACTCCCCTTCATCCACAACAGTGCCAGGGATGAGTAACAGGGTAGTGGTCAGTCCAGAATAGTTCCTTTCTGTAACTACTTTCTCCTCATGCTTTCCCCTGCTCTAGTCCAGGCCTTTTCTGTGATCCTCCAGTAGAATCCCACCTGACACAATGTCTTCCGTAGACTGCAGTGTGGATATCTGCTCCAGGCTGGTCTCTCCTTGGGACAGCAGGGTATCTCTGCCCCAGCAGCTAGAGCACTACCTCCTTTCCTCCCCAACCCTATTGCTTATGGGGTTGTTTCTAGCTGTGTTTCCTCTCCCTCCTCCCTGCCTGTGTCGTGGTTCTGCCCTTCCCTAAAGGCACTTTAACCAAGTTGCTGCCACTTTCACTGAGGGGCTGTGCTGTGCCCTGCGATGGGGATATTTGAGCCTTCTGGAACTAGCTAGAACCACCTGGAACTGGCCATGACCAGCATGACACACCCCAGGCTCTCCTCAGAACAGCTCAGGAGGAGGCATCTGGGCATGGGCACCCCATATAATTGATAAAAAGAACAGAAACAATAATTTTCTTTTTAATCCTGAGTGTTGTAGCCTGATTGAAGTTATCCTTTATTTCTTTTTGCTTTCTGTCACTCTTTCGTCATTAGATTATATATAAAACCACAGAGAGAGGACAGTGCTGTTGGCTTATTGCGCTCGGGGGAGTGTTTTTGGAGGTGTCTGTGTGCACATACTTGCTATTCCTTTTATCACAAATGATGTAATGATGTTCCCCAGGAATCAGTTTTGAGGCCAATCCTTTTTAATGTCTATATTGATGATCTGGATGAAGGGATCAAGGGCACACTTGGTAAGTTTGCAGATGAGATCAAGCTGGGCTGGAATGAATGTTGATCTACTTGAAGGTAGAGAGACTCTATAGAGGGATCTGGCCAGACTGGATTGACGAGCTGAAGCTAGCGGGATTAGCTTCAATAAAGCTAAGCATTAGGTCCTGCACTTGATTCACAACCATCCCATGCAACACTACAGGCTTGGGACAGTGTCTGGAAAACTGCTTGGTGGAAAAGGACTTGGGAGTGTTGACTGACAGCTGGCTGAACCTGAGCCAGCAGTGTGCCTAAGTGGCCAAAGCAGCCAATAGCATCCTGGCTTGTATCCAAAATAGTGTGGCCAGCAGAAATAGGGCAGTGATTTTGTACCCCTGTACTCACTGTGGTACTGGTGAGGCCACACCTCGAATACTGTGTTTAGTTTTGGGCCCTTCACTACAAGAAGGACACTGAGGTGCTGAAGCATGTCCAGAGAAGGGCAACAAAGTTCATGAAGGGTCAGACTCTTCTCCCAGGTTACCAGTGGGAAGACAAGAGAAAATGGCCTCAAGTTCCACCAGAGGAAGTTTAGATTGGATGTTAGGAAAAATTTCTTCACTGAAAGACTTGTTAGGCATTGGAACAGGCTGCACAGGGAATGATGGAGTCACCAGTTCTGGAGCTGTTTAAAAAATGTTCAGGTATGGTACTTAGGGACGTGGTTTAGTGGCGTGGTGGTGACAGTTTGACAGTTGGACTTGATGATCTTAGAGGTCTCTTCCAACTTTAATGATTCTGTGATTCTATTCAGCCCAAATAACAAAGATAAACACATGCAGTCACACATGCCATGCTTTGTTTCTGTATGAATAATGCAGCATATTGCTTAAAGAAAAAGATTTGTAAAGGTATTATTTGGCTTGACATGGAGAAACATGGAGAAATGTCTGCTACATATAGATTGACAACTAGCTGTGCCTGTGCTCATTTTAAGTACTACCTTTCTAGGAGGCTGGGTTCTGTGGAAGAGTTTGTACATTGCAAGATTGTGCATTCACACTGTGCAGCAAATGTACTGGGCTGGAAAGTGAATGATGCATTGGGGCTTGTAAATCAAGGCAGATAGAAGTTGCTTGGCACTGAGTGCAGAGTGGTAATTTGGTGCTCTTCCACCCCCCCAAGGAAGTGGGCAAGGGAGGTCTTGCTTAGCTACATGTCCCATTGACTCTAAACAGCTTTGCACCGAGTCCTAAATTGGGAAAGTTCTCTTCAGTTCCAGAGGAGAATGAACTGACTAATGACTTTAATAACTGTTATGAAGAGTAAGTATAAATAACAAAAATGTTGTAATTAAAAACAAGCAAAACCAAAACCACAAAATACCCCAAACTAATCCTCTGCACAGAATATTTCCTAACCAAGGAACTGTTCCAGCTCCACACAGTAGCAGTCATGTTCCTGAGCATTGCTTGAGTGCTAAGCCACTGCCCTTTTAATGCTGTTTTTCCAAGAGAAAAGGAAAACTCCTCTCCTCTTGCAAAAATGATCTCAGCCTTCTCCCTTTGCTCTTTAAAGCTGGCTTGCTGATTTATCTCCTTCCTCCCACACTACTTAATGCAAATGATGTAGGGTGGTCATCAACTTCTAGCTGACAGTGTTGTGTTCCTTTTTGCTGCCTCCCACATTTTCTCTGCAGATAGAATTGACCCCACCAGATGCTATTCTTACATTCTTACGTCTCTTTGCCTCTGGGACTCAAAAACACCAGAGTGTGGTGAAGTTGGAGTATGAAAGAATAAATGAATGGCTGAGCTAGTGAGCAGCTGTAGGACATTTAGAGAGGCTAAGGAAATAAAAAAGAAATCTGCTAAGATTGTCTCCTGAGAAAAAAGCCCCACAAATATGCTGATTATTCCTGTGGCGCTGTTAGGTGTGATATACCTTTGGGAAAACTCAGCATTTCTAAGAGCTCAGGAAATTAAGAAAAATAACTGGGGTATGATCTTGAGGCTTCCCAAGCATCTTTGACATTAAAAGTCTATGTTTTGGTATATATGTAATGCTTCTACCTAATTAAAAAAAAAAAAAAAAAGAGCTTGGATTTAGTTTCCAGTCTTCTTCCAGTGTGTAAACTTTCTTTTTCAATACAAAGATTTGATCTATCTCTAGCAATTGGATCCTGCTGTGTTTAGTATTACCCCTGATGTTTTTGTTCAGATCTAGAAAGACATCTTACTCAGGTCTTGACCTCTTACAATCTTTAAAATTCGCAGGACCCGTTCTGAATGAGTATAATTTTTATTTCCTGTTTATTAAATGCAATCACTGCACAAACAGGAAAGATCCTGTTTGACCCATGTAGTTTACAGCTGAAGCAAGTGGCCAAAGTAGTATGGTTTCAATACTGGAGGATTAACTCGTGTTGGGTTATAAATCTCTCAGCTATATATAATTTGAAGGAGACCCAACACATTTTCACACCCTGACTGGAGAAGGTTTTTGGATTTAATCCTGGTCTCTCTTCCATACTTATTATTTTTAACATCTTTCATTTAGGGCAGATGAAATCCCAAATAGTCAAAAGATTATAAAAGGAAGTAACCCTCAAAATCTCCCAGAGCAAAGCCTAATAAATGTCATTTTTTTAAGCACTTTACTGTTGTTAAGGCTTGTAACAAGTGTAATTCAGGGTGCAATTGGCTTTATGTTTTGAATGGACCCCCACTGTTGTTCTTGTTGCCCCAGGGGGACATTTATTACAAGTGAGAGAACAATTACAGTGCAGTTAAACTCACTGTAGTAAATCTCGTGTTTTAAAGAGAGCTAACTTTGGTGTGAAAGGTTTCACTGCCCATGGTTAGTTTTTCAGCCTTTGCACAGTCTGCTGTATGGCCTGGTATGGACACCCAGTGATGCTGTCTCCTTTAATTATAAATTGTGCTTATCTATAATGCATGACTAATTTTAATAAAAGGATATGCTTTAAAAATTAATGGTCCTGTGTTCCTACATATGGGACCCAGTTTAAGGATCTTTCTCTCTTTTTTCCCTTGGTCCCCTGCCACCCCCTTCTGCTGCAGCAAACCTGCGTCCAGGAGCTGAACAGAAAGTGGTGTTCATCACTGCACGAGTCCACCCTGGAGAAACACCATCTTCCTTTGTGTGCCAAGGTGAGTGTCTGCATGAAGATGGCAGGTCTGGCAAGATCTGATTTCCTATTGATGTGTTTATTGGGTTTGCATAGCTTCAGATCTGATAGATGGCTGAGTAAATGCAACAGATTTTTCCACAGTGAGGATATTACAGAACCTCTCACCTCTATCCTGCTGCCTGTCATCTTGGAGGCAATAGGACTATATTATCTCTGAGTCTTGTGAATGTTTGCTGAACTTGGTCAGAATTGGAGAGTGACCTCTGAAGCTATTTGGGAAGAATTGACAATCACACTCCTACATATGCAATGTGCTCAAGTAAAGCTCCTTTTTATAGGGAAACAGGCTGAAAAGCTCTGGGAGTGGTTCTCTCTTAAGTACTTATGTTTTCTTGCTGTCTACTATGTTCAGCTCTTTTTCCACTGCAAAGCAGTTCTCCAGTTTAATTCTGAGAGGCCTTTATTTGTCTGAAGCTGCTGCCCTGAGGAGCACAGCTCCCAGTGGCTGACAGCTGTTCCCTGCACAAAGCATTCCTTCTAAAAATAGAAAGCAAATTGCCCAGCTCGTATTTATAAAGAGTTGTAAATCTTAGGCTTGTGGGTACAAATAAATAAATAATCCTGGCATGTGTTCATAGAACTTCATTGTATAGGTCTGAAATATTGTACTTATGGTATGCAACTTTCTGTGGTGGTAAATTGTTGGTGATGTAAATTAATGTAACCTCCCTGAAGCAAAGGCAATATGCTAATTTACTACCTCAGCTTGGATCTGGCCCTGCCTAGCCAATGAGTTGCATCAATCAAGCATATGCAGAGTTTATTATGTTGGCTGCCTGTAATGCCACAGATTGGTTTGTGACTGGCCCTGTTGGTACCTAAAGACCACAGTGGGAAAGGTCTGGCATGGTTTCATGGTCTTCTCTGTGTGATTCTCATTCTGGCAAGGTCCTATGTCTGGCATCTCTCTAAGGCAAAAGGTCAACAGCTGTCACTTCTGCTGCCCTAAACCAATGGGCTAATAGGACACTGGGCCTCTTCCTGCCGGCCCATGGAGTAGCAAAGGTAAAATCTTTCCTTTAATAAAACCATGCTTCAGATTGAGAGCAGGAAAGCTCAGTGAGTTTCCTATCTCCTGTGGAGGCATCGTCAGTGAAGGGCATTATAGTACACATGATGTTTGTTAATGAATATGGATTTTTAATTGGATGCTTTGATTCTGTTTGTGGCTGCTGGCATAGCCCTGTGAAATGAGGGCTGAGGCATGCTGCTGAGGTGGTACTTTGTAAATGACATTATTTTATTTTGATAATGGAGAGTTTATTCCAAAGGGGGGGGGAAAGGGAATGTGAAAAAGCGGGTGGCACACTTAGCCTGATGAAACAACTGGATGGCAGTCATGCTCTGATTGTCTCGGAGAAACTTCTATGATTTGTGGGGAAAATTAAAACAAAAAGGGGGGGGGAGGAAAATAAGAAAAAGGAGAGACTGGTGTTACAGAAGCAGATCAGAAACTTGCTGTGACTGCAGTTCTAACTCACGCTTGACTTGCTTGGAAATGCTTGGATCTGAAGGCACTGAACTCTGCTGTGCATCGAGCCATTCTGCCCCATGAAGATGAAGCTGCTTTGTGTGTATAATTAGTGTCAAGACAAGTAGAAATGGCAAACATTTCAAGGCCATTGCTTCATTGCTCCTAACATTGCCAAATGTGAAATTGGGTGCTTGTTCCATCTTTGGAAATTTCTGTATGAGAGGGTCAAAAGAAGGGATAAAAAGGATCCCTTTGGCAGTCAAGTGAGGCCACAAACAGGAATTTTATTTCTGGAGTCTTGGGAAGCATTTTGGCAGAGTTAGGTGTTGCAGATTTAATATCCAAATGCCAGTCCAGTGTATATGGAACGTGTCAGGATTTTTTTTCTTGGTAGAGAGATTTCTTCTTGAATGTTTGATTATGCTTACCACCTGAAGTATTAAGATATGGAAGCTAATCCCAAAGATTCCCCAGGTGCAAGCAGCATCTCATATATGAAAAAGCAGAATTGTGACTGCCCAGGCCTGGAGGATCAGCCCATAGGGGAATAAATAATGAGTCACAAGCTTGCCTTTTTTTTAATTTATTTTCTCAGTCCATCTTGGGCTTCATTCAGTTCAGGCTCTCTCACTCTTTAAAACTTTAAGCTCATAACTAACTCCTTACTCATTTTTCTGCCTGTTTTTGAGCTAGCCAGGTCTCTTCCTGACCTCTTTGGCCTTCTCCCTGTTAAGGATATATAACTATGTGTAGTCCAAATACCAGCTTCCTGGGGGCTGACATAAGCTCCCTATTACATCTTCCATGCTTTGATTAAACAAGATACCCTGAGAAGCAAGCTGTCTAACCTACATGAGGATATACTTAGTGCTGTCTATTGGTCCTCTGCCCTTCACTTTACCCACAGATTAAATCTAAGCAAGGATCTTTGTGTTCCTGTGGGAAGAGACTATAAGGTCATCTCCCCATTCAGAGCTGTACTGTTTCTGTGTCATTTTTCATAACGTTCCATTATGAAGAATCCATTAAAAACTGGATTTTGGATACAAATATCTTGTGTTGCTGCAGATGTACAAATAATGTAAACTTGGATAGGCACATCTGTCTCCTTACAGCTATAGAATCCTTGCAGTGGTAGCCAGACTTCCCTAAAATTTTTAGGCACCTCATCCAGCAGTTAAAAACAAGTGTGATAATATTTCACATGTAGTGCAGCAGCTGAATAGTAGCTCATTTCCTTAAAAGGCAACTAAAACCCCTGAGGGTCTCCCTGAGGAGACCACCAGAAAGTACATTGGTGTGAATACTCCCTACATCCAAAGGAAGGATGGTGTTCTTCTCCTCAGGTTGTGATGCTTATCATGAACATTGATGCTGGTGTCATGTTTGGGGATGAGTAACTGAGTAGAGTCTATGATGAAGAGGACTTTGTTGTTTTCACTTTGCTCTTATAGACTGTTTTCTGACAAACTGGAGCCTCTGCTGCTCCTGGAGGGCTTTTATAGTGCAACAGAAAAGAGTGTGGATTCATCTTACAGCTTGAACTCCTCTCTCATGGGCTGTTCAGATTGTAGGGTTTTTTCTGAAGTTGTGGTTTTAGCTTCTTTTCCTTTCTTAAATAACTTTCCTCACTTTTTTCCTCCTAGTAGGATAGTTTGCCAGGCTGGGAGCCCAGGATGGCTGGCCCACCGTGAGAGCAGAGGGAGAGGGATCCCACAGCTGGGTTTTCAAGTGCCTGAGCATCTTCTGTTAAGTGTAATTTGACCTGAAGCTGGCCTTGAAGCTTATGGGTTGAGTAGGGAACAGTCATTAAAGAGAAAATATAAGGAAAACAGACACCTGGGACTCTTATCCATAAGAAATGGAGCAAAAATGACTTTTCAATCAATCTTTTTTCATTATAGCTGCTTAAATGAATGCTCCCTCTCACTTCATCTTAAATCAGATGATATGAAATGAAAAATCAGACTACACTGGGTGGTGTCTCTGTTTTCTGTTGACATTCTTGGTCTGTGTTTTTAACCCCCACGCTCTTGCCAGCAGAGGGCAGGAAAAATCTGGAAAAATCTTCATATAGATTTTGCTTCTTAGTTTAAAGAATGTGATTGAAGAGGACAGACTGACAGAAATAGTCTCCAAGTAGGTGTATCAGGAGGCTTGCTGTTGCACAGTAACTCACTGGCCCAGCAGCTAATTGAGCTTGCTGTGACCAAGGTGCTCCCTCTTATATGAGAGATTTTATTCCTGCACAGATTTCAAGATTGCCTCTTAAGTGCTGGCAGTTTCCTAATTCACTTCATGGAGGCAAAGCCTTCATATTCTTTGAATTTGATCCTGCAGAATCCCTGAAGGGGTTCATAAGAGAGTGAAGTTGCTACATGAGCTGGACTTGTTTTTTTTCTTTTTATATAGGCAGCTGTATGTGTGAGAAGAGTAATATTGAAACTTGTTGCACCTACTCGGAATTGTAGCCAACCTCTGTCTTTTTGTTCCTCCTTTTTCTTCATAACTACTATTGGGGTTAAAAGCTGCTTTTCTTTTTCCTTCACTAAGCATGAATCTGTTGAGCATTGAGGCATACATGACAGTAACTGACAGACAGGACAGGGCATGTTTTAAATGCAAAAGTAAATGTAGCTGATGAAGACTTTAGATGTTAAAAGAATTTTTCTGAAGTACCAGAGGTGATTATCTTGCTTAGCTGATTCCAGGGGACGTATTGCTACTAAAGAAATGAAACTGTAGGCATTGGTATAGGATGCTTTAGTAACAGCAGCTGTACTGGAGAAAAACACTGAACCCAGAAAGTGCCTAGTGTGGTAACAGCGGGACCCTCAGGGTTTGGCAGAATCATCTGCCAGACTTCATACTGAACTGAATTTGCATCTGGGTAAATGTATAGGTTGCATCGGTTCTGACCTCACTTCATCTGTTGTATTACTCCTTCTAGCAAACTTAATTGTCTTCATTTCCCAACTATGTTTCCTACCAGAGGAGGAAATGAAATAGGATTCCATAGAGAGTGGGGATCTTCTGCATGCATGTTTGTTGTATTAGTGTAAAGTTGTCTCTGCCAAATGAAAGAGACTGGAAGCAAATGCTTATGCTGTCATGGCTACCTCTGGACTCAAAGTGAATGCCTCTGTATGAATAAAGGCTTAGCTTGTAATTCGTCTTTGGATGCAGGAGGGTGCACTGCCTTGGTCATGCAGGAGGCCTGTGAATGCTTTCTGATGCAGGAATGTCCTCTTTGGGGGCTGTTGCCAGTAATTCAGTTCATGGGCTGCACTGCTGATACTGAAGAGAACCAAACTAAACAGAAGCTCCACTGTAAGGGAGGTTTGCTTTTCCTTTCTTGCCAGCCCAAAGGTACAAAGACACAGAGCTTCCATTCCCTTTCAGTCTTGTATCTCTTGCAAACCTCCTCTTCTGGCTGCAATTCATTTGATATTGTACAGTTCCACCCTAGAGGTGACTGGCCTTGGTCAGAAAAAGAGCAAAATCTTTCTATAAAATGGGTGGTATTCTGCATTCATAAGATGATATGCATCAGTTGTGATGGGAGATGATGGGAAGACTCTCCTATTTGTTTAGTTGCAGCTTAGCACTTAGAAGTAGTGAGGGAACATGGTGAACAGAAACTGCAGTTCATAGTCTCTTTTATAGGGGTTCGGGAAACCAAACGATGAGAAGCAGGTAAAGACAACAGATTCAACAGCCCAACCATAAAATGAGCTGCAGGGCTCTCTTAATGTTGTTAGACTGCATTCATCCTTCTCACTGAGATTTCTTTTTTTTTAAGTGCATAGCTCCTAAGCTTTAATACAAAGAGAAACACACTCTCCTTGACTTCTAAAGCAACATGAAAAACACTATTGTCTGTCCCTTGTAAATCTTCTGGATGAGATTTTAGTGTGAAGTATCCCCTGAGAGAGCCAGAGGTTGTTCTGAGAATACAAAACATCCATATTGGAGTAATGGAAATAAAAGCTCCTCTTAAAATTGTGTTGATTTAAATAAACTGTTCAAAGAATTTTTGCTACCCACAGGGACATTAGCTGTTACATGATGCCACAGGATTTGAATCAATTCACTATGGTGTCAGGCAGATATGAGAGGTTATACACCTGTTTTCCTGAGCTGGAGGAAATTTATAGTGAATTATGTGATTCACTCTCTTACCACATATTCTTTCTGGATGTGCAAGGGAACCCCTGCACAGAAGAGAAGAAAGTGTGATTCTGGTGGGGTGAGTAGAGGGACTGTGCAGGAACTGGAGGGCTGCAGTTTGCAAAGGGAAGAAGGAATCCCTAGAGCTCTGAAGACCTGTGCTGCCTCTGAGGAGAGGAGTTGTCTGTGCAGAAGGCTGTTGCCTGGCTGGGAGCCGAGCAACAGCAGAAGTTGCATTCTCATCTCTTCCCTTGTACCAATAGTAACAGGAATGGAAAATTGGACTTACCAAGCAGACTCATACCTCAAGCCTAGCCCTGCATGTTCACTTGGCATCTTCCAATAGGAGGAATGGATCAGTCCTAACCGCTCATCCATGGGACAAGGTCAGCTTTGCTTACACAACTAAGAAATGTCAAGTGGCTTTGTCTGATTCAGTTTGCCCTTTGCCCAGGGCAGGTCTTTGACTACCTCTGCTTAACTAATCCTCTTTACAGTAATCAGAGAGCTAAAGGAGCCCTTGGTCTTCAAGAGGGAGAAGTGAGAGAGGCTTCATGAAACAACAGCAGGCAAATTTGCTTTGTCTCCAAGTGGGATTGCTCAATTAATCTATTAAACATACTGCTTTTGCAATGTTTCTTGACTGCTCATACTTTTGAATAACATTAGCTTAAAGATAATTTCCTTGCAGCCCTAGCTAACCTACATCTAGGGCAAAGAATATAATCTTTCTAACAGCACACTGTGGCACTATTGCTGATGTCTGAGAAGAGAAAATATTCAGATTCATAGAATGGCCCAGGTTTGAAGGGACCTTAAAGATCATCTAGCTTCAACCCCCCTGCGTGGGCAAGGGATGCCACCCACTAGACCAGGTAGCCCAGGGCCACATCCAACCTGGCCTTGAACACTGCCAGGGACTGGGCTGCCACAACCTCTCTGAGCAACCTGAATAAGCTGAATTTTGTGGTCACTTGGCTTTCCTTATTATGGCCTTTTTTTTCCCAGTAGAAGTTGCAGTCCTAGTGGATTTTGAAGAAACTTATCTGTGTCTTCCCAGTTATCAATTAGGTTAGGGCTATTTTCTGTGTGAATTGCTCTGTGTGGCTATGGGCAACAAGTCCTGTGGCTTTAGGGAGAAATATTGTGTGACAGATCTTCTCTGGGCCTACGTGAGAAAGCAAGCCCCTGGAAGCATTAGCTAATACATTCTTCATGGTATGGCCTGTGGCTGTGCAGCAGTTTGGCTGGCCAAGAACACCCAGTGTATCATGCACATATGTTTCCCCAATCTGGACTTCTCATGCATGGGTCAAAGTGTGCTGGAGCATCTGTTGTTAGTGGGGAAATCCCAGGCAGAAATCTTGAAGTCCTGCCCTAGTTGAATTAGGCCAGGGCATCAATATACAAAACTCAGAAGAGAGTTGGAAAGACCATGGGAAGTTTGGGGTTGTGTTAAGATCTCATTTGCATGGCTTAGTTGTTAATGAAAAAAAGAAATGGTTGTTAGCAAGTGACCATCATTAATTTCAAGGAATCTGAGTTGTGAGGTGAAGTCCTTTCTGCAGGTGCAGCAGCAATTGAGAGCTGTACTGATCAGGTGTTACAGTGTCAGGCTTCACTATTAGGAATCTCTTCTAGTCTCTATACTCTTCTTTAAGCCTTTTCCATTCTCCTTGAGTAGTGTCCCAGCTCTTCCTCACAACTGATATTAATCTTGCTGCTCTATTGTTTCTGGCTTTATCTTCTGACCCTTTGTTCTTTGCCTGCCATGGCTCAGTTCAAGCTGAATTGATTTTTTTTGTTTGTTTGTTTTCATTTTGTTTCCAGTTCTTTTGTCTCTGAGGTGTCCTGCACTTGCCTTCTTGCTTCTTCTGTATTGCTATAGCTGCTGCTATGAGGAGCCAGCATTCATGTGTGACTAGGACTCCCCTGCTGGAAACTTTTCTTTGACACAAGGGCACCTGGGTGAAATTCTTCCTCTGCCCCTGCTCAGATTGCTCATGTGATCTGTGTGTGCCTATTGCAAGATATTGTGTACATGTTTATAAGAGATATATCTCCTTGACTTCTGCAGTTTACAGAGAAAAGGAAATTAATCTTGTTTGGAGGGTAAGAAGGAAAGATTTGCAATGAAAGCAGTCTCCTGCCCCACACAATAGCCCTTTCGAGGTTGTCTGTGCTCTTTCAGTGCTGTCCTGCTTCTCTGGACTCTGAGGATGGAGAGGAGGGGTAATGGGGCACATGCCCCAGCCAAAAGGGGACATATTCTTCACTAATTCTGCTTAATTTTATCTAGGAAGAAATGTAGGAACAAACTGATTTTTCTGGAATCCTATTGCACAGGCAAACTTCTATTAAACGCTTTGTAGATTGGAAGTGTGTCTTTAGGGTGGTTTTTAGCAGTGACACAGAGCTTTCTAAAAGGTTACCTTCCTCAGGATTGTTGGTTCTTTAGTGACAGATGTGACCCCTAAGTGACAAATTCCAGATGCACCCTACAGTTGTTAGTTCAAGGGTCCAGTTACTTACTAGATGTTCAGCAAATGGTAAGACATCCCTGGTATCCATGCTCTGATTTGGAGGTTATGGTTTTAGTCTTTTCTGCTGCTAAATATAAAAGAAAATTGGAGATGGATGAAAAATAATTAATTTGTTGTTTACTTTTTAATGTCACAGGTTTTCAGTGAGAATGCTTTATTTGACATTTTGTACAAGCTCACTTTTATTTTTCTCCTGTTTTCTCTTTATTGCCTCCCCACTTTTTTATCACTAATAAAACCATGGTGAAGATGGGCAGAAACAAAGAAATGTAAAAATCTATTTCAGTGTTCATTTAAAAAAAGGAAGAAAAGAAAAGTCTGTAGGTCATCTTGTGACAAAGTTTCTTCAAAATTTTCAAAGGTCAAAATTTTCAGTGGTACTGCATGTAGGCAAAACATTACAAAGCTGGATCCTGCCTTATGTTATGGTCAAGGATAGGCCAGACCTTTGGATGACTACAAAACACATGTGGCACAGAAAATGACAACATGACACTTTCTTGTCCACCGGGGCCTCCACCTACCCAAAAGAAGCTATTTTGTAGCATCATTGAAAGATCTAGTTTTCATGGTTATTAAATTTCTGCTGCTGTGGTGGCATTTGAATGGCAGTAACCACCAAAACACCACTGTGGTTAATCCCCTTACAAACACCAGTGCTTGGTGTCATAACAGCAAACTGAGAACAGTTGGATGTGGCTAATTCCCTGGTACAGCAGAGGTCATTCAGCCTTGCTGAGCTTTAACCATCTTCTGTCAAATGGGAGACAGTCTGTCACAAAATCAATAGTGGAGTTGAAAAATGCTGTGATCAAGCCTACTCTGAGGTACCACCTTTTCAAAGTTGGTCTCCTACTCCTGGGGAGGAGCAGAGAAAGGAACAGAGTAAGCTGTACTATCCTGGGTCAGAGCTGGAAACCTCTTGGAATGAACCCCTACTTTACTGCAGGAAGGTTGCCTGCCCTGCACCAGGGACAGCAGCCAGGAAGTGACTGCTACTGTGGTCAGCTACCAGACCCCTGCAGAGCCTTTGAAATAATAAACCCCTTTGAAATAATAAACATGCACTGTGCTTGTGAATCTGGGATCTCAGCTTGTCCAACGTGTTCAGTGGCACATATCCTTCTGACGTCTGTATCTTTCATGCAGTAAAAGAGGCTGCTTATTTAACCTAAATTTACCTTTAAGATGTTAAAATTCAGTCTGAGTATATAAAGTAGAAAGTTAATCTTTTATCCTTGTTACATGTAAACTCTAGTTTGCCTCTTCCTGGCAATGTTCCTAATGATGTGAGGCAAATAGCACCCTGATATTAGCTTATTTGGTCACACTGCTGCCAGAGTTTAAACCCGTTGCTGCAAAGTGGCTGGGGAGAGCTTCTGTCTGAGGGCTTGCTGCCACTTGAAAGTTCATTTGCATCTGAGACAGGCTGTGAATATAGAGTGCAATAGAACATTTCTTGAGTAATTCTTATTCTGGAACAAGAGCATCTTATGCCTTCTTAGTTTAATGTTCTTCAAAGCAGATTCTGTGACAAAACTATTTCCAAACAGAATCCTTTAGGAAATTATGTTTTTTCTTCTTCCTAAACCAGCAACAACAAAACACCTTAATGCTTAGAGTAGCCCTGAAATTTATATCCTTCTAACTTCCTTGTGATCTTCAGATGGAAATATACTTTATATCCTTCTGGAGAATTTTACCTCTTCACAAGCAGATAGATCAGTTGCCTGTGGCAGCCCTGATCACAGTGAGGATAGTTTGCTCTCTGAAGATTCCCTCTTCAGTGCTAAATACCGTCACTTTTCGGATGCGCAGTGTGGCTTCAGTTTCACTGGAGATTTTCTCTGGAGTGGAGGTGAGGGCTTAGGACATGTTCTGCTGCTTAGCAGCCAGGAGTGTGTCTGTACTGACAGGGAGTGGCCCTGATTTATTTCTGTGGAGCTTATTCTTGCCTGGATGTCACACAGGGTAAACAAAAGAACAGATCTGCCTCCGCTGGTGAGGGGCAGAGCTTTTGCAATTTTTTTCCTCACAGAGACATAATAATCTTTGCTTTTTTCTTTAAATGTTTTTTCCTGCTGGAGCCCACTGTAAGCAGCTATTCTACAAGTGCCCTCCAGCACCACTGGAAGCAACTTGCAGATACACAACTTTTAAGTCTGATTCAAGGGAAGAAAATTCAGTTGCAGCCAATATTTTCTTGGCCACCAGATCTTTCCAGAGGATTAGGTTTTTGTTTAATAAATCATCCCTGGATTTTACTTCCATCCCCTGCTCTGGTTAGCTCATGAGTCACCTAGAAGTAGCTCAGGTGTTGCATGCAGTCCCTCCTCTCATTGCATGGGCCCTGCATTCGTTTCACTGCCAAGACTGAAGTTACAGACTTTGCTGTGCAAATAAATTCTGTCTTTCAGTTTTGACTGTTCTTTGATGCTGATTAGAAGCGCTCAGCCTCTGCTACCAACTTCCACCTATCAAGGGGGAAATGGATACAGATCTACTTTTGTCTTACATGCTGTTGGTTTAACTTGTGCAGTACTTCTAAATGTCTTTCAGCTGCAAACTCAGAGCAAGCAGAGAGCTCATACTAGCTTTGGGACAAAGATAGCAACCTCTCAGGAAGAGCAAGACAAGTGTGATGCCACTCTTACCTTTCCCATGAGCAGAAGGCAAGAATAGGAAAGTGTAAGGTAGCTCTACTGAATTAACAGTGCTCTCCTTCTGCAGTCGGATGGTTGACCATTTTAGAAGTGCTGTTTTACTGGGTGACATCTGCATTCCATGGTGCCTATGGACTTTCTGCCCTACTTTACTCCAGGAGTATTAAAAGTGACTTTGTGTGAATGGAAACAGGTGAGCTGCCTTGCACCTTTTTAGCTGATTTGAATGGAAGGACAGGAAAATCCTAGAAAAGTGAAGCAATATCAAGTAAAGTGGAAATCAGTGAAGCAGCTGAAAGGTGCCATTACAGGTGGCTTAGTGTGTTCACATATCAAGACTAACAGAATGCAACCGCTTGGCCCCATAGAGGAAATAAGGGGCAAATACTTGTGCAGACTTCTCACAGAAATAGGCTGTCAGTTGACATTGTTAGGATCTGTGGAATGTATGTATGAGCTGCATCTGTATATGAATGAAAAAGGGCAGCTCCAGCAGAATTGAGCAGTTAAGACTTTGTCCTGAGGAGTGGACACCTCAGCTCTTTTCTTCAGCTGGATGAACTAAACTTTTGAGCTAGAACACAAGAAAATACAATGTGCTTTTCCCCAAGTTCCTCTCGCCTCAGAGTTTCTCATTTTATTCTGAATTCAACATGTATCTTCTTGAGAGATATAGAGTGTTGGGGCCACCACATCATCCCCCACTAGGAGAGGGGGCATCTCCTTCCCTATGTGTTCTTGCTCCTTCCCAGTTATACATGTTCTAGTTTCATACCAGCAGTCAGTTGCTTCTGGAGTCTGTCTAGCTGAGTAGCCCACATGTGACAGTGACCAATCACAAGTGTCTATAGCCAATTAAAGGTCAAGGCAAAGGAATAGAGATGCTTCCCAATATACTCTTGCAGTGCTCCAGAACTGAAGGAAACTAGAAAGGATAGTTGTGAATGACTGACCTTATACAGTGTCCTTCTCTCCTCTGTATGATACAGTTTGTGTGCCTGCCTGGTTCACATCTGTTGCTTCGGGGTCTCTGCTTGACTAAGCAACACATTTGCAAAAATTGGAAACCATTTTTAGAATGTGTTTAAAAATATATTTTCATTTCTCTCCTGGCATTATTTATGTAATGTCCTTTTCCTTTTTCACTGTGTATTAGATTTTCATATGTAAATGTATTCTCTGTCTGCCTCTAGAGAAATCTACCTTTTGCCTTCTTGGTTTATAACATATTCTTTGCTTGGTCTAATCTATCCATCTTAAGACTTCTGTAGTTCTTATTGCTACCACAGTTAATGCCATAAGACTAAGAGCACAATGTAGCTGTTTGCTTGCACTTACAGTACATGCAAAAGCGCACAATATGACAAGCCCCCGAGGGAGGTGTTAGACAAAACTAGTCCATCCCTCCATTCCCAATGCCCACCTTTGTTGAACTAAGCACACTGAAAACCCAAAGGTTCCTGGTCCCTGGTTTCCTGGTCAGGAAAGGCACTGTTGACTGATTGTGAAAAGGTAACTCAACGTAGCGAGTGCTCAGAGTCCTGGGGAGCCAACTGAGCAAAAGGCTTGCTAAAGGAGAAGTGTCATAATCTTGGACTATTCCTTGTAATCCAGCAACCTTTAGTGGTTTCTCAGGTAGAACAAAGTCTGCTTGGTCCTTCCTAGGTTCATAGAAGAATTTCCTTTTTTTCACTTATGAAGCTCTAATGGGAATGTTTTCCCTGGTGCAGGCAACTTTGGAAACTTTATGCTTTTAGTGCAGTCTCCTTGTTAGCCCCAGAAGGGTTTCTGACCTCCATGGTCAGTTGTTATGGAAGTTATGACCTCCAGTTGTTATGGAAGGAAAGAGGACAGTCACCTTACAGGCTCTGTGGAGCTCAGCCTACTCCTGGGTGGAGCAGCAATAGCATAATGATCTAGATTCTTTTTTCCCTGCAAGGCCCTTACAGGTCTAAATAGAAAACTGGAGAATGAAGTGATTTTGTTTCTGTCATTTTACCTCTTCGCTAGTGCTGTGTGAGCCATTGGTATACAGCTGAAATTCCCTTTTAGGGCCATGGTGAAAAGGCAGACATTTTGTAAGTTGGTAGGAATAGCAGGAAAAATGCAAGGATGCCCGAGTTAATTCTGTCAAGGTAGGTGCCTGCTGACCTCTGGTTCATGCATTCAGGATTTTTCTACTCTTGTGTCCACTATTTCCCCTTTTCAATCAAGCCACTTTTCTGTATTGCAACCCTCTCACCTTGCATATTAAGGGAGATGGGATCTCCTGCATGCTTCAGTTCTAAGGCTTAAATCTTAGCCATACTTAACGCTAGTTAATTCTGTAAAAATTGAGGGCCATAATGCAGCAAATGTTTTTAGAGCTGTCTGGAGGACTCACACTCATGGGAAGGAAAGACTTTGAATAATAATGACCAAGCAACATCTTTAGAATGATTCAGATAAATCCCAAGTAATTCATTAATAGAGAGAGATCATCTGATCACTGCAGTGTTTCTCCAGGAGCCATTTTTATTCCTCCCAGGAGGAAAAGTGAGGCTTTAACTAAGGGGTATTGGTAGACTCATTTTGATACAAAGAAAACTCCAAGCTTCTTACAACATATTAGGAAAATTAAAGAAAGCCAACCAACAAAGCCACACACTCAGTCTGTGCACAGCACTGAATTTATGAACCCTTCAAGCAATCCTCCTGCTGACAAGTCTTTTCTTTGACAGCCTGATACGTTCTTTCAAGTCAATTCCACAGGTCTTTACTGTTGCACCAGTTCTACTGGAGAACTGTATGACTGCCCTCTGGGCTTGGGGAGATTAGTTGTAGTTAAGTAAGCTACATCAGCCATCAGGGTAATGAAATGGCTGAGATGTAGGCTCATCACTACAGAGGTCAGGAGGAAGTCTGCTCCTGTCTCTTCATTCTTGCATTCTTTACCAGACAAATCCAGCCATGGCCTCATTCTGCCCCCCTACACTGGCCTAATTATTTGAGGCTTATGAGGATACCATTGCTGTAAGGAACAGAAAAGCCAGATACCATGAACTAATGGGAGGTATTAACCCAGTGTACCACCTGGACTCACTGTGAGTAACAAGTGCTGCTGGAGAGAGTATGTAAGTCCTGTGCACTCAGAGTTGCAGTGGGATGAGGTAGATGGTGCCACTGACACCTTGCTGCTTCTCTGACCAAGTGTTCAAACAGCATGCCTCAAGTTTGAAGCTGCTGAGAATCTAGATTTTTGTTGTTCAAATTCTTTTTCTAAGGTCTGCCTCACAATCCAAATCAATGGCATCAAAATGAGTCCTAAGGCCATAAGCTGTGCGTTCCAACAAAAAAGCGAGAGGGCCAAACTGCTAGGTTCCTTGGAGTCTTCAACTCTAAACAGTCAAAGCATCAGAGAAAATCTTAAGGCATGCTTAGAAGACTATTTTATCAGAACAAAGTTACATAAATATGACCTAGGTAGTCTTTTGCAATGATACAGTTCTCGTGGTCTCATCATCTACTATGGTCTGTTTAGTAATATTACTTTCTCAGGCAGGACCAAGTGTTGACTAAAGTGCCTGGAGATTTTTCAATAAGAAACTAGACTAGCCCTCAGAAAATGCTTAATTGTTTCTTTTTTTTATTTGACAGTTTTGAGATGCAAAATCCAAATACCATATTTTGTCCTTTCCAGGTGATCCTTTGAGATACTGGCAATACCTGTAGTTTGTGAAATGTTTTCACTTGTCCTTAATTCTGCTTCAAAGAAAAAGACAGCAGTGCTGAGAGTACTCAAGCTTGCATTTCTGAAGTGACCAGCAGTACTCTTTGTCTCTGTTACTAAAAGGCTTCCTTCCATTCTTGACCTCCACCAGATTTAGTTTTAGAAAGTGCTTCTCTTTAGGGCAGAGCAGGGAGGGAATGGGCTCTCAATGGGATAGTTCTCTAGCAACAGCTGGGTAAGAATAGAAAAGTTTCAGAATTTGCTCAGCACCTAACAAACCCTTTTTATTGCTACTTGTTAGGTTTCCAAGTGCAGTCAGTACCACTGAGCTTCATGAGTTTCTATGAAAAATCCATCTGTTGGGTTTGGCCCCAGAGATGTTAGCTTTGCTGCCCTGCAAATCTGGCCATTGCTATCTCAAGTTGAGCATACTAAAATAGCAGATTCTGGTAGCAACTTGCCAAAAATCAGCAGTGCTAGAGACCAAGATCAGGCATTCTGGCTCCTGGTCCCACATCCTAGTCACTGGGAATGCCAACTTTAATTATATTTTACTAGCAATGTATACCTATATCTTTTCAATACTCAATCAGGACATTGTGCTCCAGCCCAGCACCAGCAGTCACATATCCTCCAAAGCAGATGTGAATCTTTTTATGATGAAAGAGCCACAGCTCGTAAAAACATGTAGGAAATCCCAAACACTGATCATTTCCCAATTTTTTGCACTGAATTGATTTTACTTCTTGACTGCTTATTTGTGGATGACTCTGTTCCAATCATATCCATTTCTCTGTGTAATCTCCTTGTTTGAAATGCATCTGGAGCACCATGATCTGGAGCTCTTTGGGTTTTTCAGGCGATGTTTGCATGGTCTAAGTGTAGACATCTAACAAAAAGAGAGAGTGGAATAGTGCACATGAAAGGTAGATGGTGTAAGTGTACCTCTTTCATGTGAGAACAAGGAATGCCCTTGTGAGGAAATAAATTACCAGCATATTTTCCATCCTGGTCTGTTCCATCAATTCCTAATCAGCAGACACATTAAAATGGGCAAGAAGCTCTGCCCAGTGGCATCCTCTGGTCCATCTTATTAGCCCGTAGTCCTTAAACATTTTACTATGGCAAGATATTCCTGAATCTACACTGAATTTACAATATTAATGTTGCTTGGGACTGTAATGGCAGAAGTGTCTCCTGCATCCATGCAACAGCATGAGAAGGGTTTTTATAACTTTATAAGAGTTTCTGGGAAGCAGTAGAAACACTTGGCTGCCAGAATGGTCAAAATCTATTTAATTATAGAGCTGTGATGAGTAAGTCAACTGCTGCTTGTTGTCCTCACAAACTATAATCTGCTGATCTGTTTAGAGATGCCTGCCGCACCCCTATGGTCCCCCAGCAGACACTTCAGTCTCCTCAGTTAGACCATTGCATGCAAAAGAATACATCTGAGAAACCTGAAGGAGTAGAGGTGAGGGGTTGGGATGCCCTGATTCATGTCAGTGACTGACAGAGCAAACTTTCTCTCTTATGCTGGCAGAACCCATTTGGGAGGCTATTGACTGATGTTCCTGCCTCTTGCTTCTTTCACCTGGGTTTCTGTTCCAGACACACTGAATGCCAGAATAATTATCTGTGGAACCCTATTCTAACTGGAGGAGAGAAGGAGGGAGAGGTCAGGAACAATAATTTTTTAAATGGTCTTTAAATCCATTGCTGTCTGTGCTTCCCATGCACGTTCAAACAAGTTAAAATCCATAGTGCCTTGTGCTGCTGTTGTACCTATTTGTTGCTAGTCATTATCAATCCCTTTGCATGCAGCCCCTACAGCAGAAGCATGGTTTTCTCTGGAGCTGACATTTGCGCTGTTTCACTGGGCTGGCAAAACGCAGTGAGCGAGTGCGTTCCCTGAGAGACTGGCTGTTTTCCATTTATTTCCCTGCTCTGGAAACAGGCCTAGCTGTAATGGCCTAACATATCTTAAAGCAGGGAAATTACTAATTCAAGTCAGTGAGCATATTTTCATTTTAAAAGAGTAACAAATTAAATAAACTCCCTGCATTTTGCATTTGAGACCTCAGTGTTTCATCTGCTGTAATCTAATTCACCCATTCATTTCCTGCACATTCATTTTATCCCATTATTTGATATTTCCTTTGCCTTTAATCCTGTGTTTTGAAGAGACAAAGAGTTACAGCAGAGAATAGATGAGAGAGTAAGTGGTAAATGAAAGAATAAATATACCATAATATAGCTTGATGTGCTCCTAATCAATCTGCTTATCATGGTGGAATCCTTAAAGTTACATCTGCAACATTTCTGTCTCTGGTTGGTAAAAACTTCTTTAAAAATAGGTGAGGTGGAGCCATGTGTACAATCCACCAGTGATCTAACTGGTTTTGATTGATGTGATGTGGTTTGTGGTGGATTTTTTTGTTGTTTTGGATTTGATTTTGTTGTTGTTGTGTTTTTCTGACAGTAGCAATGACGGCTGCAGATAAAAAACTGATCGGCCAGAGAGGTGCAAAGATTTTTGGGGTGCTTTAACCAGCCATACTCAAGCCAAAGATCTTACTTAGCACTGAACTACTTAGTTCTCTAGCAGGGGACAAATTGCTGTGCAATCAAAAGGGTTGGGATTCCAGGAGAATTGAATAACCCTTCTCTTTCTGAACACTTCAGAAGAACTGTAACCAGGAATATCTCTGGTTCACTACCATATCTTTCCTAATGCTGTCTCACTTGCCTTGGTTGGCTCCTGTGTGTTTTGTCATGGCTAATTATGATGTTTAGCTGTTGTCTCCCTTGAGAACTTCCTGTCCATGGGACCCACTGGTAAAAATTAACTCCTTTGCATTCTCTAAGAACTTTGATTGCTTTTCATCATGTGGCACCCACAGGTCTAAGCTTATCCTGCAGGAAGTTTAGATGAAATTTGAGCATTAGCATAAAGGAAGCAGGAAGAGCAAGGACTGACCTGAAAGGTTTTGTGCATGGTGCTGCATCACTCTGAGTGCAAGCAAGCTCCTTGCATTTTTGTGTGCACTGAGAATCGCCAGAGAGGGTTTTAACAAAAACCAGTCAATGTTCTGGATCTTCCCACTCACACACAGTTACAGTTACTTGCTCAGAGAGGGGTGTATCCATGACTATATACGTCAGGTTTGGCAACTGGAAACTGTTGACTGATGTACGTCAGGCAACAAATCTTCCTTCATCTAATGCTGTAACCAGGTGCCTGGTTTAGTTTTGCAGTGCTCCTCCATCACCAATATATTTTTATAATTTGGATAAAATAGAGTGTATTTTTGCCATGAATTCTGAAACAACCTTGGAAAGATAAGAAAACCAATTGATAAAGCATTCCAAAAGTGGAAAATAAAACAAAAAGTTTAGCAGTCTGGATTTGCACGTTAAGAGGAAGAGCAACACTGTAAAGAAGGAGCAGAGTCAGCATCTGCAATGATCTTTCTCTTATGGATCACTCTACACGATGATCTTTTGTAGAGATAATTTCAGTGACAGCATGATGTTAGAGCATGTCAATAACCCTGCTGTGAGTCAGCTCTGCTCATTTATCACCATTCACATGCTTTTATTTTTTTTTTTTTCTTTCTGTTGTGTTGAATATTGGAATCACTTCAGGTTAACATGCTATTGGATCATTTCTGTCTATTGGCCTGTGCTGGAGCTGCACTGAAAGCACAGACGTGTATTCTGCAGAGACCATGCTGGCACAGCATTGCTGCGACCTGTGCTGAGTAGGGTTCAATGTGAATGTGATACCTTTCCCACCATGCTGGGATGGAGAAGAGTGTCCATCTGTCGTCTTCATATTTTGTTTGGGTTTTTTTTCCTGCAGTCTCATGAGAAAGGGCGAAGGCTGAACAGACAAGGGCTCCTTTGCTGAAAGAGAGATCCTTCACAGACAAATGGTGGCAGAGCAGTGTCTTGCTGTTGTTTACTTCTTGTGCTGTACTTCTTTACATAAACTATTGTAGCTGCTTGTCCCTATCATCTGATTTATTTTTTAACCATCACATTAAAGAACCTCTTTGAAAAGAGAATCCCATATTTTTGGTTTTCTACACACCACAAAAGTGTAATTATAGTGTCACATTGGTGTTAATTTTCCTGAACAGAACATTTTTATAGTTTTTTATAAGCATCAGCATTCAAGATTCCCTTGTAGTTATTTCCCATTAATATACCCTATTGTTGTTAGAGATTAATTGTCACATTCTCCTTAGCCTTCAGGTTATGGTGAGCTGGCTGCAGGATACCAGCAGCTATTCCGTGCTAGGAAATGGGTCTGAAAATATAAATCACTTTTCTTGGCTTATACTAGACACAGTCCAGGATATGTGTGCATTAGCAGTTGCCATATTGCATTAGGATCTGTGGTGATTAGATTTTTCAGTAATAGGAGCAGGACAAATGTATTATATAGTTATACAATTAAACATTGCCTGACTGAGAGTGAAAGGATGGAGTAATGGAGAAAGGGGATAAAACTGGCATTTCTTTGGAAGGAGCAATTGTGGAGAGGCCATGTTAGAGACATGTTAGGAAGTTTAAACAGTTTAAGGTGATTGATTGAGGAAACATCCAGACAGAAGAGTGGAAATCATGTGAGCAGAAAAGGTTGCTTTGACATGTTATGGGAGAGGGAATGATCAACTTGTTTGTGAATCACCAGTAGGTAATTTGAGGTGGATTAGGGCAGGCAGAAAGATACTTTAGGATCTGGTGTTGGAGTAGGTGAGAGGTGCTGAGCTGCAGAAGGCAAGGGAAAATTGAGAAAGTGCATTTAGCTTTTAGAAAGAGTAATGATAGAGAAGCAATTCAGAGCAGAGGAGATTTGGTCCTGATTTAGCACAGTTTCAGTGGAACTGTTTTTACCAAGAAAAGCTTAAAAAACTGCTAAACTTTTTGGAGCCATGGTGACTGTGTATCTAATAACTTGCTGTTGTTGCTTTTTCTTTTCCTTTTCCTCATAACTATGAAAAGCTTGAAGTTATTGTAAAGACTGGCTGATTTCTAGTGGAGTATGGGTAAGCCTTCTCATGTCATAGCTGAATGCTGATTTCTGAGCTCTTCTGGTTCCAGGTAGAATCTATAATTGCATGTTATTATTTAAAAAACAATTATATTAATTGCTTTCCAGAAGGATTGATAGGAAAATAATCTATTTGTTTGCTTTTTTTTTAAATTAGAGAACTTTTCCACGCTATAATGTGCCTGAGTAGGCCTATTCCATCATGTTCTCCATTTTAAGTCACTTGCAGAGCTAATAGTTATTGGGCTGTTTTCCTTGATCTCCAGCCACAGAAATTTGTTTCTAAATACTGCTTGTCTTGTTCTTCATAGCTGATGTGACTGATTCAGATTGGATTATTTCATTCGACCCAAACTGGGGCTGCAGTTTAAAGATCCAACCAATCTGTGGGCAGCCCTTTTTTTCTTTAATAGCAGACTAATTGGCAGTCCAATTAATCTGCTCATCTGTGAAGAGAAAATTTATGGCAATAAGTAGTTCTATTTCCAGAAGTCATTCTCTAAAGTAACATTACAGTGGCCTTGTTTACTCCATGCCCTGCAACACGATCCAGTGCTTCAACAGTAGCACAGGTCAATTAGTGGACAAATTAAGCAATTATTAGCCACTAACAAGGGTGACTGGCATCATTACCCTTCCTGTTTACCAGCAAACTGTTATTTTAATACAAAGATCAACAAATAAATTAGGGCATCTGTTGTATTGCCATGTCTGCCTTGAAGTAAATGATATTAAATGGGCTTTGCTTGCTGCCAAATTCTTAACCCTGGCCTAATGAGATACACTGATATGTCTCTTGCTGATTACAGAAGCTGTAAAATTTAGTTTGTATTGATTTATTAACAAAAGGACCAAGTTCTGTGCAATGGTATTTTTTAATAGTCTGATATCTCTCTTTTTATTTTAAACATTATTGATCCAGAGACTGTTGGGTTCCTCTGAAAGACAAAGCTATCTGCTAATTGTATTGATTATTTGGATGCTCACAATAATTTTGTTGTGAGTTTTGTATACGTAGATATGTATTTTCATCTGATGCTTCTTTTATGTTCCTTAGAATTGCCTTTACTTTGAGGTTAGGCTTCTGTGAGTCAGTTATTTTTAACTCTTGCTTTATATTTTTTTCATGGGGTAAGACTTTTTCAGATTTAATTAACTATCTCCTAAATAATAAAATACAGTAAGTCTCTTTGGGTTGGGTGAACTTGTCTGTACTCTCCCCGATAGCCTGTGGTACATTACAAAATGCTGGGTCTCATTTGCCACCAAACTGCTAGGTACCCAAGGTCAGTCTTTTCCATTTAGACTGGTGTGCCTGGTGCAACAGTGAGTCATGCAGAGCAAAGGCTCACCCATTACATGTTTATACACAGCCACATATATATACACAGCCACATTGTAGCATGTTCTTGAATAGGGAATAATAATTCTCTGCGTGAAGCTGCAAACTGTAGCTTCTAGTTGCCAAGATTGCTTTGCCAAGCTCTGTGACTGAAGCTGTATCAATAAGAGGAGCAAAATGAGCAGAATCTGGACAAGCATCTTCCCTGGCACCGTTACAGCCAGAGTAAAGCTCTGAGAGTTTGGGCTCTTGTGTTACCTCCTGAATGAAAAGAAGTCATGTTATGTCTGAGGTATTTATGATTCTCTCTGCTGCACAAACAGCTGACACAAATAGACACTTGATGCAGTGCCATATCTCATGGCAAACCTGTTCACCAAGATCTTTGGTGAAGTGATGATTGTGCTCACAATGTGATGCTTTACTCTTTTATTGTGGCTGCTTGAAAGACCATATCTGACCTAGGACGTTCTGTACATAGTGATTTCTTAATAATTAATTCTTCCAAACATCTTAGAAAACACAAACTGATGGGATGTTTTGAGTCTCATTGCAAGCTCTTTAAATCTAAAACCAGCTTAGTGTCTCAAGAAGCCATGGACTATGTGTGAGATTGTATTCCTTTAAGTAGTTTTGAGCCCTCCAGGTGTGCATACTGTGGATTATGTTTTATACACCACCAGAAAACAGTTAGGCCTGCAGTTCAACATAGCTAAGCATTTCATATTTGCATACAGTTATGAAACCTGGTTATTCAGGATCCAGCTGTGTCCCTGCAGTTTCTTCACGTTCTTGCTGTTGTATAATGAACAAAAGACACAACACCAGCCAAAAAGCAGATCCATGTTTGGTTTCCTTCATTGGAAGGAGGTAATTGCAGAAACATTTCCTGAGCAATATAATTATGTATATGCTAATTTGCCTCAGAAATTCAGGTTTAGTCTCTTCTCAAGTGGGAGACCTGGTTACAGAAAAAGACTTTCTCTTCTTGAGGATTAGTCACTAATAGGTGAAAAAAAATTGCTGATGTTTAGTCAATTATACCCTGATCATCTTAGACATTTCAAAAGCTTCATTTTTCCCCTTGTGCCTCACCAAATTGGAATTAATTCCAACAGCAGCATAGGTTGAGAATTGTTAGTATTTGAAATAGAAAATGGGCCTTGAGAAATAGGCTACATGAAGGATTTGTACAGAATGCAAGATTTTGGTCTCACCTTTAATGTATGTTTAAGCCTAGCTATAAACAAGTGTGTTTAGCCTGGCATGTACGCAGCACTGGTTTTGTTTGTGTTAAAAGATTTTGATTAGATCCCAAAATATCAGGTTTGAAGTCAGTGTTTTTTGAAGTCAGCTAGTTAGCCCATGCCATCTCTTCTATGCTGAATTGTTGCTTGTTATATCTATTCCCTAGGGCTTTGCCCTGTCCAGTGTTAAACGTTTCTGATGATGGGATTCCACTTTTCCCCTGGAGAGACAATCCACAGTCTAATAGAGCTCACCATTAGTGAAATTTTACTGATGATCAGCCTTAATTTTTCTCTGCTTAATTTTATCCTGTTACTAGAGCGTAGTGATTGATTTATTCTGGGGAAATTCAGTAAATGGTTCCTGCTTCACAGGATGGACCTTACAATAAATAGCAAATTGTCATGACCTATCTGTGGGTGTCCTGAGATTACATAGAAACTCAATTTATCTCGACATTCATTCCCTGGAAGCTATTTCTGTCAGTATCAACTCAGTGGAGGAATAAGCAATGAATTTAACTGCCAGACAGCCTGCCTTCTGCCTTAACACCGGCCTTGGAGCAAGGAGACGTTTAGCTGTTGCCTGAGCACAAGGCTGAGAGGCAGGAACTCCTGTGGGGTCTGGTGCTGTGACCATGCCTAAAGGAAGGGTATTTAGGATCTTGTTCCCTTATCACTTGCCTTGGTTATCTGAAAAAGTTAGTTATTTCCTGGGTTTTGTGGGTGTAAAGTGGGTGAAGAATCTGACCTTCTACATTACAGCCTATCCATCCCACAGTTTCCCTTGTTTCTATGCTTGATACAGACTTTATCTAACTCTCCCTGATTTAGTGAGGCATTTTATATCTCTCTATTTATGTAGGTGATCTGAACTCTGGATTTGTATGTCAAGGGTAGGTCCAGGCATATGCTCAAACAAATTTGAGGTGCCTCAGCTCAACAAATTGCAGCTCATGAGCTGGGCTTCAGTTTGTGCCCCTGTACACATGCTGGGTATACAAGGTGCTGGGCTTAAACTACTAGGTTTTACTTCATTTCACCACTTAGGAGGAGAAATATTTTGTTATTGTGGCTCAGCTAATGAGCAGTAACTTGTCCCTCTGTGGAAACTTGACTGTCTATTAATGTAGCCATATTGTACCTGCATTATGAGGATGGAGTAAGGTATTTATCCTAAAAGTTCATATTTTTGAAGTGCTTAGAACATGGCATGTGTTATATGATTTGATGTGATTTTTTTTTTCTTCTGTTGGAAGCAGGGAAAGTGTCAGGAACAACAACAAAAAAAGTCATTCCATATGAAATTCCAGATAGCTCTCTGGAAATCATTGGTGTCATAAACCCTTCTCTTCAAATGCTTCTTTCCTTTTTCTCAGGTATAATTGATTTCCTTGTGAGCCAGCATCCTATCGCAAAAGTACTGAGAGACCATCTGGTCTTCAAGATTGCACCCATGCTCAATCCTGATGGAGTATACCTAGGAAATTACAGGTATGATGTAGAGTATGACTGTATCTGTTATTCTATCTGCCTTATACACCACACCCTGTACTGTTTCATTACTGAATCTTACATGGCTTGTTTCAATTAATTCCTATTAAACTGGAGGTTCTCATGTGGATGCTTTCTGAAGGTCCTGGTCAGGTAGGAGGTTCAGTGGCAAATTTGCTTGCTTCAGGAGGTAGAGAGCAACTCTCCAAGATAGCACTTCTGCTTTGCAAGCCTCATCTAGGTGTGGGAGTTAAAGTCAGCTCAGAGTTAGACCTTAGCTGTGTTTTATAAATGTATTCATTATGCTGCTCATCAGCCTCTATGTAAATGTGTCAGTCAATCACAGTTCCTTTCAACTACCCAGATCATCCATTAAAGTCACAGATTTTACTCTATTATGCTACTGTAATAGATAGGGGTACATGGAATGGAATAATCATTCCACCCTATGATAATTTTGCTTCATTTTAGTGTTTGAATTACTACTTTACCACCTCCTCTGTTGAGAACATATTGAGATAATCTTTTGTTTTCCCTAAAATTGTTTGCTCTTAATGCATTTATTTACAAAATAAATATGCTACTGGAGGTGATAATGAAAAGCAGTTGATTAGCTGATATTTATTTGTGGGGGCAATTACATGTACCACACAGGTCTCTGGAGAAGCCCCTAAGAAGTGTAATATACTGTATGTGGTTTTGCTTACAATGCAAGACTAAATAACATAGTACTCTCTGTAGCCAAGCTACCTTGAGCTTTGATCTAATTAGGTATTACATTGCTAAGCAGAATAAGACTGGATTATTGTGTGGAAGGGGAGACCACTGAGGAAGAAGCTAGAACATGGTGCTGCTAGCTGTTCTTTGTTTTGATATGTGCTTCTTAACCCTCCTGTGTTTTGTTACTTACCAAGCTGAAATAGTGGGGGATTGCATGGGTGATTTCAACAGTACTTCTATACGTGCTTTACAAGCAAAACTTCTGAGGACACATGGCCTCCTTCCAGCTACACTGACACACTCTCAACTTTTGGCAAATCCCAAACCAGACAGCAATATTGTAGTAGTGGCATCTGACAGCACTAGGAATTTATCATAATGGTTTTGTCAGCTTACAGGAATAAATCCCTGAAATGGCTGTAGAATCTGATACTACATTCCTTCACTTTGTTCCACATGCCCTGCAAGTAGGCAAGCTCCAGTTCTTATTAAGTAGTTTGTGTTTTCCCCATAATTTCACTTGCCCTGTAGGTTTTTTCTCTTGCACTATTATTTATACTTTCTGAGAGGCACGCACTTTACAGACATGCATATGGCTCACAAGTTGAAAAGCCTTTTGAGAACCCAGTTATTATGAAAGTGCATGTGAATTTATTGGGAATTGCTGAGCCTGATGGTAATACTATTGTTTTTAGCTTTTCATGCTATGAAGAATTTTCAGCCCTTTTGAACTAAAGAGACATTTAATGAGATAGTTGGAAAAGCATTTGATTTTCTTGCAATTCTTCACTTTATTTACAAATAGGCTAATGTAACTAATAACTTAAAAATGAGGGTAATAAGCAAAATGCTACTACCTATTATCTTGAGAAGAATATTAAAAAGCCTAGTAATGTGCCAGCGTTGTAGTTAACTAGTGCTGAGTGAATAATTTACAGCAAACACTGTTTCCTGCTCATACAAAATCTACAAGCACATCACAATTTATTTATTTAAGTTTACTGGATGGATTTAAAAAAAAATCTCTAAGGATCAATTGCTAGTATTTGAAAATTTAACTCTGAGGCTTCTCTGTGATTGGCTAGTTAAGTCTGTTTCATCTCTTTTGGTGTTTGTTCAGATTAGCACATAAATAGGACCTTCAGAAGCTTTCCACATAGCATGGAATAACACAGATCTATTGGTTGGGGACAATCCCCTTGCTTTTGCAAACATGGTCTGTGGTGCCATATCCAGAAAGAGCAGTTTTAGGCACTTGTACTTCTACTTCCTGTTATCTCCCTCTTTTTGATAGCAGCAGCTAGTGACTATATCTTTGGTTCATTGAAGGACCACATTCAGAGCTATGCAGGCTAAAAAAATGAAATGGGTGATTAAACCTCATACTTCAGTTTGTAAATTGATCTCCTGCCAGTATGAGAGACCTTGTTTTTTACCCCACCAGTACACAGCTTTGTACGATTGGCAGTGTACTGTCAGATGCACTTTGCTGTCCTCTGAAATCCCAGGCACAGTGGGCACCGTTAAAAACCTGAGTATGTCAGCAGTTCTCATAGAAGAGTTGGGATATACTAGTTCTTCTGGTACCAAAACAGGAGCTAACCACTCATTTACCCCAGTATGCTGTGGTAACAGTTGGCTGATGGGATCTTCATTTTCATTTTGGGCTGTGCAGGGCTTTCACTGGGGGTGTGGGTCCTATACTCTTCCTTAAAATCCTTGTTCTTTCTCTTGTTCTGAGTGCTTGTGAACTGAGATTTAGGAATTTAAGCCACAGCTGCAACAATAATGCCAAAACTTGTCTATTATTTATAAACTTGCTCATTCTCAAGAGAATAGACTAAACAGGTTGTGACTCTAAAGGGACTTGTCTTATGGTGAAATGTTCATAACCAGCAACAAGTGAGTTTAAGACCATAGCTATAAAGGACAAGTGCTCATGGCACAGACACGTCTGTGAGGAAGGTTATTTATATATTACATAGCTATTACTTATGTACATAAACCTAGAGAATTGGTGAAATTGCCTTTTCCAGACTACATTTCCAATGAAATCTCTGACTGACTGCTTAGAAATCAGAGCATTTGATTTTTCCTTTCACCTCTTTCTTTCTGAAAAGAGCTGAGAAATGAAAAATCACTGGCAAACCACACACAGTACAATAGGTCTGATTTGCCTGGGTACAAGTGTTGGAGGCATTAGATGCAGGGAAGAGGAACCCTCAAAGTGCATATTCACCTGTAAGCAGAAGTACTGAACAGCTGATTGCTCCTGCTTGGATTGATAGATCTTGTTTGCTGGTTTGTTAGCATCACACCTTTCTGTGAAGATGACTATTATACTGCTCTCTTTCTTTAGTGAAAAACACCCCTCTATAGTCCTTTTCTTGCCACATGAGTATATCCAGTTCTTCCTAACATGCAAGATAATGATATGTACCTGCTGTTTACTGTGGTCAAGGACATAGGGTCTCTCCCAATATAGGAAAAGATAATTCATCCCTTTCTTGAGGTCTGTAAAGCTTGATATTATTGCCCTTTTAAGTATTACTGGTTTTGCAGTTACAGTGTGCAGAAAACGTTATGCCACATAGGCTTGTTAATTAAATTGCACAGGAAAGTGCATTTGGTTGACCTAGCTAAAATAGTGAATCTTCAGAGTAATTTTTCCTCTGTTCTGGCTGATAGCTTGTCCTTAGCTCTCACCTGAATTGAAAGACCCTTTTTTCTGGGTATGGTGCATGACTTGATCTTTAGTTTCATGAAAATGGGCAGGGGGCAGATAGAAGAAATAAAAAGGATTTCTTCATAATACTGATCTTGCCCTCTCTGGTGGATTAAGCTGTGAAATACTTTTAGGAAATAAAGCAGAAGTAGTGCTGGGAATAGAAATTTCTTGACTTTTTCTCTCTGTTTGCAGTATAGCATTGTCATCTTCTGAACCTATTATCATCCCCAGGGAGGTGGGGTTAGACCGAAAAAAAAAAACAAAACACCAAAAACCAAAAAACTTGTGCTCTTGATTTAAAAGTTGTGCATCCCCAGGCTTGGCCTGAACTTTTCTTTATCAAGAGCTTGTTCTTAAGTTGGCATTCTGCAGCTGAATGCTGAAATGTGTCCCTGCAGGCGAGATGACTATACCACACTGTCTTAGATTAGTTCCAATTTGTCAGCCTCACCTTCCAGAGATGAAACCCTATACTGGCACCAAAAGGGATGTGTGTCTTAGTCTGGGCAAGTCTTCACTGAGATATCCCAGAAATGTCATGACAAGATAGATGAAATATCCTTACCATTCTCTAAAGGATTTGTTGCATGACCCAACCCAACAAGGCTTCCCATTTCTTGCTGTTTCTGTGTTGCCTTCAGTTGGTTAGCTGTGACAGTTTCAGCCTTCAGTAAATTAAAGCCATGAATTAGCTGAAATGGCCTGAACTGTCATGGCTACAATATACTTCTAGCATGATTTTAGAGACTGCAAGAATTTTTGAGGATGGGGTTAAGAGGACATACACAGATCCTAATCCTTTCTTCTTTCACGATCAGGTACTATTTTTGAAGTCAACACAATCTATGCTGCTTGCTTCTGTGAGGGGTTAACAAAGCAATTTGTTGGATGGAAAGAAGGCCAGTCCTACCAGACTAGAAAGCCAAATTCCCCATAAACAGTGTCAGAGTCCATGTTGCAATGAAATCTGTGTTATGATATATCTTAATTACTTTGCAGCTATTTTTCTGCTAAGGAAGTTGGGTTTTTTTCCTCAGCTTCCTTTAACACTTATGAAATTCATGCATTGTCTTGAATTGAAAAACAGAGTATCTATCTCAGATGACAAGATGAAGCTCTTGATAGAGTTTATTTTTCCTAATTAGGCGTTTGTCATTGTGTATTCTATGTAACAGCTATAAGTAAACAATCATGGACCTTTTGAATAAATTTATTGGCTTTATTTATGTTACTGGGCATATAAAAAAATCTATAATTACCAGGTACAGCCTCAATATAACTGGTATTTAATGACAATTACTTTTTGTTACCATAGAAATGAGTCCAAAGTAGCTACCTATAATTTCTCATTCCCAAGCCTCACACATGTTGTATTGCAGTATTACCATAGTAATTGCCTATTAGTCATCATAAAATAAGCAGTTACCCAGAAGATATCAGGATAGTGTGAAATTTCTCATCTCCTTCAAAACTTGCAGCACATGCCGCTTCTCGTCTTCCTTTAGTGGGTTTTTGCCTGAATGACAAGAATGTCCATTGTACATTAACCCAAGGGAAGAAAGGATGTGATTGAGAGAGAATTGTACTCTAAAAATACATCAAGTCATGAAAAGCATGTTCCATCCCCTGAAAATATAGAACTATTTCTTATTATTGAAAACCAGGTTTTTTTCAGTCCCATGAAATGGAGGTTTGTTCCTTGCCATGAAGTTCCTATTTTTTTTTCCAATTCAGTTGTGACCAAAGCAGAGGTTATACATCTTAGAGGGTTTGTGAGAACAGCTGTGCTGTCCATCCTCACAAGCCCAGAATCCACTAATGCAGCAGTGGACGGTGGCACTGTTCTTGTAGGAGCAGGAGATGCTCATAAAGTGCTTTCTCCCAAGTGTTTTCCCAGGTTCCAGTGATTTTTCCTTTCAGACATTTCTCTGAACTCATGGGATTCTTGTCTGCTCAATAATGTGTGGTAGGTTTGTCTTCAGAATACTTCTACAGTTTGCCCTCAGACCTTAAGCATTAGCTTGCTCAGTGTCCTCTGGACAGAGGCTGTTCAGCTCCTGCCTCAGTGCAGGAAGCACTACCTACTTCACCCAGCTATGAGCTTCTCAGTTGCCCCTCTTGCACCTTGTCTTCTTAATTTCAATTGCATGTTATTGAGGCCATTGAGTCTCTCTGCATGTCTGCTTAGATTGCATTTAGTATCAGCTGGGAGTTGGTGACTCATATGGAGGCAAGAGATGTTCTCTTTCGTAGCTGGGATTACATAAGAGGCAGGCCATAGGTGCTGTGTATCACTGCCCCCTGGTAGAGTTGTGGCAACTAAGGTCTTCTTTTCTTCTCCCTTCCAAGGTGACTTTCCAATGCTTCAGTGTCTTCTGACAGCCTTTTGGATTTAAAACATAGCTATGGCTGGGAACAACAACCCTGTTAATGGGGAAAAAAACAAGAAGAAAGAGACTTGCCACACTAAGGAAACAGTCATTTCCTTGTACTGCCTTTTCCCAATGCGGGGGTCAGGGTGAGACATGGTAGAAGCTTTCTCCTCCCTCAGCTCTTGCTTGGCACTGAGGACAGGTCAGGAATTTTCTGTGCTACCTTCCTTCTGCTTCCTGCATGTGTTCGAATCTGTTTTGAATCTCCCAGCTTATGTAGTATACCAGGTTGAGATCCAAGGTGGATCTGCATCTGGGACACTTTGAGTAGCAGCAATGGAAAAGACCAATGAGGTATGCTAGCAGCAAAGGTTTTTTTCTGGCTCCTGTATCCACTTGGCTCACATCATTACTGTTTCTTTTCTGCCTGGAAGTATTCTTTTCTTTGTGGCTTTTATTGCCTAGAGAGTGCTGTGATTGTAAGATGGTTACAGTGGTTACTGTTTTGGTCACCATTACTAAAAAAAAACCAAACCATATCTTCCTTGTTAAAAAAAAGTTGTATACTCTATCTTAAAACAATTACTAGGTTTGAAAAAAAGGTTCCTATCTGCTGACATTGAAAATGCTCCTTATATTGATGTGGTAACTGCTCATTTAAACCATATTACAGCTCTTGAGTATTTTTCAGTTGCTATTGATGTGACAAATTCTCTTGCACAGAGGACTGCACCAATCAATAGAGTTAGTATATGTGCTTTAACAAGAAAGCCACATGCCTTGGGGTTCCAGCTGAATCTGAACCTTTTTAGTAGCACTAAATAAAGATATATTTATTTTGCTTTTGGTGTAAGTTAAAAATCCCAACCCAACTGAATTTAATACAACTTGTTGGAAAGGTTTGAAGGCAGCATTACAGGGCCATTTTCCCATGAGGAATGTGTAACTAGTGTCAGAGCTGCTGTTTTGTTGTTGTAAGTGAACCCTTTTAGTTAGATTAGCCTTTTATTTTTAGATGAAGAGGGAGAGAAGTCATTATGAGAAATATTGAAATAATAGCTTTTTTATATTTGCCATTATTCCACTGAGAATGAGACATGATGTCCTTAAAGAGACAGGGCTATTTATTTTCCATTTAAATAGCACCATTTCAGACTATTACCTTTGAGCTGTTATGCGGGGAATAAGCACCCAACTCATGAATCCCAGCCAAGTGAATTGAAGTTTTGCACCAAAGTGCCATTTATGTCTGTGAGTTGCTGCTGGAGCCTATTCTTGACCTTCAAAGAGTTTATTTTTTGCATGTTTGTTATTCTTTCGGAATATGTTTGTAATTACCAGGGGTCTTAATGTGAGTTTCGTTGAAATGTTTGTTTCCTTTCCTCCCCTTTTGAATAGCTGATCTTAGGTCTGCATAATCCCATCCGGGTTTCTTAGTTCTTCTTTCCCTTAAGTCACTAAACATATTGGGCTTTCTTCTTTTTCTTTCCTCTTTAAGTCTGGTTTGTACCTCTGGTGATTTGTGTTCTTGTTCATAGCAGCCAACAAAGGACTAAAGTCTCCAGTGATAAGGAGGTTTGGTTGGTTGTTTTTGTGGTTTCTTTGGGATTTTTTGTATTGTTAAATTCTACAAATGTCTAGGTAAACTTCAGTCAGCTGCTGTAGATCTTTGTTTTGGTTTACTCATCTGCAGTTTAGGAAGTTAGGTCTTATATAGCTAAACTTATCTGTGGAGCTACATTTATTTTTGTGTGTTTAAAAAAAAAAAAAAAACCACAACAAAAAAACCCCACCACCCAAACAAACACAAAAACCCCAAACCACCAGTTCCTTGTTTTTTGAGGCATTATGTAGGTACCAAACAGTATTGTTTTGAAAAACAATGTTTTTAAATACACCTATGCAATCAAAGCAATGCTTCATTGTTAACTCCTCAATTGAGGGAAGGGAGAAACACACTGAGTTTGTTTCTGTCTAATGTCATAAAGCTGAATTCTACCTCAACAGCAGTTGCCAGGCCACAATCCATGGCACTTAAGAGCTGACATAAAAGACTGGAGGGCTGCTCCAAAAATGCTATTTGCCAGACACAGGAAGTTATGGCTGTGACACAACCCAAGAAACATGCCATGTATTCATAAGTGCCATCTGCTGGTGTAGTTTATTGAGCCATTTCCAGCAACAGGTGCAAGACATGCCTGTAGTTGACTTTTTTTATTGGTGGACTTTAGGCAGCTGCCTGCTTTCACAGCACATATTGTTAGCTCCCAACATGCATTGCACTGAGCTGCAAAGGCACTGGAGTGATCCTCCCACCCTAGCAGTTGCCATAAGGATGCTGTGCCAAAGTGCCCTGAAAGAGAGGAGATGTCAGTGCAGTATCAATGAACAGGAGAGTTGTCCATGGGATACTTATCCCAAGAGAAAATAATCTGTCCTATAGAAAGTGTGTGTGTAGATGTCTACAATGGGGACAATCCAGGTTCCCATCCCCAAGGCTTTTTCTTCTCTCTTCCCACAAATGAAATTAGTGATATTGTTGCTTTGCTGAAGGTTCAGTCCAGAGAAATGCTCACAAGTGTCTCCTGCCATAAGGGCTGTGATTCTCTGTAGGCTTTCTTCCCTTCTTGCCCATGCTCCTGGTTTAGTTTTCCCTCCTTAACACAATTATTGGCCCAAACAAAAGATTTAGACCTTTGTAGAAATCAAGAACATCCAAAGCTTAGTATAAAATATGCTGCCTTTGTTTTGTTTGCCTTTGTTCCATTTGCCTTGCCAGCAGCATCAGAGAGTTGTAGACTCATCTGGGAGAATATCCCAGAACCTGAAGTGTTGACGAGGTTGAGCTCAGCTCCACTGCTGTCTGTATTCTCCTGTCCTGGGATGCAAGAGCTGCACCCAGAACTACAGGCACCCACACAATTGAGGCTATAACTGGAGATGCAAGATGTCCTTGTGCTATCAGATACTGAGTAGGGCTGTTCTTTAACTAGACTCTTCTATTCTTCTCCATCTTTGGGAGTTCATTTAAAAGACGTTTCTCTGTCCTGACTCCTGACTAGCATAGAAGTTCTTGTAGTACTTGGTAGTACTCTCCTGACTTCCTGGTGATGAGAAAGCTCTGAGGAGACCTTATTACAGTTTTTCAATAACTCAAGAGGGCCTAGAAGAAAGATAGGGACAGACTCTGTAATATGGCCTGTAGCCATAGGACAAGGGGTAATGATTTTAAGCTAAAAGTGTAGATTCAGACTGGACGTAAGGAAGGTTTGGGGGTTTTTGTTTTGTGGTTTGTTGTTTTTTTGTTTGGGTTTTGTTTGTTTGTTTGGATTATTTTATTTTTTTTTTTTTTTTGCAATGAGGTTGATGCAAAACTGGAACAGTTTTACAGGTTTCCCAGAGAGATGGTAGAAGCCCCATCCCTGGAAACACTCAAGGTCACACTGGATGGGCCTCTGAGCAGCCAGATCTAGTTGAAGATGTGCCTGCTGCAGAGAGGTTGGACTAGATGACCTTTAAAGGTCCTTCTCAATGCAAACCATTCTCTTACTCTTGAGAAGAACCAAGACCCTTTTGACTATTATTCTAGGGGGCAGGGGCAGGCTACTTCTGTATCTTAGCTTTACAGGTTACACTTCTGTGCTGGTTCATGCAAACAGAGTCTGTCTGCAACAGTTAAGTGAAAAGTCGAAACTGCAAGTCAAGAGGATAAATATTTTCCTTAACTGTAGAAATGACCAATTAAAGGTCAAATTCTGTCTTAATGAGAGCACCTGTTGTTCCTTTTATGTGAACAACCTAAAGAGGAAAAATGAGGAAGTTGTTTTGCCTGCTATCTAACAGCACAGGAAGGCTTAGCATGTGATTAGTGTGTATCCCACTTTTGGATGGTTCCACCACAAGCAGCATCTCAGAATCTTTTCCAATGTAAGTAACATTCCTTGCCCATCCCACCACCCCATTTCAGCAACATCTGCTTACCTAGATTCTTCAGCTGTCAGAGAAGGCAGCTGGGGGATTAATACTTCATAAAGAGCTTTCTGGACAGGGATCCTGGGATTTCCTGAGGTTGCACTGTTTTATACAGGATCACCAACAACTAGCAATCATTCCTGTGGTCTCCTCAAGTCCCCTTGGTCAAGTTTTATCACATTGTACAAGTAAGGAGTTCAGCACTTGCCTTTAGCCCACCAGGTGAAGGGTTGATCACCTATCAATATAAAAATCCTGTTCCAACTGCTACTATGTGGGAAGGGGGAAATCCCATCCAAGTTATTAGCAAAACAATAGCAGCCTAAGGCAATGTTTGTTTAGGTTACTTTTTTGTTGGTTTGTTTTTTTCTTTTCCTGGGTGACAGCATTTTGGGTTTTTTGCCTTCCCCCCCCCTTTAAATTGCAGCACTTAAATGATGACAGCCTGATGTATAATTTATTCTATTAGTCCTAAGGGCAGTGTCATGTAACTTGAAAACAATCCTGAAACAAATCCAAATAATAAACATCCATTATCTAAATATTATATTAATAAACCAGCATTAAAAAATCTGAGGGTGTACATCACTTCTGGGGAGTCTAAAGGCAGACACCTGCCCAAAGTTCCCACTCACATATCTTGGTCAGCACATAGACTCCCAGACACTGAAATCTTTATGACTTAGAAGAGTCTTGTTTTCACTTTATGTGGTTAAGTATCTCTAAGGGGTTCACAATTGTGATGTTTCCTCTTCTCTATTTGGAGAATTTTTAAATTTTTTTTTGCGGGGGATGTTAATTTTCATAGGTGAAGTCTCCCAAAAGAATCACAGCTAAGTGTTGAGTTTTAGGAGCTGGCAAGGTGTTGAGCTCTTGAAAACTAGTGCTAGTACTCATTTGAAAACTTAGGTTGTGGCTGTAAAGGAAACATTTTATTTAGCTGCTACCACACAAGCCTTTTCTGCTGAAGCAGAGAAAGATTGGAGACTGCTGTTTCACAGCTGCTTTAAGCAAAGGAAAGTGAGTGCTTTTACCCAAAGGGACAGTTCTGTTCTATTTTCCCTCCTGGCTGTGCATCCCTGCCATCTCCTTTTTGCCAGGACTGGTGCTTGAGTGGCAGTGCTGTGAGCCAGAAAGGGCCAATCCTGCAGAAAACCAGCCTGGCAAAACAGTTCTCATGTGGCTCCCTGTGCAACCAGAAAAATGGAACCAAGACAGGAGGGAGGAATGAGCAGAGAAGGATCCCTTTGTAATGCCAGCTTGGATGTAGATGTGCCAGAGCCCAAAATCTAGGTGGCTGTTATGCAGTTATTCTTGGGATCTTCAAAATGAAAGACAACAGTAACCAGTGATTTTTTGGATGGTTGCTGGCATGTTAAAATGCAACCATAGAATTATAGAATGGCCCAGGTTGGAAGGGACCTTAAAGATTGTCTAGTTCCAAGCCCCCTGCCGTGGGCAGAGATGCCACCCACTAGACCAGGTTGCCCAGGGCCACATCCAGCCTGGCTTTGAACGCTGCCAGGGGTGGGGCAGCCACAACCTCTCTGGGCAACCTGTTCCAGCGCCTCAATGCCCTCTGGTTAAAGAACCCCCTTCTAATCTCCAGCCTAAATCTCCCCTCGTTCAGCTTATATCCATTCCCCCTTGTCCTACAGCAATCTGACCAGTCTCTCCCCCTCTTTCTTGTAATCCCCCTTTAGGTACTGAAAGGCTGCTACAAGGTCCCCCTCCAGGCTAAACAATCCCAACTCTCTCAGCCTATCCTCTTCAGGGAGGTCCTCTAGTCTTCTGATCATCTTTGTGGCCCTCCTCTGGACCCACTCTAACAGGTCCACATCTTTCTTGTGCTGAGGACCCCAGAACATATCTGTGTGATCTCTCTTAGGTTTATTGCTTACGATACTTGGTAACAAATTGGGTAACTTGGAATGTCCATTCAAGAAAATAGGGGATTTATGGTATTAGATGCCAGAAATGACCTGTTCCCATGTAACTGCTATACCCCATTATGTAAACACAGTGAAAAACTGTTGACAAAATCCTTTTCTCTCTCCATTCCCTATAAATATAGAAGCCCTCATAGCTGTGCTGACACGGCAGAGGGAGCAATTAATCTCACCACAGATTACTCCTCTGCTGCCCCTGGTGCCAGGCAGTAGGGGAGATGTCAGAGTCAGGGGGGAGGTAGATGTGATGGCTGATTGACAGCTGATGGCTTTGCCTGGTTGGTGCCTGAGAGCTGGAGGAAGAATGCTTTTCCATCATGGAGGAGTTGGGATCTGAAAAGGGATGTGACATTTCTGGGCACACAGTATTGAGACACAGAAATATTAGCAGTCTCTGCTAGTGTGAGTGGGACAGATAGTGTGCCTCTTCTTTCCCTCCCAGATTGGAAAGGATGTATATTAGTAGAAGTATATGCGACTTAACATGCAGACACTTGGTGTTAACCCAGGTCCCCAGGGAAGAGAAGTGCTTATTTCAGGTTGCATAGATCATAAACCTGCTGCCTTTTGTGGTGCATGTGCTCTGAATACTAATGCTTGCTTTCACTTCTCTTTACTGGCACAGCCATTGAGCTGATGAATTGTATAGATTATACAATCATAATGGATGGGGAAGGGGAATTTCATCTGTCTCTTTAACCAAAATATGACCAGTAAATCCTGCCTGTTTGCAGAGAACAGCTGGATTTCTAATAACACTGGAACAATGTTGTGGTGATGAGGAGTGGGTTAAGCTGCCCCCCTCCCTTTCTTCACTGCCATTCAAACAGCCTAATGTTTGCAAAAGGAGTGGAGGTTTCCAACTCTCTGAGGATAATGCAGCAGTTATCCAGGGAGTCTTCCAGCTCTGTTGGATCTAGGAAAAGCCTGGACTTCTCTATGGTGCCTCTGTACCATACCCAGGGGGAAAAAAAGGGAGGCAAGGCCTTGCTTTTGATTCTCCAAGTGACAACTGTGTGAAAGAATGGGTTTTTTTCTTGTAAAGAAGACCAGTGTCTTTTTGTAGAGTAGGCTGAGCTGTGATTTGATCCCATGCAAAGCAGAAAGTGAGCTGCATTGTGGAAGGGGCTGATGGTAAAATTATGTGTTTCTTTGGGAATGTCAAGAACTGAAAGAAGGATGCCACAGAAATACGCAAAACCTCTCAGACTTGTCACATTAGGTATTATTAATAATACATTTTATATATTAATATGAATTGAAATAGGTTAACAAGGGAGCCTGGATGTTCAGATGGTTGATAATACGTTGACACTTCAGTGTTGACCAGAAGCCTCAATCCTGTTCTACCTGGTGCTGTACAAGTACATCATAAATGATCCTCTCTTTCCCAAAGTGCTGTCAGAGCTAAAAGTGTGGCACAGCAGGTGGAAAAGGCAATCAAGCAAGCTGTTATAGCAGGGGAAGACAGAGTATTAAATATAATAGGATGAATAGTAGTAGGATTTTTTTTTCCTTTTTCTATGTGTTCCCCTCATCCCACCCCCTGTCTCCCAGGTTTGTGGCACGAAACACAACAGCTGCTTGTATGATCAGGCTGAACAACCTCCATATGTCAACTGATAATAGGATTAGTCTAAATTGGGTGAACCTAGGGCTTTCAGTGACAAAATCCATTTGGAAAGGAAGGTTGACCCAATAGGTTTCTTCAAGATAGATTACTTTTAGATGTTTTCCTGTTCTCCTGTTCTTTACTCCTTGGAAAAAAACTGTGGAGCTCTACTCAGCTCCCAGTTTAGGCACCATTTAAACTCTAGCACTAGGATTTTCATTATTCTGTTGCAGCTGAGCAGTATGATGGTTTTAGCCATTGTTTTACACCTGGATTAAGTTGTCATTTTGTGCATCTGGAGGTAAGTTCCTTCAGCAGCTTTTGGAAATCCACACATGTTCAAGGCCCATTCAGTCTTTTGGCAATGTTTGCTGCTGAGGAAACTACAGAGTAAGAATATCTATTCCATGAAAGCACTCCCAGCAAATTTTGTACTTGGATACATCTTGTGTCTTCTCTTCCAAGACTAAAAAGAATCAGCTGACAAACTGCCAGTCTCTCCTTTATGTTCTTCTATGCCTTTGCTATTCTTCTGTATGTTTTCAGCTGCTAAATTATTTTTTTATTTGTTTTAATTCTTCCAGCAGGGTTTACTTTTAGTCCTGCTGTTGCCATCTAAGGAAGAACTGGTGCTGGCATAGGTTTGGTCTTGGTGTCTCCATCTTGCTGATGCTTTGCTAACTAATGTAAAAGAAAGACAGGTCATATCCAGGGGATATGCTGTGATTGGTATGGGTGAGAGGCAAGTGCAATCCTAGCAGACAGTTCCTATTCCTTACATTGGTCACCTTTTCAATTACAGATCTGATCTGCTAAAGTCTTGTCATTCTCATTCTAGTTTCTGTTAATGAAATGCATTTAAATGTCAGGTCTTGTTAACAGTAACAACACAGCTGAGGATTCATAAATTCCCATATAAGTCAAATGACTGTTACCTTAGGAGAACCCAGCTAAGACCTTTTTCGTATTGAAACTGGAAGAGGAGACAACCACAGCTTTCCTGACCTGGCCAACCAGAATATTTTGAACAATGAATCTGCCTCAAACTTTTATTTCTGTATTCTGTCTGAAAAAGTCTAGATAAATATTCTGTTCTAAGAAACCTGGGGTTTTGAGTCCATATCATCACTCATTTATCCTTTGTATCTGGGATCTATCTCAAATTATTACTTATCTGGAATATTCAGAAATTCTACTTTTCAAAAGCCAGTCAGAGAAGTGCAGTTCATAGATGTGTAAACAGTTGTGGCTGGAACAGGTTTGACCAGGTGACAAGACAGTCCTAGAGCTTAGTTTTAGATTAGTGGACAGCAGGTAAAGGAATGAATGGCATGATCTGTGACCATATGTCTCATGACAGACTGACCAGTCCATGAACTGAATCGGAGTACACAAGGAATATACTAACATGGAGTAACATGAATGCTACTTTTCAGTGTAATAGGGGAGGTCATAAAAGTGCAGAATATCTTGTCACTGATGTTTTAGAAATTAAGACAGAAGTCCTTAAGGGGATGGTTAAAGACTGTGGTGTATTTTCCCTGATGGACTGTTTTGAAATCAAAATATTGTCCTGAAAGATCTGTTTGGAGGTTTGTTTGGTCTTTTTGGTAGTGTTTTTTTGTGAATGGCTTCAAGGGAGGTCTTTGTGTTTGGCTGGTAGATCAGCAAAGATGATCACAGTAGCTTCTTTCTGGCTTTTAAGGGTATGATTTTCAAACTGTCATACAGTGCTGATAGGTTGGGTTTTTTTGTGCCTGCATATTTCTCAATGACAGTTAAGTTCATTACAGATGTGGTACATTGTCTTAAACATGGAAAAAATATTTTTAATTGAAAAGATGCAGCCTCTAAGCTGTAAAATGAAAGGCTAGAACATGGAACTAGGAACAACAAATTAAGCTGGAACAGGCCATTGCTAAGTGCTGGCAAGAAAAAAAGGGAACAGTGTAGCCACATTGTTTATAAATGAATCTCTCAGTCCACAACTCTAAGTTAGTCCTGGAAATGCTGTTATATTTCCTATATCTAGGGACATAAATTATATTAAACTCTGAGCTCTTCAAGGGTTTCAATGTGACTATGACCAGTGGTCAAGGTGAAAAATATTATTTAGTTCTATCAAGAACAGAATATTTTGTCTTTGGTCATCTTAAAGTGATCACCTAAACTTCTCCCTGTATATGCCTTCATGTTACCATTTAATTGCCTGAAGAAGTTATCTTGCAAATTAGAATTACTGCCAAAGATAAATTAATAAAATACAGTAGAAATTCCAAGTGGTCATTTACATGATTGGAACTGCTTTAATATAACTGGTTGATATTAAGAGCTTTGTTTAACACCCGTCTTTCTCAATCAGTACTTCAAGAAAACTGCAAGAGAGATAGTGTTTGGATATCAGTTCTATTCTCTTCACATTCTCCTGTGCCCTTCTTACTACAATATTGTTGGAGGAGGATGCTGCCCAAGTAGCCAGCTGGATAGCCCTGTTCTACTCGTAAGGAAAGCCTTAGGTTTACACTGGATTTGAAGGCCTGTGTTCAGGTTTTCGTAAGCAGCTGGTGGTTCTTGGATGCTGAAGTTTTAGTTGCTGACACTAAGATAAAGAGTGTTTAGCAGTTTTCAAAAATATAAACCCTCTGTAACATGTTTAAATAGTCAGTCTTGAAATTTGGAGCTTTAGAATTTCAACAGTAGGTGCCCATTGATTCCATGGAAAGGCTCTATAGCTATTTGTGCTCCAAATGGAATAGAGGAAAGTGGATTTTCAGATGTCAGAAGGTTTCTCTTTTGATTGCAGTTTTATTGCCTGTTTCCATTCACATGCATGTGTACAGGTAGCCTGTTTGGTATTTCTTGACTCCCACAAGCCAAACACCCAGTTCTGACCCACAAGTGCTGGTAACAGCTTGCTTTCCTAATACAGCTACTGCCATGGGATTTTGTTCCTTTTCATGAACGAGCCTGAAAGGACAAGTGAGCATAAACTAGCTGCAAGTAAAATTTCCCAAGGGATTGCTTGCAAGTGTAAATGCATCAGTGTTGGGACCAGAGCAGCTGCCTCTGTCCTGTTAGTTAAGGATCAGTTTTGGGGCAGGAAGGGGCATCTCAGGACACACAGCATATGGGGAATGGAATTTGGAAGAGAATGTTCAGCTGCAGGACAGAATTATGCCTTGCCATGCATTATTTCTTTCCCACCCCCCCCCGCCTTCTTGAGACTGTTAAACTTCTCTGAAGAGCAGCCTGGAATCTGGAGCTTCTATACCTGTTTACTAACAAACCAAAAAAGGCAGAAATATTTTGTATATATAGTTTGAAATGTTTTATTTAATAAATATGGCATTTCTAGGTGTCTGTGGGTTATCAGCTTGAAAACACCAAACCAAAAACTAAAAAAAAACCCAAACAAAAAACCCCAAAAAACTGCACCAAAACAAAACAAAAAAGCAAAGGGCTTTCTGATAAAAGGCAGATTTCTAGAACTAGCTTTGTAGTTCTTCTTCTGCACATAAGTGGGTGTAGTTTTAGGTGAAGATTTATTTCTGGAAGTAGTTGATGTCATTGCAGATAAGATCCTAGTTGTTTCTGCAATAAATTATTAGAACTGTAAGTAACAAGAACATAACAGCTGTGTGTTTCAAGACTCCACTGGGGACTATTTTCAGTCATCCTAAAAGATCAACATGGTTTGACTTGTTTTCAGAACTCTTTATCCCAAATTAAAAAAAAGTAAAAATCCTCCAGAAAGGGCACCATTAAATGTGCATTTGCCTGTATAACAGCTCTGCAACTACAGTATGTAGGAATCTCAGTCTTCTAAACTCCTGAAAAAGCTAAAGAACAAGCCTTTAGTATACAGACCTGAACAGGAGGGAAAATGCTGTCATCTGTTCTTTTGTCTCTCTAAAATATTGAATCCTATGCCTAGCCATTAGGAGCAAAGGTCTGGCTTAAGTGCTGTAATACCTAATTGAATTACGAGGAAAGGTGTAGTCCTGAGAGAGGACTTAGTGCAAATTCTCATACTGATTTTGGAACTTAAGTTACTTTTCAACCACTGACACTTTAATTTGTGTACCTGGACTTGCAACTATTCTGGGGCATATTTTTAAAGGTAATCTGTGCTTAATCCCCACTGATTCCAGCAACATGTTATGTGGGACAGAACCTGCCAACAAGAAATTAAGAATTAGCTGCCTTGTAACTGGCAGACAAGAACCTGATGTCTACCACCTACAGGACATAACTCTGAGCTCCAGGAGGAAATGACAGAAGATTGTCATGAGTGAGAATTTCTGTGGCAATCCTTGAATACAGTTCAGGAGACTTTTGGGAATCACTATGGGGAGTAGAATCATAATAACACTTGATATTCTGTTTTTTACCTAGGCATAAACAAAGCCAGAGTGAGACAGCTAAAATCTGCTCTGAGTGTGGCTGACTACTTGCTAAGGAGTAGAATGGCCTTCTCTCTCTCCATGCTAGTCTGTGTTGGTGTGATTTGCTGTCTGCTTTCTTATACCAGGCTGATGTGCCATTGTCACTATTCTGTTTGCCACTATTTGATGTGGAAATACTGAGTGAAGTAGCTGTTAGATACCTTTTATAAACCTGGGCTCCTGTGACCTGGTCCTCCTGAGAGTTTAGGGAAGCTCATCTGCATGAGATACTGGAAGAGCTCAGTTGAGTCACTGGGCTGATCGCTAGCTAACACAACTCTGCGTTGGGAAGTTTAAAATGAGAGTGTGGAAGAGAAAGGCAAAGGTCTATCTGAGGTCTGGAAAACATGTGTGGCTGTGTGAGATAAAAGGAATCATTCTTTTTAGTACAGGAAACCTATACCACCATCAGGCATACATTCAGTCAGAGGGGCAAGACAGGGACTAAAAAGTTTTAGCAGAGGAGGATGTGACAAAAAAGGTTTGGAGAATGAAACTTTCAAATATGAAAGGGGATGTTTCAAATGGGGAAGCAAGCTACCAAGGCAAGTAGCAGATTGTTATCCCACGAGGCCTGCAGATGAAGGTTAAAATTTTTCCTCCCTTATGGGTGTGTCTGCAGATGTTTGGTGTCATTGAATGGGCTGCTGTTTATAAAAGACAGCCCAGATGAATTAAGGGTCTCCTCTGTCTTTTCAGATGATGTGAATATTTTGAAGTTCATCACAGTTTTCAGGGCTCCTGGAAGTCTAGTTTTCTGGTCCATTTCTGCATAACTTTCTAAAATCTGCTCCTTGAAAGTTCAACAGCATTTTGCAGCACTTGGCACCCTGCTGACCTGGGCCTTCTTCTATACAAAACCACCTTAAGTAGAAATAGAGAACTTTTTGAGAGAATGATACAAAATTGCAGATGCAATAATTACACTCAGTCATGTCAGAGCAATGTTATAACAAGAAATAATAATAAAAAAACATTTACTTTATCCTTTCTGAGGGACCAATAAAAGATAATGTGACCATATTAAAAAGAATTTTTTTAATGTTCCATATTGCCTTCATTAACATTTTTTTTCATTTCTTATTTTATAATCCTTTTAATTGAAAGGGAGAAGGGGGAGAAGAAGGAGGATACTTTTTGTAGGAGAAACAACTAAGAAAAGTTTCCTTCTAAGTATTATTGATTCCACTAAAATATAAAGAATGATGCTGTCACCCTGTGTTGCTGTTCCTTGGATTAGCAATTTCATTAATCTTTTCTTGAAGGTCCTTTCACACAAAGTTTTTCTTTGGAAGTCTCATTTCATCCAATTAACTTTTCTACATCTTTGAAGTTCAGCCAAGATCAGTGAGACAGTGACTGCCTCTTCCTGGGAAGTGACATTACAATAGATTACAATAGCACAGAAGTCATATAGTGTAATAAAGCTTTTTTTTTTTTCCTACACAAGAAGTGGGGAGAATTTGAGAACCCTTCAGCTTCAAATACTTTTTGCCATTCTTGAGGATCACTGATTTGAGTTCCGTGGGAAGGCACTAGCCACGTGGGTGTTTTGTTGGTGATCTTTTTTCTGTGCAGATGAATTCAGCTTTGCAGCTATTAATGTGATTTTTAGATTTATTCACCATGCAGTGGTTCTTTGTGTGTTCTTATTTTTAAAAGGGATGAAAGTATGCTTGTACACAGTTTCCTTGCTTATAGAGGAGCATCCAGTGGAGAACAGAACTGATACAAGAGAAGACAAGTCAGTAAGCCAAAGCTGTCCTTGTCTGCCCTAAAGGGTATACTCCCAAAAGTTAACCTAATTAAGGAGGGCACTTAGGCATGGTTGCTAACAGCTGTTCAGGAGGCAACAGAATGCTCCTTTAGAAGCTGAGGTTATACTTTGGAAATAGTTCCTCGTGGGAGTATACAGGAAAATTACTGTGCGTGTATGTGTGTAGAATTCAGAACAAAGGGTTTAGATGCAGCAGCAATGACAAGGATGGAAATAGGTCAGTCAGTCGTTTAAGTGCTCTCAACGTGTGCCTTCTCTGTGACAGCTCTGAGTAGCAGTTGGAAGACAGCCTGGGATTTCATTTAGAAGTGTGAACCAGAAGAAAAAGAAAAAAAGAAAGGAGGGTGTCATTTTGCTTGTTTTGATGCCCACGTATCCCATTTTCAATTATCCTTCTCATCCACTCTCACTGGGATGAAGTGAGATGCTTACAAATGAGCCAGGGGAGAATTTCAAAGCTTTGGATGCTCCATTCGGAAAACTCAGTGAAAAAAAATCTGCACCTCTTTGGATTATGAAACTTGACTTGAAATTGCTTGAAGACAAACTTTCCCTTGGGGGTTTAGTATTTTGAAAAGCTCAAAGGACTTTGTGTAGCTGATTAGGGGATTATTATTTTCATGTTGTCAGCTCTTGCCCTGTAGATTATGAACTTCGCTTAGCAGATATAACACCACCTACACTTTTAATACCTTCTGAATAATACAAGTTGGACTGTTCAGCTCTTGGACATCTAAAAGTTAGTCATTCACTCTGCACTGGTGGCATAGTGCTGTTAGTGGGCCATTCCCAGAAAGTGATCTGTATCATCTACAGTAAGTGGTCTCAATCTGCCATATGGACAGATTTCTCTAACCCTGTTAACTTGCAGGAGTTGAGGAGACCGAAGTTTGAGTGAGATTTATCTTGCTTTTCTTAAAGTTTCACATGATTCAGATCATCTGCTTTCCAGCTGCCATAAATTTACTGATATCCATGTATACTGTTATCAGCAGAGTTGTAGCAATTTACCTTGGCTATGGATCTAGCTTACTGGATTATTTTTATTTAGTCTTTTAAAAAAGTGTAATATTACCAAATGTTGCTGTTGCTAACTAGACTCCAGTTCTTAGTAACCATACATGAATGGTCAGTCTGGTTCCACATTAGCACTGAAATGTGTTCTAAGAACATGATTGCTGTGGAAGACTAAACCAACCATCTATTTAGTTGAGTATGTTATTTGTGATGAGGTAGTGCCATATGCTGGCATTGAAATACTGGTCTCAGTAATGTGTTAAGTATCCTGTGGGTTTTTTTCTTTCTCTATGGTTTCCTTCTTCTATCTGTCTTTATTTCAATTTTGAGATATTTCCATACACTACTTTACCTGTTTGTCACATTTTTGCCTGGGAGTCCTGGATGTGTCATGATGGAACATCAGACAAGTCCAGAATGACCTGGGATGGTACACTTCATTCCCCTCTGTTTCTCAGTCTTAGCTGCAAAGTGAGACTAATACTATGTACCTGCTTCACTGAAGCATTGGAGGATGTTTCATTAATGTTTGTGAAATGCTCCAAGAACCTCAGTACAAAGCAAACTGTAGATGTCTGAATTTTAGGGGATTAGATACAGCTCTTGAACTATGAACTTGGTTCTAGAAACCAAGAAACAGTGTAGAATTGTAATGTCTGAATGCAAAATCTCCATCCTTAATTATAGGTTATGTGGAATTGTTTATAGTTTGACCTAAGCTTCACTTTATTAACATTAGATACCTAAAAATAAACAAATAGCCATGTCATAGTGTGAAGCAGTGTCTGTTTCATAAGGTGTATATATATATATATGTATCTACCTATAAACCTATTATATACATATAGGTCATATAGGTATATGACCTAAGGGGAACACAACACATCAGTAAGCCTGTAGCTAAAGCGTAGGTCTCTATGACTGTGGGAGAAACAGAGAGGAAGTTGCTGGACATGATTATGATAGCCAGAATAGTAAGGATGCTATTCATTTATGCTTTCTATCTGACTGAGATTTAGTGCAGAATGAATTCCTTTTAAGATGATTTGGACTTTTCTAGATGCACTTACATTCTGTTTTTGTTTTTGTTTTTGTTTTTTTCCCCCTTCTCCTACAGACAAACAGTTCTTCAGATTTTTTATTCTGTGTAGTTTGTTAGAACATGTTATTTTTGCCTCTGGCACTAACATGGATTTTTTTATTTGTGTGACAAACAAGAAAGCAGTTTACTTAGAAATTTTTGTTCCACCTGTTGCTCAGGATCCCTAGTTTCAGATCTCACTCTTTAGCTGGAGATGTTTTCAAGCATCTACTGGGACACTTTACCAAAAATGCAAAAATTCAGCTTGTGAGCTACATAATTTCAAGGGACTGTCCAGATATCAGATCTCTTTTCTGTGGATTTTTCTACCACCTTGCATTGTGCTAAACAATAACACTAATCTATTCAGTCACCTTGAATATTTTGCTAATCTGTACTTACCCTGTGAAGCTATCTTCAGTATTTAGATAGGAAATGCAAGCTGAGACCAGGGAAAGACTAAATGATTGTGGTGTTCTTTTTCTTTTGAAGGAAGCATTTGATGTCATCTCTCTTAAATGCACATGCTTTCCCATTTGGTCTTGTGTTACTGATAATCGTGGACTATTTCTGTGCACTGCTTTTGTTTAGGAGCCATTACAAAGCAATCTCTTGAATCTTGCTTTCTTTCCCGTGTGACAGTGGCATTAATATGGTTCTTTGCTGCGTGGCAATGACATTAGCATGTTATTTTTGTATTTACTGTTTTGGGATAGTTTGTTCAGAATGCTGTATGATGTTTTATCCTGTGGGATTCGTGGAGTTTACTATGGTGTTATTTGGTTTTGGTTTACGTATCTTTCTTTCTATTATTATCATACACTCAGAAAATAGATGAAGTAAATGGAAGATGACACCAATGTCCTTCATCTGAACAGAGCACGGGTCTGTCTAAGAACTTAGTCAGAAACCACTTAGGAACAGGGCCTAATTTTTGAAAGGATGTTTTGGAAAAGATTGCGTTATCTTCCTCCATGTGGATTTTCATCTTCCTTCTCATCATTCCTAATCCTGTTGCCAAAACTGCTTTCTCAACTTTAAAATCTTTCTGGAATTAAGTGACTTCTGGATCTTGACAATGCAACATTTTGATGCATGTGTTTGTCACATCCTGATTAGATTGGTGTAACTCCAGCTCTCTCAGGTCCTTCTCAAAACTCAATTCATAAACCAGAGTTTCATACAAGATGCTACCACTAGGGTGATGAAAGGGAGGAATTCAATCATACCACGCATAGGTTATCCATTTTCCAGAGGCTGATGGGAGAGATTGGATTTTCAGAGCTCTTCTGGGCTGTTTCGTTTTGTTTTTTTCTTGGCTTCTGTACTTGTCTTCTGGGCTTCAATACATTTTCTTTTAAAGTGAAGAAAGTAATTTTCATCTCTTTTCCTGGGCATGAAACTATTCTTTCCATGTGCTTCTGTTACTGGTGAGTCACTTAATTTTGTAAGCCTCAAATTTGTTTACCTTCCTCTTCTTTCCAGGACATGCATGGTCAGGCTGACCCATTTCACTGATGTCAAACTTTGTTTAATTTTATTAATTGTGCCTTGTGAGTTTCAGATAAGGATACCACAGTGTTCTTGGCAGGTACTCAGATCAAGCCAATGGTTTTATCATGAGCATAGTGAATTGCTCTTTTCTCTACATGCCTCCAGTAATCCCATTTCATAAGCCTTACAAACAAGTTGCCTTCTATTTTTTGTCAGGAGAAAAAGCAAAAATCAGCTTCTGAAATATTTGAAGGTGGGAGTACTAACTACCAAAATCAAAGAAGTAAAATAGTCCACAGTGGAAGCCCCACTGCTCAGACCCCAATCTTAACTTGAACAAACCAGGTACCAAGGCTGCTAAATAGTTTTATGTCTTGTCTGCCAAATATTGAAGTACTTCTCAGGGCAGAGTATAGTTGAGGGGACCAAAAGGTGACATTGTGGGTTGGGAAAACAAGGACTAGCACTTTGCTTCATCATATCAAAAACAGTGGGTTTAGAGGCTTAGGAGGGCAGTCTGAAGTGTTTTGTCAGCGATGCTTTGAAACCGACTTGCCAACAGGAGGCACTGCAGGTGCTAACACAGTGAGGCAGAACCTATGCAGTTAATCATTGCTTCATTTGTACATTTACAGCTCAAATAAATATCTACCAGAATCTGTAACAGAATCAAGCCATCTCCCTAACTACTTCATAATCACTACAACATGCCATACTGCATCCCAACTAAAAGATGTAGGAATCGGACCCCATCTCAAATGAGTGTGTTGAGTTTTAGTCTTATGTCACTTTGGATATGGACAGAGAATGAATTCATGAAAAAATTATAAATGATGATAAAATTCTAATAGACTTTGCAGGCTCATAAAGAGACTTAGCTCAATGTGAGTTCTTTAGAAGCTATTTCTGTGTCTTTCTCTAGAAAGTTATTGAACTATTCGTATTTTTCCAAAATCTGTTCACCCATTACAAATTTTAACTGAGTTTTTAAAAGGTTGTCTTTAAGTAAGAAGAAACATTTCACAGAGCAGCTTATTTTTGACAATCTAGGGAGTAGCAGTGTATGAAGATAATTGTTGTTATAGCCCCAGTGAATGAATCAGGCAAGTTTCATCTTCACTTCTAAATTTCCTGAGGCTTTAAACATTTTTTGAAATGTTTTCTTCGCTCCAGGCTCCCTAGTTCTCAGTCTCCCTGTGTGTCTAGAGGACACTGTCAATGTCCCCCTCCCACCTCCACATTCTGAGGATGAATTGTTTCATGTTTGTTTATTCTAAGCCATGAAAGCTTGAAATTGAAATCTGTTTGCTCCTCCAATTCCCACTTATATATGTTCTCATTCATCGTACATTTTTGCTATAGGATTTTATCTCAAGGGTGCTGAACTGCGTGAGGCTGCAAATATGCATAAATAAAAATAAGTTGTTCCATGAGCCTGTGAAGTTCACTGTCCCACAGCTAGGTTCTCTGCTGTCTACTGAGGTATATGCAGCAATTGAAAGTACTTGAGACTTCCATACAATTATATGAAAAAGAGATTAATGTAGACCTCTGGAGGTCTTCAGTCCAAGTCTCTTCTCAAAGCAGGACTAACTTCAGTGTTATGTAGGTTACTTAGGATTTTTTTATAGTCAAGTTCTGAAAATCTCCATGCTTAAAAAGTCATAATGTGCTAGGATTTCTCCTCTTGTGGATTTTCTGTTGTCTAACAATGCCTCATAAGGATTGGCTTCATTATGTGATATTTTCAGTGGATACACTCATAGGATCTCCCTCATCCTCTTCTGTCTACCTTTCTATATTCATAGAACATACGAGAACTGAAAATCTTTGAAGTTATTGACAAATTTGGTTGAAGTTCACCAGTTGACAAAAGTTACTGAAATGTAACAAAGGCACATACAGCCTTTTTTTCTTTAAAAGGAGACAAATCAAATGGTGTTTCCCCTCCAGTGCTATAGAACAGGATTTAGGACATTGTGCTGTGATCTTTAAATTCCCCTCTGTTTTCAACTGAACATAATAGAGCTTAACCCTCTTAAAGCAAAAAGCCTTGGTTGAAATGATTGCAGCATTCTTCTGCACGGAATCTGAATCCCAGGACAGGAGGAAGTGGGTTCTAGTGCCAGGGACATCTTCTGGAATTTTTTTCAAGCAAAAAGCCAAAATCTCACCAAAAACTTCTCTCAAACTTCCAATTTCTCCAACATCTGTACATTGCTGATTGTTTGTGGGGACTGCTGCTCATGGCACTGCCATGTCACTGTAGTTGATCTCTCATCCATTTAGAGGAGTACAGGGACTCCTGTCCCCAGCCACCAGTGGGATGGGGAGGGGAATTGAAAACAAGTAAAACTCACAGACTGAGATGAGAAAAGCTTAGTAATTGAAATTAAAGTTAAATATAAAAATAACAGTAGTAATGGTAATAGTAATTAAAAATGATAACAAAAGAGAGAGTGAAATAAAACCCAAGAGAGACAAGAAAAGCACAATGCAATTGTTCACCACCTGCTGTCTGATGCTCAGCTGGTCCCCAAGCAGTGATCTGCCCTTCCTGGCCAACTTCCTTTAGTTTATGTAGAGTACATGATGTCATATGGTATGGAATATTCCTTTGACCAGTTATTCCTCTGTCCTAGCTGTATCCCCTCACAGCTTCTTGTGCCCTTCCAGCTTTCTCTCTGGCAGGACATGAGAAGCTGAAAAATCTTTGACATAGGATGAACACTACGTAGCAAGAACTGAAAACATCAGTGTGTTATCAACATTATTCTCATCCTAAATCCAAAACACAGCACTGTACCAGCTACTGGGATGAAAATTAACTCTCTGCCAGCTGAAACCAGGACACAGAGAAAAATTGTTTTTCTCATGCCCAAGAGCCTGTTTTTGAGGGATAATAACAAAGAAGAGAAAATGCTCTGAATCCCTGAAAGTTTAGGTTTTTGAGAGTTAACATTCTCATCAGGATTCTCAAACTAATCTTTCATTGTACCATTATTCATTGCAATGAGATGTTTCAGTGCTCCAGAATCAAAATGTGTAGTTTCAGCTTGGCTTGGTATCAAATCATATTCTGCTGGTGCATTGCAGTGATTGATAGACGTTGTAGTTTGAGTGGTTTACATTCCCATTCTTCTGTAACAGACAAGCATCCATATCAGACAACTGACCCATATCTCATGTGATGGCACCAAATCCCCTCATATCTGGTTTTGAATTAGTAAAAGGAGGTGTCATGGAGTATTATGAGAAATATATCTTTACCAGATAGTTTGTCTATTAGGGTGTATAGTGTGCTTAACTGATGGGGTTGGTGGAAAATATAAGGCTTAAGTGATTTGATGTGAAAATTGGCAATGAGACACAGACCACTATGGTGTCAAATAGTTCCTCCTTCTCTGTGTTTTTTGGGCTGAGGCAATACCATGCAATGAAGCTCGGATAGTAAAATTCTGCCCCTTAAATTAGGTGATTGGAAAAGATTTGAGCCTGATTTAACTCCTTTTGAAAGCATCTAGGCTCTTTGTTGATTGCAATCAGAGGCAGATCAGGGCTTTAGAGCTTGCCTGCCATCTTCCAAAATGTCATGTGACAAGCAAGGCACTAGTATTATTTCCGTTGTGAAATATGTTATTTTATCATAGCAGTGATTATGGGAAGAACATTTACACCATGCTCAGAGTTTCTTGTGGACTTCCCAAAGATGAAATGGCCTGATTTTCTTGGGTGTGTTTTTTTGAGGTTTGGTTTGGTTTTTTTAACTCACTTGGCCACATTGGTCCTTGGCTAATGCAGAGCAGTCAGCTGGCAGGTACTGAAACATCTAACAGAATATAGTTAATATTTTCTCTTTAATTAGACAGCAATATGTAACATAGCCAGTGCACCAAATGACCTTGAAAATTAAAATGAAAATAGAGACACATTTGAGAGGAAAATATCTATAGTTACAGGGGGTTGAGGACAGAAGAAACAGGAGGAAACGTACACTAATATAAAAAAAAACCAAACATACAATCTCCATTCTCCACCCAAACCCTCAGAGAATTTATCTCATAAAATGGACTGAGTGATCTTATTGTTCTTACAGACATTTCAGAAGTGTTTAAGTGTGAAGTAGTGCAATCTTGCTTGAAGCGAACCTCACCAAAAACCAGGGTCTGTCAGAAAACCTTTCTGTGATTCCATAAATCGTTTAATCTGTATCTGTAGAGCTTAATATATCCCCATTACTGTAGCACCAAAGTACTTCATAATCCTTCTTGTATTTCTTCTCAAAACACCATGGAGGGTTGATAATGTAATTACTTTACTAGAGAAGAACTGAGGCATTGTAATTTTTCCCTAGGTTGTACAAGAGGTCTTAACAGTCTCAGGTTGTCACCCGAAGTGAGCCACTGGGTTATTTTCACCTCTCCTGTCACATTATGAGACCTGGAGGTTTGTTTAGATCTCTCCATACAATTGTAAATTTTTCACTTAGTAGTGGTGAAGGGACTTTGCGTTGGAATGCCTGGCTAATGGGCTCTAGCTTTTGATGAAACTTATACCTGCTAACTAGAGAAGCAGGATATATCCAAAATGTATGGATGCTTATATATCCAAAAAGTTGTTTGCAAGCTGAATGAGTTACAGTCACAGCAAGACTATGCAGGAATACAATCAATATTCTGTCTGTGTCTAGGAGTGAGAAATCTAAGTGTGTTAGAGCCTGTTAGCAAACAGTGTTATAAAAGGAAGCTAGCAATCATGTTCTCTGGTGCTGGGCAGTTAAACCTTGCTAGTTAGTACTCAGCCAGTCCTGTGTTGCTTTTCTGTGTGCTATCTCATGAGAATAGTGAACTCCTTCTTGACAGTTTTGGTATCAAGTCAAACCCCTGCTTCAGGATATCAAAGACGAGAAGAAGGCCTTTGTGACTATGGAGGTGGACTACTTCTGCCTGAGTTTTGGCATGACCTATTGAAAATGTGTGTGAGGCATCATTGCCTTTGCCTAAGTGATGTTCTGGATGCAAGTAGTCTGGTAGCCTGTACTGTAGTGCAGTAACCATTTGATCCCATTCAGGAAAGTAAAAGCAATTACCAGGTACAGTGCTAACCCTAACCACCACTATTGAGATCCAATGACAAGCTAAATGGCCAAATTAAGGTATAACTGAAAAACACTCAAAACCCATTCATGATCCAGTAATGTCTTACATCTTGTAGTAACCTCCAACTGTCCTGATTCTACAAACTTGTATGTTTCTAATATTCTATCCACTCACATTATCATTTTGGGGTCAGATTTGGAGAAGCCAAGGTTGCAGTCAGCTTCAGCTCAAATCATTACACACATAATGCTGTATAAACCTAAGTTCTCTTAAATAAAAATCCTGTCCTTGGCCACTCAGATACAGTGGCCCAAATTAGTAAATGTCTCTTATGTAAGTCACTTTTTGTCCCAATTGCTCTTTTATGAATTGGGGACAATGTGATCCCCTTTTGTACCAGTGCTGTTGGGAAAATTAGTCCATCAGTGTTTATAAAGCAGTTGTCTCCTGCAGTGCTAAGTACTTTAGAAAAGCCATGAAGAACTGAATAGCTCTGTCCTTAGAGCAGGCTTTGAGTAACACACAGTAAGCAGGAGCCTAGGGCTGCATATTGAACAATAAGGAAAAGCCAAAATATTGAATAATCCTCTCATTAATGAACAGAGTTGATCCCTGTGCACAGGATAAAGCAAGAACCCTGTGGAAAAACACCCTGTGCTCCCATAAGGTAAAGGACATGTCAGAATAACAGCAGACACAGGGCTGAATGAAGGTTGTATGTATCTGTGCAGCTGTGGCATATCCAAACTTTTGAGAGCTCAACTTTGATATTAAGCTTGGCTCCTTTGATTGCAGCTTCCTGGGTGTGATAGGTCTGATAGCAAGAGCTGACCCACCTTTTAGGAATATTCATACAATGCCAACCTACAGGGAACATGGCACTCCTTTCCTCTTGCCTGAAGGTGCAAGTTAAGCAAGACTGCCAGCCTCATCTGCCAAGAAGTATGTGAAATATGTGGGGGAATGTCATTCTGCAGCAGCTGGAGTATTCACTAACAGTTGTGAGGTGTGTTGTGTATCAGACTATTTGCACAGCCTGAGGAGGGGCAAAAGAGAATAAAAGTATAATTCAGGATGAGCAGTCTCCAGAAATTCTTATGCATATATTAGCTGTTTTCTGTGAACCACTGTGATAAATTTACCTTACCTCTACCCCCAGGCATGTAGAACAACAGAGAAATACAAACTATTTAAAGAAGGTCTGCCTGTCTGAAGGGAAATGTTTGTAAAGAGATAGGATTTAAGGCATTGTGTGGAAGTGTCAGGCTGGGCAGGAAGGCCCGGAGGAGCTTCATTCACAGAGGTGGGAGTCCAGCAAATTAAGTACATGTGAAGTTAAAATTCTCAGTGGTTTACAGCTTGTGATCCATGAGTTGCAGGTGGCTTTTGGCTTTCATCAGGAAAGAAAGTTAACAAAACACTGCATTATGGCCTATGCATATGAAATTTCTGAAGGCTCAGTGCCTGCAGTGGAAAATTTTTGGAATCCAAAAGTTGAAAAAACCCCACTCTTTTCTGCTGTGTTCCTCTCATTAGGTCAATGATATGTTTGGTTTTGAAAAGGCCAAACAATGAATCAGGCTTTAAAATGGAAGAACTGTAGGTGTTCTCAATAACTTCGTTAAAGCATCTAGGTGAGCAAGATTGATGTGCCAGTGTGACGCAGCAGGGAGTGGGAGTCTTGAGAACACCTTCCAGGGACAGGACAGATGAGACCTGCTCCTGTAGAGTGTTCGTTCACACATGTGCTTCCTGAGGGAGAACTTTGCTAAACTGATTTATTGGGATGTGCTGGAAAGCCTGTCCCTTGAAAAACCTGAAAATTGGACTGGTCATTGTGCAGGAAAATATGCAGAGGGGTTGAAGAGTCTTATGATAGCCATGAGGATGAGCTACAGTAGGGACAGGATCTTACTTGTCTTGCATCCCATGCGCACTCACAGGCAGTGATTCTCCTAACTGTGGGATGGGATTTTATTTCCAGCATTATGCTTTGTGCCCAGGAATCCTTCTGCCATTTCTGTGGACCTGGGGTGTGCAAGGAGAGTTAGATACTAGAGTACAGATACATCCTGAAGATCGGAGAAGGGAGTCTGCCCGTGTTAGGTGGGGATCCTTGTTCTCCTTGGTGCATTTGTCTAACACCTATTATCATCTCTGAGGAATGCATGTGTTCATCAGAAGGAGAAAATATCCCTTTGTGTTTATTCTTATTTAACATTGTTTACACAGAAAATGGAGAAACACATCTTTAACGGTCATGTACTATTTAAAATAACATCGGTACACCATGCAGTGTTCATTCTGTAAACATCTACTCCACCATGTGGTCTCTGGGAGCTAATGCCGTTCTGCTCTGTATGGCCACTTGTGTTCTGCCGGGAGCACGCTGCAGTGGTTGTGTTAAATAGCCTTTGTGAAGCTTCCCAGAGCTTAATTAAAAATGCAAAAAGCTGGGGAGGGGGAGAGTGAGTTGGGAGAGGGGATCCTCTATAGCTAGAGTGTTAGGATGTCTTGCTACCTAATTGTCCTAGAATACGTGGGCTTGAATGAATCCTTTTTAATGAATAATAGACAAATGCATAAATAGCAAACCTCAGGCACCCAAACAGTGAAATACAGACTAATGAAGACTCTGACTTCAGCAAGTGTAGAGTTGACTAGTAAAATGTTGTGATTATATCAGGTTTAAAATGATATATCTATTAAAAGAAGCAAGCCTTTAATGTGCTCCCCTTGCATTCACTCTCTCATACTGCACACCTACTCTTCCTGCGTGATATTGCAGGCTGCAATCTCACATCAGTTTCTTACTATAACTCTTGCTTCGAAGAAGTGCGACAATAGAGAACAATTACCCCCTGTCTCCACTCTTATTGCAATAAGTCTGAGGAAAAAAATGTGAGCGCACACCCTCCCCCACTACCTTTTCAATTTCAAATCCTAACCCTGTTGGTAGTGCCATTTGTGGATTTGAACTCCCTGGCTTTGTGTGCAGCATTATCTGGAGATTCACCTGGTACTGATCCAATGAACCAACGCAACCTTACAAAGCTGAAGGGAAGAGTGTAGAGTTCTCTTTGTAATAAATCATATGGCATGAAAAAGGATTTCTTTAACTCCTTTCCTCCATTATTCTCCATATCTCACCTTGTGGAAATGGGTCTGTTAGTGAGAGACTTAGACTGACATAGTAGGAAAAACGAACTGAATTGAAAGGAAGGTAGGGTTCCTGGAGGTTTCTATAACTTGGAGATTCCAGAAAGAAGAGGCACAATCTGAAAGAATAGGAAGCAGGCCTAAAAATAACCCCAGCATATTCCTTGGTGCTAAACCTTTCTCAGTTCTAGAAAGGGGTAAGACTGTTTTCATGAAAGCATCTGCATAAGAAATCTTTAAAACCAGTGACAAGATAAACCAGTAGAGGCAAGGAGGTTCTGCTCAAATGATAACTGCCCAGCAAACTGAATGCTTTGATTTTACTGAGTAACCTTTTGAGATGTGGCTGCCTCCCAAGTAGGGAGGGATGAATACTGCAAAATGTTTCAGTTTCCATTTCAATTTTGAAACTCATTTGCTTTGACTGACTTTGCACTGTGTTTTTATGTCAATTTATAAACACTGTAATAAGTTTGTCTACTTAAAAGAGAAATTTTAGAAAAACAGTGGAGAACATTTGTGAAACACAAATTCTAATTCAAGTATAATCACAGAACCTGATTTAAATGTACATTCAATCACAAAGCAGAAACATAGTCTGTAGTCTGTGTACCTAGTAAACCCTAACAAGAATAATCCAAAAAGTCAAACAGTTAACACCTTAAATATTTGAAATTACATGTCATTGTTTTTTGGTGGCAGCAATAACTGTGACACAACCCAGGTTTTCACAGTATGAATGAATACCACAATCAGGTAACAGTAAGAGTCTGCTACTTTGCTTCTTATAGAAAGCTCACCTACTTCTGACAACACTGTTTTCTAACCTGTGAGAGTCTGTGCTAGCACATCATTCTTATCTGGCTCCATGTCAATACTACCTGCCACATTTATAAAAGCATTCATGGTCATGGCCATTAAACTTCATGAATAGTGTACTCTCCTGTGCCCTTGCTCTGGAAATGTTCACTTGCTCTAACCCTCAATAATTTTGAATCTTCTTTTGTCTACCCTTACACCTCTTGCAGTCTGTGATGTCTCCTGTTTTGCTCTCCTCCATATCCCCTTTTAAAAATCATCCCTAAACTTGATATAATTTTGATATAATTTAGGGGTTGATATAATTTTGATATAATTTAGGGGTTTTGTTTCCCTTGTTAATTTTGTACAGAGCACATTTGTACTCACAAAATAAGCCTAAACTGTATAGGACAGGTATTAGAGGCCCTTTCTCCATCTGGGGAATACTTCTAATGGAACCATATTGACATCCGTGACAACACTTGCACTGTTGGTCTCAAGTACTGAAAGATCCTGTATTATACTGCAACACAGTAGAGCTGCTCTTTCCAGACTATACCAATATTTCTATGTTGCTTACCCAGTGCTTGAAACAGTAGGTAAACAGTTAAGCAATGGAAGCAGCAAGCAATGTGTACCAGAAAGGAGCTGGTTTAAGATTGGTAGGGGGAATTAAAAAAGCGGCACAAGATGCAATTTTTAAGTTATGCTATTCAAGTTCTTGCATTGGAGATATTAGCCACAAGAGAGACCACATCATCTGGGAGCAAGAGAATATAATGATTGCAGGATCTGTAATAGGCATGTGGGAGACTCTTGCCTTATGTTTTGGCCATGTCCTGATATACGTGAGCTTTGGGAGACAGTTCCACATGTAATAGAGTCAATAATCAAATCTGAAGTACAAAGGAACAAAACTTGATGTTTCCTTAGAGAGACCACAAGTTTGCAACAAATGAATAAAGAGAGAATGTGGTAGATACAAATTTGTCTTTAGGCAAAAAAAGGAAAGAAAAAGACTTAAAAAAGGGAGGGGAAAAAGAGAAAATTTTACAGTGTTACCAGACTGGAAAGAAATAGTAATGCCTGCATCAGAAATTTAATTAATTGTTGTTACATTGATAAAGATGTGATATACCACATCAAAGACTAGCTAAATGATGTTTGGAAATTAATTTGGGTTCCTATTAAACAGAGCTCAGAGGAGCTTCCCAAATGAATAACTTGTTTGTCAAGCATTGCTTCCTTGTGTTTATAAAGTCTTTTCAAGTAAAGACAACTGTTTTCAGCTGAGCTTTTTGCTTAAAATGAAGTAAGAGATTCATCACTAACAACCTCAACTCCTTCAGCCTATCCTCATAGGGAAAGTGCTCCAGGCCTCTGATCATCTTTGTGGCCATCTTTGAATTTAGAATTTGCTTTTGACACTCTGTAGTTCAACCGCTTCAGTGTGCTTTGGAGATGAACATAGTGGAATATTTGTTTTCTGTAGCATTCTTAGTTTTGAACATTCACAGAATCACAGAATGTTATGAATTGGAAGGGACCTCAAAAGATCATCTAGCCCAACCCCTCTGCCAGAGTAGGATTCCCTAGACCAGCTCACACAGAAGCATGTCCAGATGGGTTTTGAATAACTCCAGAGAAGGAAACACCCCAAAAGAAAAGTAAATGAAACCTATTAACTATATAAGGGGATATGATTTCAGGTTCTGATCTCTTAAGAAAGTTATCCTATAGAATGAACATGCTGTTTCCTTGGGGACTGGGCCAAAATACAGGAAAACTCATGATAATCATCACAGTTTCTGCTTTTGTTAAATGAAAAACTCATTCCTATGAATCTGCTCTTACACCAATTTTATCCAACCGCAATTCCACTTATGTGTCTGGAGGCACTTCTGATTCGATATTAATATCTGTGAGTTCAGAAGAAGCTAAGATTTAGTAGAAATGAGTGGAGAGAGTTTACCTGAAGACAAAATTAAAATTATAATAGTAATGAGTAAAAAAGGGGTTAAATCTTATATTTTGCTTTATAGTGGGATGGAGACAACTTTCAGAGTTGTCTGTGGGACTGTAGCTGTTGGAATGTCCAGAGAAGAAATCTGTATTCTCTGGACAAGCTGACAAGTGACCACCAAGATAAGGGTGTGACTCAGCTGTACACCAAGTCATCAGCAATGGAGTTGCAGAGCTGGCAGTTGGGTGTTTGAACTCCCAGACAGCCTGATGGTTGGGTCGTCTACAGCCAATAATCACAGCATCTCCTGCCTATTTTGGTTCCCATAAGAATTTTTGCAGAAGAATATCCCATTAACTTTGCAATTTTTGGTTTATAGGAAAATATTCATTGATCTTTTTCAGAAATTAATCCTCTGGTTTTATCCCCTCACTTTTCTTAGCATTTCACTTTGCTGTCTTAGTTTTTATTTGGGTTTGATTTATACAATCATTTGTTTCAGCTGTTAGAGAAGTGAGCTAATTTACTTTTTTTGCCAATTAAATGTATGTTTTTCAGTCTTTAGACTCTTAGAATTTTTGTAGTGCTACTAGTGTAAATCTCTATTGTTTGCAGAGATGTGTTTAAAAGATTAAGGCTGAACAGACATTCTCATAATAGATCAGGGATCAATGAAAGCTCCTCTTTTCTCAAGAAGATTTAAAGCTTATCAGTGAGGTTGGATTTTTTTGGTTTGTTTGTTTTAAAAATAGAGGAAGTTGCATCTCTGCCTGTGCTTTTATTATTTGTGTAGTCTTTAATAGAATTCCTGACCAAGGTCTACCCAAGGTCCTCTGGTCCCAAGCTCAGCTTAAGATGACAGGAAAGACTTCTTTCTCTGCTTGTATCAGTAGCCACAGATCGTCTATGTGGTCTCTGTAGTAGACAAGGGACATGATTTCCCCCTTCTATTTGTGCCACTTCCAGCTTTTTAATTTCTTCTGTGTTCACACTAACAACAGTCTATTACAACAAACTACTGAGTTTAAATGGAACTTCACAAAAAGTGAGATATTACTCCATGAGGCTGGGAGCAGTAGAATCAAACTCAAAATAATGTACTGAGAGGAAGATGAATCAGGGCAAGAAGGAGAAACCAAGGTGGCAGATATGCTTTGGTGCCCAGGAGATTTGATGGCCAATAAGCTTTTTAACTTAGTGTCTTGGTTGGGTAACTTTTGTGTAGGCAAGTGCTGGAGGGGAAGCGACTGAGGGCCCAGATTAGTGGAACAATTACATTCATGCTTTAAATCCCTTAAGCATATACTTAATGGCCATTGATTTCAATGCTCTTAACAGCTTTGTCGAGTCAAGATCTGACTGAGGACAAAGTAAAGGCCTGGTGATGCAGTTTGAGTCATCCTCATAGCTACAGACCCTAATCTAGAGCACTGAGGAGAAGGAACCTTGAAGGCCAAGAAGGCTCTTCCAGGGCCAGCGTGGCCAGCTGGCAAAAGACAAAGGATAAATTGAGCATGTGTATTGTGGAGGGGAAGGCGGCTGAATGACCAAAGATGTTTCAGCTGATACTCTGCTGGCCATGTTACTTCTAAAGGTTGCCATTGCTGCAGGCTTTCCTTGTCCTTGGGGTCCATTTGCTTTGGTTTTTTTTATGTAAGACTATCTTGTTTAAATATACCAGCTGCAGCTGAAAGCAGAAGAGACTGCAGCCCATAAATGTCCTGTGTTTGTGTTGTTTTTTTGTGTGTGCAGGTGCTCCCTGATGGGGTTTGATTTAAACCGGCACTGGGCAAATCCATCTCCTTGGGCTCATCCCACACTGCATGGAGTGAAACAGCTCATCATCGAGATGTACAACAATCCGGTGAGTGCGGCAAAGGGATGCCAGAACAGCTGCTTGCTGAGATACTGACTCTCTCCTGCTTGCGGGGTTGTGCAAGATCGCCAGTAACTCTGACGTGGCTTAACCCAGTGGCAAACCAAAATAGCAGAGAAGTAAGCAACCACCACCCCCACTACATAAGATCAGGGAACTGGTTTAAGTCTTTTGTCACAGGAAGCATCAGAGTGGAGAGAGCAAGTGAAATGAAGTTCAACTCCTATAGTTCTGAAAGCAGGGCCTAAATTCAATCGAGCTTCTCTCGTTGATGTGTCCTCAGCTGGATTCAGAACAGCAGGCGCCCCAAATTGAATTGCTGAATGGCACTGATGTCTAATCCAGTGCTCTGGCAGGGGTTGCTGTGTAGTGTGCAGAGCAGGAGGGCGATAATATTTGCAAATATTATATAAACACACATGCAGAGTCATGCTCACTCAGAGAAGCAGAGGTGTTCTTGAAGGTGAAATCTTTAGCTAATCAGAGGAGATGGATTGCAGAGAATATGGAGAAGAGGAGTGGGAGGGAGGCAGACAGCTATTCAATGTTTGACATCAAAGAGCAGAGGAATTATTGAATGTGGCACCTAAGAAAAACTGCTGAACAAAGATGGAGATGAGTAGGAAAAAAGCACTGCCAAAAAGATGAGGAGATTTTATAGATGATTGGTTTTTTGTATGGAATTTGTCCTTTCTCTTTGCTTCCCATCATGGAGATGGCATTTAGATCTTCAATTCTCTGAAGTTTTGCTGATCTTTTTTTTTTTTTTTCTTTCTGTTAGTGTGAAAAAAGACTTGGTTTGCTTTTCTAATAAGGAGGTTTCTTACTCCTGGCTTCATCTTGTATGAGATAAGAGCTCCTTTCATTTAACTCCTGGTTCTCCCATTGCATCTTAGTTGGACTTTTTATCTTCCAGCTCATAGTAATAACTGTATAGAAGGGGGTTTAGGTACAATGAATATAAGTTAATAGATCTTTATATAAGGAGTGGAATCCAAGCATGGAAAATACTTTCTTAGACTGCTAATTTTTTTGACACAGAGTTTGTCTTTCTATTCTGTTTGTGTACCTAGCATTGTGCCTGTGACCAAGGCTCCTAAACCCTGCTGTATCAGGACAGTACAGAAAGCAGGTTTACAGGCAGCCTGCTCTTTACTCTGATTTCTGCCTCAAACAGCAAGATAATTTTCTCTCCAGATGATGGGGAGGGTATGTTTTGTCTGAGAAGAAAGGTTTATTTCCAAAAATAAAGAGTTCCTTAAACATTAAAAGAAAGTTGGGTGTAGAGAAATACTTTTACCTAGTAAAGCAACAAATCCTGGCACTGTTAAAAGTCATAAAGTAAAATAAAGTTAGGGTGGGGTTTTTTGGGGAAAAAAATTATATCTTTTCAGCTTTTTCCCATTCCTGGGAAGCTTTGAAAATTCTGGTAGTTTCCAGCTGTCCTTTGTGTGAAGAATGAATTTATTTGCTGTGGTGGCTAACATCAAAAATCAAAAGAAATGTTTGGCCAAAGTTGGTCTGAAATGGAAATCTCTTTCTTCCATCTTTGCATCTTACTCCTTCCCAGTGATCAACCTGAGACGAACCACTTCCTGTTTATTTCCTCCTGAGGGTTAAGAAAAAAGAGCCTTTCAAACACAAGTGTAGCATTTCATTTTAGGGTTATTTATTTATTTAAATATTATTTAGGAATCTGTTTTTGGATTAAGCCAGTGAAGTTCAGGTGGTTCTTCAGATTTTCATTTCTCACTGAATTAACTGCTCACCAAAGAACCTTTTCGTCCATTTTTATCATCCCCTACTCAATACCAGACTTTCTGACAATTTTAGAGACCCTCAGCACTACAATGCATTACACAGAATTATTGGTTTTTTTCAGGCAATACCAGATTCTTGGTCCCTCTGATCTCAGCAATATTTGTGTGAACAGACTGTATCTAAAGTGCTGGGACAAAAGGGGAAAACATGCCAGCTGCCTCAGAGAGAGGGCATGGGATCGTACATGTGCCATCCTGCTTTGAAAGTAATGGTTTTTAAGTGCTTGTGGTAAAAACCCCACCCCTTCCCTTCTGAAGGAGTGCCAGAAAAAAAAACCTGCTTTGAATCACTTGAGGCTGCTAAAGATTTTAACTACTCTCCAGGTGTAGAGTGTAACTTTTAGATGAGTAATACATGATAGATGGTTGGCTGCAGGCATAGGTGAACCGGTTGCAGGAGGGCTGTTGTCAAACTGTGACAGATCAGGGATTATGCATTTGAAGACATCTGTCCTGCCACTCTCTCCTCACCTGAAGTCTCCCCACATTGGGGAATATGAAATGAAATTAAATAAAATGCAAAGTAAAGTTCCCTGCAAAATAATGTAATAAAAAAAATAAGCCTCATCCTTCCCATTCTAGACAAGATCTGCTGTCAGGAGCTGTCCACAAGAGATTGGATTGTTTAATGCAGAGAAAGTTCAGCTTCATGTTGCCATTGCAAAATGGCTCAGTGCAGGCCTTTTAGATGTATTCATTCCCTTAAATCATTTAAAGAAAATTAGCTGCCATAAGAGCATAAAACTGCACTTTAAATATTGCTGTATAGGAGGATTTTTCTTCTGCTGCTGCAGTATGGAAGATAAGCTGTTTTCTTTGAAAACAGTTCATTCTGCAGGAGGAGGATGACTGACACAGGAGTAAGTGGAGTGGATATGAGGCACACACACAGTGTCATAGCTACAGTGATTCCTGCATAGAGTGGTCCAAGGCTAAGTGTTTACTGTAGTTACTGTGTAAAAATAAACAAAAGCACCTGTGGTTCTCTGTTCCTCTGGGGTTTACAAAGTTTGCTTATTTTATTCTTCAAGTGTTTCAAATCCCACAGTGACCATATCATCTTTAGGAGGGAGTGGATGGGCCAAGAAACTGGAAGATAATAGGAAGCTTTTGATTTCCATGTCAGCAAGTCACTGTCATTGTGCTAGACTGCGTGAAGTGAGGAGATATTCTTAACTATATCTAGTGGTGTCAGTCTTGCAGGTGAGACTGAAGTGACAGGCTTGCTCTTCTAGATCATGTGATGTTGGTTGAAGGTATGAAGTACCTTTCCTTGCCCACATGCCAGACATCATTGCCTTCCCACCTCTCCACCAGATTATATGTGTAAATGGTTTCCCTGTGTACACTGGACCACGTTAGTGGAATTAGCTCAGAACGTGAATGTATTGTTGAAACAAAATCATCTGACTGTTGTCTGATATATGCCAAAGGATGTTCATATGAGCTGTTCCAGAAACTGAACTGTGGGGTCAGGAAGTTCTGCTTGGGCTTGGTAACACACTTCATGTAGAGCACTCTGGAGGATGAATGTCTATAGCTTGCATGAGGAATCTAATAAAGCATATTATGCACAACTAAATTTAAGCATGTGAGCAATCTGATTGAATTCAGCAGTATTGCTTATGTGCTTATGGCTAAGCAGGTGCTTAAATGTTTTGGATGAGGGATCAAGTGGTCAGCACTGGTGAGCTTGGATATGGATGGTCTACAGAGATCAAGTAGTCTTTATCTCTGGAATAACATGAAGCCTCAGAGACAGACAGAGCAGCATAACTGCTTAATTGTTAGACAGATTTTGTGTGGCCATCCAGCACTTTTCCCAACAAGCAAATGTAGTTTTAAAAACAGATTTAATGAGTGAACTTATGTAGTGTGTTCAGTGTCAGTTCAGTCCCCTTGAGTATGTGCATTGTGGTATGGCCTTTAATCATAGGGGCTCAAGTTACTCTTTCAGTTAGACCCCTGCCTCACTGCATTCTCCAAATGGAAAACTTTCACATAATAAGCAGCTATTCAGTGTTTTGTTTTCACTTCAGCATTCATTGTTCAGCCCTGTCCTGTATTTACTGTGCCCTATTCAGATCCTGCTCTGAGAATAGAACTGTTAATCTCCTTATGGGCTTTTTTGTCTTGCTCATTGCTATACTCTGGGAGTATTTCAGAAGTGTTAATTAATTATTTGGGGAGGGGATGCGGATGACACTATGTCAGAGACAAATACATTATCCTTTTATGGATAGGGAACAGGCAGAGGCAGTTATCATCAGAAGTACCTATTCATTTGAGATAGATGATTTAAGATGCCTGGAATCAGATTTGTTTTATGCCATTCACCAAAGCTTGATATGTTCTTTGTCTTGTTTCTACCCCTTCCTTCTCCAAGGAAGATTGGGATAGACTTTTTTTTGCCATTTGGAGCTCTTAGGACCAAGAAGACAAGGAATAGACTGTGACTGATGGCTTGGGAAGAATCTGTTTCAAGTGATTTGCTCCCTTCAAATGAAAATGCAGAGGTGTGATGCACTGCTCCCAGGCATTCTTGATGTCTTCTTGCATCCATCTGTCTGCTATTCTGCCTGTTTTCCACCTCCTGTTGTCATTGAAGCTGGTGTTCTACATGAAAATAATTCCTGTGTTAGACACTATTCACCTTGTGTCCTGAGTGAGCTGAAGACCTTACCAGAAAGAAAAGAAACCAAAAATCCACTCACCTACAGTGTGCTCATGAATTATTGTCTCCTTTCTCATGTACACATATATCAAAGTCTTAAATTATTTCTGCATAGGCAACGTCTCTGTTTCCATTTGTGACTTTGGAGTGCTTGATGTTGCAGCTTTTGTATACTTTTCATTGATTCAAGACAGGGCATAGAGCTGAAATGTGAATCATGTTGGGCTGGAACTTTTAGATCCATCAGACAGACATCTACCATAAAAGCTGATGAATTAACTGATAGAAGATGGCAATCTGATATTGCTGTGGACTGATGTGAGGGAGCGAAAGGGAACACTGCCAGTGGGCTTTGTTGGGTATCTGCTGACAACAGAATTAATAAGAGGAAAAGATGAGTAAATAGAATAGTGAAGGCATGGGGGAGGATGCAATATTTAAGGTTGAATGACACCTTTTATGTTTTTGAGAAGTGTGTTTAAGATCCCATATGCAGCCTTAGACTTGAACAAAAGCATACATTTACAGTCTTCCTGTCTCTGAGGGGGCCTTGTTTTCAGTCCAGGTAGGCTTGTGTGTGCGTAAGCAGTAAGATTACAGATTAAATACCTTTTGCCTCATAAGTCATTGTAACTCTGGATTCTTCAGCAGATAACTACATTTCTCTCCATAAAGAGAAAGCATCTGCTTTCTTGTAAATGTACTGAACATCCACTCCTCTGGTTCTGTGTTATCTATCTCTAGACCTTTCTTTAAAGGCAGAGGGATAATCCTTCACTAGGGTTGGCTCCCTTCCGTACATCGTGCACCTTCACTGCAGGAAGACAGTAGAGGTTGTTTGGCCTGGGGAAAAGGCCTGAGCTGATCTCAGAGTTCCAGGTTGCTCTTTTCTCTGCTGGTAAACCCAGATACTAGAAACCAAGTGAAGCTGAATGTTGAGAGGTGTGTGAAGAGGTTAGTGTAGTTATCTCCCTGACAATCCGTAACTCGTTAGACCTGACTGTATTACTTAGCTAATTGTTTTCTCTTGGTTTTCCCAAGAGTACAGGCTCAGCCCTCCCCTGTCTTCACAAACTTTCTCTTCCCCTTCTGTTTCTCCCATTCTAATACTGAGCTCTGTTCATCCTTGTCAGGAGATTACATGTGTTCTTACCACTTCAGACCATGTCATCTCTTTCAAAGGCGCAATGCAGGTGTTAATGCTTGATATAGGCCCTTAATTTCTGTGTTTCTGCATGATGCTTTGACTGTCCTGTGTTGTGGTCAGACACTGTTTAGACTTCCCTCTGCTAACTATGTTGCTCAACATACTTCTTTTCTAGGCCTTCAGTAGCAGCATCTAGAGTGCACTATCAAGGAGAGCAGTTTTGACTGTGCAGGAACCATGTTCAAAGTGTGGAACTGTGGGAGTCCTCCATGTGCTGCACATCCAGCCCCCAACATTCCTCATTACCCTGAACTTCTGTAGTGATGGAAATCAGGATCTTTGTTGTTTTAGTGTCTCTGATAGTAAAGGCAATGCCATATTTTAAGGGAAGCATTCTGGTTCCATGGAAAACTAGGTCACAATATGAAGACTTAGGAACCCATAACTGAGCTTGCAACTATCCCTAATAGCAGCATTGCTTTAGTGACTTCCCATTCTCTCTGCCTTTGGCAATGTTACATTCTTCACCAGATAACTCTACATCAAGAAGAATGCAGTTGGTCTCTGAGAGGCATGTACTTTGCTGAAGCATGACATAAATTTTATTTTTGTCAGTCTTGCAAATTGTGTCAACCTTAGGACCTCAACTTCCACTCATCTTGTGAAATGATGTTGTTAGTATTATCATCAATGCAATACTGGATTGTTGACAAATAAAGTATAATAACAGACTTTGTATGGATTTCACATCTAAATTGCACACTTAGGCTTCTTATACTACCAGCCCACAAGTAGTACTATCTAATCTAACATACATGATGACTGGAAGCAGTTGTTTTCTGGTCAAAAATTCTTTTTCCTCATCAACTCCCCTGCTCCTGTTATAAATTTGAGCAGTAAAGTGGAATTATTTCACTGGAATATAAGCTGATTCTCATTCCAGCTGAAGACAGTTTGGATGTTAATAAATGTTTGGAAAGGCTGTAGGCTGAGGTTTGGTATTGCTCAGAAATCACTCAGAGCCAAACAAATCAGCTGAGGTCTGCATCATCTGGTATATGGAGTCATAACAGATTAACATAGAGTAGTGAGATCTGTAGCATAACATGCTACCTGGCTCCATATTGCGGTTAGCAGAGCTTTTAGACTTCCTTCCCAAGCTAAACAACACAATGGTAATGAATAATCATTTTTAATATGATATTGAATTTTAACAACCTACTAGGAAGTGATGTTCAGGTAGTCCCTCAGATATCTTGTGTTGTCATATGTACCTGATAGTTTTCACTCAGATATCAAAACAATGACCATCATGCATCATTTTTTGACAGTAATTCTCAACCTAATCCAGTACACATTATTCTGAGTTCTTCTCAGATAAAATGGCCAACATGCTGCCTCTTGTTTCTCTGCTGAAATTAGAAGAGACATTACCTATTCTTATGCAGTATGTGTTTGACTATGATAACCCTCTGACTGCTTTCTGTGGTATTGTTTGTGCCAGTTTGTTGACATTGTAGAAATGCCTTGTGCCACTTCCATCTTGCAAGTCTTGCCTTTGTGGTTTTTCTCCTGTAGTCTGACATTCTGGGAAATGTTTGTACTGCTGAGTTTTGATTGGGGCACACATGTTAGTTATGACCTCCACTTTCCACTTTATCTTTTCTTCCAGGTGCTTTATTACTATTACATGGGACTTGCATTTTTGCTTTCTTAGTTTTAGTTCAGCAGCTCTGTATCTTTCCACAGCTCTTCAGGGCCTTTAGTCAAACTCCTCTCTTTTACCTTGGATCAAAATATTATCCATCAAAGCTTTAGTATCCTTTCTACCATCAAAACATTGTTGTATTTTCCTGGGACATGCCTAGGGGGCTGAACACAACTCAAATATCCCTCTGAGGAAATAGTGTCTCCTAAAATAGTTTTTTTGAAGATGTACAGCCATGTTCTCTATTTTCCTAGGAGCATCTGCCAGCACCCTGCTGATGAATCAGACCCATTCCTTCAAAGAATTTACCTCCTGTTCATGGAGGAAAATATTCCCTTTATATTATACATATATTTTTTTCTTGGTCTGGCTATACAAGAGGGGTTAAGTATGGATTCTTTGCTCTCTTGCATCGCCTTTCTGCAGTTCTTACAGTTGTGATGTTATCCAATTCCTCTTTTAGCATCTGCTTTTGCGGGGGAAGCTGGTGTTTGTGAGGTTTTGTGGGGTTTTTTGTTTGTTTTTTAATATGGTGGTGGTGGTTTGTCCGAGTGGCTTTTTTATGTTAAGTAGCATTAATCAGGGAGTGGCTAACATTTTTCATGTGCTGTGTTGAGAGTTTCCCTGAGTCTGGGAGACATTTTAAAGCTCCTCCTCAGTAATTCTAGTTTCATGTTTCTCCTCCCCTTCTCTGGTTTTCAGTGAGGCACAGGGTTTGAAGTTTTTTTTATTCACTTATGAAAAATTCCCCCTTCACTTCTGCTCCTCTGTCAAGTGCTTCTATAAACTGGGTCAGAATCAAGGTCACTGACAAGTCTGCTTCAGTCAGTGGTTGCATTTGAACTGACGAGCACTGAGGAGAATGAACTCCTGCGTTATACAGCAGTCAATTCTAGCTGGCTTTTACCAGAACTTCTTAGAGATGGGGCTTCTCACAGGATGCAAGTGGAAATGCCTGGAATGAGTTGATCCATTTGCTTCTTCCTACTTCATACAGTATTGGGAACATGCCCTTTGTTCATGTAGCTCAATTTTCCGCCTGGGATTGCATTTGCCTTTTAAGACGCAGGGGCAAAGTCACTGTCAGAGCTTTTTTATTTAATACAAAGGAGCTCTTAGTATTCAAAAATGATTTACAGACAGCTGGCCAAGTGTTTGACCTAACTGTGTCTGTTCATGCTATTCTACTGGTGCAAGATAGCTGTAATAGAAGCTTAGCCAGCCAGTGGACAATTAGCCCAATGTATGCAGTGAAGATGGGTAAAGTGAATTGCTGATTTTAAATTAGGATATTGACATAATGGCATCTCAATCAGTGAGCACTGGAATAGCAGTGTAAAATTACTCACAAATAGCAGAGGAAAGCGAGCCAGTGGGGGAGTAACATTATAGTTAAAAGAAAGCTCAGAAGCAAAAAAGGCAAAGAAAGAAGAACAAGAAAGTAAAAAAAAGACATAAGGATCATAACTGTATCAACAAGTACTGAATAATCCCATAATCTATATGCATTAAAATTTCATGCCAATATAGGCTGGTAACTGTATACATCCATGTAGCATCATGCTTAGAATTATCAAAGAAACAATGAGGACTCAAAGACTGTAATTATGGGGACTGATTAAATGTCATGATTAAATGTGATGTAGAAATCACATTTATACACTTCCAGAATGGCATCTTCTTGAAGTAAGAAATCAGAGCCCAAAATAGAAAACTAGATATTTTATTTATCCCTGGGCAAGGATAAGGTCTTGGTTGAAAATGTAGCTTTCAAAGAATCATCCTATAGTAATAATAAAAATAAACATGTTCTAATTCACCATTCCTTGTGGAATGTAAAAAAACCAAAAAGTCCTTAGGTTGGCACACATATCTGACAGAGGGCCAACACAGAAAATAAAACTAAAATCATTAGTTCAAAAGACAAAACAGAACAAAATAACACCTTCAGATGACATGGCAGCCATATAAATTCGGCATTGTAAGAGTGTATTTTTGTGGCTTTACTATTACAAATAGGAGTAAGTGTATTACCCCTATCTGAAAAAAAAACATAACTTTTTGAAAGGTCACATGAGAAGTTACCAAAGGTAATTATTAGACTGAAGAAGGCCATTAGCATCTAAAGGAGACCCTTTGAAGTCTTACTCAAATGAACTAAGGAAAAAGACCCCATTAGACTCCAGCAAGTTAAATGCAAAACCATAATAATAGTAGAGGACAAAAACAATTTTGAAGAATAACTTGCTAAAGGCATAAAAACTAATAATAAAAACTTTTTCAAACATATCAGAGGCAAGAAGCCTGCCTGAAGGTCTAGAAGGTTGATAGATGATCAAGATGTAAAAGAAGTGCTCAAGGAAAGCAAGATCTTTTGCAGTAAAGCTAAATGAATTGTTTGCTTTGGTGTTCATTGTGAGGAGCCTAAAGGGAATTCCCAAATTAGAGCCACTCTCTATAAGGGACACGTCAGATAACATGGATAACAGTGGTTTAATGGTATGTACCATTTTGGAAGGGGAATTTTTATCTCCTATATCTGTTAGCCTTTTTTGGAGGAACTGACAAGCATGAAGTTAAAGTCAATCCACTGCCAGTTGCATATTTTGAATTTCTGAAAGCTTTGGCAAAGTCTCTAACCAGATGATTTTCAAGAAATTAAGAATCCAAGTTGTCCTTGGTTGACATGGGTACACTTCCTTAGGATGAAAGACAAATGAATTTAAAAGAGAGTATTCGTGAAAATTACATCTACAGACACTTGGGATTATTCAAAATATTCATCAATCATTTAGAAGAATAATGAATGGATTTGTTCTGATGATATGCAATGATTTGATGCAGTTGCTCTACAGGAAGATCTTACAATACTGAGTGGTAAAACAGCAGATGAGGTCCAGTGTTTAATAAATGCATAGACGCTTGTGTGTCTTTGCAGTGAAGAGGGACAGAAGCGAAGTCAAGGAAACAGACAATAAAGAAAACAAAAAGTGCCAGTTAGAAATATAATACCACTTGGGAAAGGAGCTCATGAAACAGCTTTAAAGATGCCCTATCTGTTGTGCTTAAGAAGACAAAGGACCACGTTAGATTCATCACTATGCTAATATGTATGTTTACCTGTATCTTGGGAGAAATCTCAGAAATAACTGCAGAAAGGTTTTATGGAGAAGTGTAAAGAAGAGAGAAGACAAGAAGTTTGAAGTTATATGTGTATGGCAAAAGTTTATATAGCATAGGCCCTTCAGCTTGGAAGAGAGAGAGACCTGAGGAAGGATGTAGTAGTTAAAAAAAACCCCAAGTCAAATATATGAAAGTTACCAAAAACAGAGAAACGAGGAGTAATCAGTCATAGCTTATTAACGCTTGGAGTTGGAAAGTGTAGAAGCTGGCAAAAATACACTTGGGGAAGCATTGTTCATATTTGTGCTTTTGCTTGCATTGTTCTCTTAAACATACTGTGTTGCCCATATCCAGGGATTTCTGTATTGCTGCCTCTTACATGAGTACCTGTGTTCCCTTGGATAAAGTAGAATGGGGTGGCAGGATGATGGCTGGACTAGGAATTGTTATGTCTATAAAAAAAACGAAACCAAAACCCTCTGTTCTTCCCTTCTGATTATATTGCGTGCATCTGCATTCCTGTAATTGTGGTGCTTGAGGTTATCTGAACCTTGGTAGAAGTAGTATGCAGTGCCATACAGTATCACTAAACTGCCCCAAAAAGATGTGAAACTGTATTTTGAATGAGAATGGGAAAGCCTAAAAACTATATGCTTTCCCTAGATAAAATATAATTATTCTCGGTAGAAGTCATTATATTGTCTTTGTGATGGTACACAAAGGTATAGGTTAGGTCCCTTGATTTCTTGCCTTATCTTATTCCAAAATAGTAATCCAATTTAATCCAACAGATAGGATTCTCTACTGCTTATTTTCATCTTATGCCTGTTATACTGCGTCATCCAAAGCCTGGGCATAAGAACTGGAATCCTGTGAGAAGCACACAGCAGCTGCCTAATAGCTTAAAGAAAGATATAGTAACTAATGGATCCAATGGGGATATTTCAGGCAGGTAGGCTTTACAGAGTGGATGACTAAAGCTGAATGAATAATACTGTTTGCTCTTTTGAAAAGTGGAAAAGATATCCTTTATGATTTTAAGTTGCCAGGATTTTTTACTTTTTAAAAACTTACCCTATGAGAATTATAATGAAGCAGAGCTTCCTCTAAGTTGTTATTTTTCTTAAACCTGAAAAGCTGCACTTTAGACTCGTAGGCATCAAAAATAGTTTAATACCTGTGGTGTTACTAGCTGGATTTTGCAGGCAGCGACCCTGCAGTTTTGCTTATGTTTTCTTGATCTAGAGCCCAGTTTAAGCTGTTGAATGGGGTCTGTGTCTATAATGTTCCCTAAGTGCTATTATGCAAAGAGATTGCTTATTTGAATCATTAATCAGTCTCTGGATGGCTGCAAGTTCCTATATTTCATGGCTGGTTTTCATGATGTGTGTGACCTATTCGTAGCATTGCTCACACTGTACAGGAACAAGACTTATTCTTGTTAAAGCTTTTCTGCTGACTACCTTCCCTAGTATATGCTTAGAAACTCTCCCAAACTCAGAGGACCACTACATGCAAAACTGCTGGAAAGGTTCCTCAGACAAGAAAACCATATTAGTAGCTTAACATTTTCTAGTCAGTTAAAGTGATAGATTGTTGTTTCCTATCAGGATGAGTTCAGTCATCCTTTCAGAACCTGATTACTATATGCCTTGTGAAAAATCCAATTAAAATGAATGTATTAATTAGCAGAAGTTTAATTTTCTTCTTGTCAGAAGATACACTGCAAAGTTGGAATTTTACAGCATCAAAGTTAGAAATAGTCTCCATCTTAAAAGTATTTTGAAAGCTTCTACTTGCTGTCTTCTGCAGTGCTGACACCAGTGGATCAATAGGTTTTTAAAACCAGACAGGAATCACCGTGATAATCTAGTCTGACTTACAAAGTACTAAATATCATCCATCATGGTTTTCCTAAACGGGCATCAAAGTCTGAGCTTCCCCAACTTCTGGTGGCTTAGCTGTTAAAGAGAATGACAGATCTAAAAGAGCTTAGAGGGTTTATCTCACAAGAGCATCTGGAATATCAAATCTTTCTCCAAATACTTTCAAAATCCCATCCCTGTGCTAGTAAGGTTGTTAAGCTCATCTTTTAATTTTTTTTTATTATTTTATTTTTCTTAAAACATTATTTCCTTATTCTCTTCAGTATATCTACCTTCTGGGAAGTGACATATGGGAAATTGCAAGATAGAGCTGGACTACTGAGCTGGGTCACTTTCATAGCCTGAGCTGCAAAATTTGAACATATTTGATATGGGAAGGGTGGACTTATCAGAGCATGCAGACAGCCAGGGGTGCTCCAACATGTGAGCTACCTCCTTCATTGCTTTTGGGGTTGTTAATGTTACAGGACAACTCCTTTAGAGACAATGCTGATAATTATTTCACCATTTCTGAAAGCATGGTAAGAAGAAGAGGAAGGATGACATGAGGACTGATAACCCTTGGTTCACATAAAAGTATGTCTGGGAGAAACAGAGGATTGCCTGAGCATAAACACTGAAATTTAAGTTAAGGTGAACACACACCATGGAGCCTTTGCAGCAGGGAGAAGCAGTGAATGATGCATTTTATATTGTTGAAAAGGGAGCTCTGCAAACAATTTGCATGCCAAGTTTGTAAAAGGAGTACAGCTTTGCTCTCTCTTTCAGCATGACATTTTGGTCTGGTTTGCACTTTCTGTGTGTTGATGTGTAGAATTTGATGAGGGTTTTGGTGGTTTTAATGCTTTTGCTCAATTAATACCACTGCAGAAAATGTACCGCTGCTAATCTAGTGTTGAATAGATTGTTGCTTTAAATATTTTTATTTATGGACTATCCCCTAAAAGAGTATGTGCTTTGAGAATATCTTCCATTTAGGTTTGGATTTTCAAAAGGGTCTTCTGAAAGAAGATCATGTCCTGTCTCATTATATCTTAATTCTAAAGTTCCAAAGTTTAAATTCAAGTTAGGAATCAGTTTTTGCCCTATTGAAGTGTAGTCACCTCTGGCAAAGACCCCATCAGCACAGTGCTATTTGAAGGCTTTTTACTTAGATGTACATCAAGAAAAATCTTTTTCTGTTCTGAGTTCAGCTAATCTATTGTTTTGTATTTCTTTAAAATAAACTGCCTTCATCTCAGTATTGGTCTTCTGCTAGGGAATTCGTGGTGGTTTATGACTTCTCCCAAAAAGGGTACTCACGGTAGAATTAAATCTCAGCAGGAGTAAATTTAATCCTCCTTGATGACTTTTAGTCTGTGGAAACATTATTGCCTGTGTTTGGTTGGTGAGTCTGCCCTTCAGGAGCTGGATGTTCTCCTCTTGCTGCAGTTAACTCATGCAATAGAGACAGCTTTTTTATTCTGCTTCTGTCCCTTGATAATGGCTGTATTGATCTGGCCTGATGTAAGCAAAGGTTCACAGTTCACCAAATGTTGCTAAGGGTACCAGACTATTACTGCCACCAGCAGACACATTCCATCATCCCTCAACCTCAGTGTGTGAAAGCCAGAGCAGCAGGATGCCACATGTTGGTGACTCAGGAAAATGGCATATGTTAGTAGCTGACATATGTCAGACTTGGATGCTTCTATAGTTAGAGTATATTTGTTGTTGCGTTTGTTTTGTCTGCCAAGCAATGCACGAACATTTAAAGGTTAGCCTAATTTTCAGTTGTTTGCAAATGAAAACCACAATGAAAATGCTGTGCAAGAACACCTATGAATTTTGTTTTCAAAGAAGCTGAGCATTCATTTCCTCTTGAAAAAAAATGAAAGTTGCTGAAACTGATCTGAGCCAGGAGTAGGAAGGGTGAAGAAGTGGGCTGACAGGTCTAGGCATATGTGACTTTTATCTTCTTGCTAGCTCAGTTCAACAGGGAATTTTCACTAGAAGGTGAAAGGTAAGAGAAAAAGTTTTGAACCTTAATTCCTGCTTGTAGTAACTCAAAGTAGAACTGTAGAAGTGAGAACTGCTGAATCTTCTAACACTGCTTGGGAAATCTGGCTCTTTGTTTAGAAAACAATTTACCTGATTTTTCTAGCACAAAATTCCAGTTGTCTTTTGGAATAAAAATTATTCTAGCTCTGCAATTGTCTCATTGTGACAGAATAATTTGATGGGTTTTAGACTATTTTTAAAATCAAGAGGCCAGAAACTATTGTTGGGAAGGGGTGGTGGTAGAAGAACAAGACTAGCTATTAGATTGTTGGGGGTTTTTTCCCAGAGTCAAAGGTGGAGGAGAGATTAGCTGATTTTTAAGGGCAAACTGCTTTTTGTTTTATTTTGGAGTGTGAGGGTTTTTTGTTCATTTGTTTTTCTGTTTTCCCTTGAGAGCTGGAAAATGCTGATTGCTTGATCCCATCTCATCTTGGTTCTAGTCTGTTAGTTCCAAAGATCATTCTCCAAGTGGCATGGTTATTTTCTAACAAGATAAGAGGGAGAGAGGCAATGAACTGCTCAGTTGCACTCTAGAGACCCTTGGCAAGTGTGATTTGGAGTGGGTTGGCTAGAGAAATAGTGCAAAGAGGCCTGTCCAACCTAGCATGTTATAGCAAGGGGTTTACATCTGTCATGATAGTGGATTGTTCTTTGGAAAAACAAATATTTAGCAATTATTGGCTGTGTTAGTCAAACTGATATGTAACACTGTTGTATAATAAGGTGGTGTTCTGTGCAGAGTGCTTGCAAATGACTTTGTTGATTTCTGCAGTATTGTAATAGCAAAGGGCAATGAAAATTTATACCATAGCAGACATTGTGATTTTATGTTATTAGTGAAAATAACTTCAAATGCAGTTAGCTAGATCAGAAACACAGAAATTCATCCAAGTGAAATATTATTTTAGCTTTCAGTCTTGTTTTTAGTGCCAGTATGTTTACTGAAGTCAGTGGAAGTTGTATGATTACTGTGGCTGCTTTTAGCCATTCAGATTGATTTATCATCAGAACCCATTAATACCTGTGCACTGAGAGCAGTAACAAAAGTGTATGTGTATGTGTCTATACATATATTACACCTGTAGTATGTTTTATGCATTGTTTTTGTGTTGATGTGTATTTTGCTAAGGTATTTATCTGCATCTCTTCCCTGTGGAGTTCCAAAGTATGATTTGATCTACTTAACGCTGCAGCTCAGAGAGAGACTGAAGCATTTGCAATAAAGCTTGGGAGACATTTACCAGGCTATTACAAAAAGCTGTGGTCTGCACTGCATACCCAGCCCCAAAAAAGCGAAGGAAAAGCTGCCATCTGGCTTTGCAGGCTGGCCAGCATCAAAAGGGTCTGTGTTAATTGGAGCACAGCCCCTCAGTTAGCTGTAGGCATACGTCCTGCAGGAACCCAGGGACCAGCTGGATGACCTGATAGGAATTTGCTTTCTCTAACTTGTGTGATGGAGTGTTCTGCCAGCTTACACCCTCTTTCAGGACCCTGTAGAGGGAATAAAGCTGAACTTTGGCTAACTGGCTCTGTATTTTAACTTTTTTGATAATAAAGTTGATGCCCTCCTGAACCACACTGGGACTTGATGGGGTGTTTTAGAATTTTTATCCTTTAGGCTGGAATTGATAGAATACATTGCAGATAGAAAAGACTGAATTATCCCTCCATAAGTATAGTTTTCACTTAGCTATTTTTTTCTTCAGCCTCATAGAGCAGTTGTAATACTGCATAGGTGTACCTCAAAAAGTTTGCTTAGGGAGTGGTTACATTTCATGATGAGTGGCCAGAGCGAGACTGATTTCCTTTAGGGTGTGCAAATGTTTAATGTCATCCTGAAATCACTACTCTTTCCCTATGTACTCTGAAAATCCCTCAGATCTGTGCTTGGCGGCTGTTTAGAATGAGTGCGAGAGTTCTCAACACCATGCTCTACAGCTTGCACACTTTCCCCTCTGTCTTCAAGGTAGGGACTTGCCTGAGGCCTTGGTTCTTATCTCTGAAGGCCTTCAACTCTTTTGTCCCCAGATAGGGGAGGCATGCACATGCATCTTCCAATGCTGCAGTCTCCCTGTTCCTGGAGACGGCCCTTTCATGCCTTCATCACTTTTTCCTAGCTATGTAATGACCGTGGAAGCAGCCAAAATCTCTAGGAAGGCTGCTAGGAGAAGTCTTCGTGATGAACAGTAGTCTCTGTGGGTGGCTTCTGCCATGGTCTGTAAAATGAGATGTGAGTGGGGAACAACAAATTGGGAGAAAAAATTTTTTCCAAAGGCAACTGTAAATATAGACTTGGTTCTTTATGCCTAAGTATGTTTGGGTCAAATTGCTCTGATTTGGCTGTCTAGAAAGCACTTCTACATACGTACTGGAGCTTTGAAAGACAAACAGCATGATTCGTTTTTGAATATCTGAATACCTGGCCTTCGTTTTTGAATATCTGAAAATTAGGCCACTTTGATTGTCACTTTCATAAACAAAATATCTAGTTCTGATATGCAAGCATTTGGCTACTGTTGTAGCTTTCTCTGAGCTTTATTATTTCAGTGCTGGTAAACTCAATTTAACTTTTCTCTGCCCTCTGAACCACTTATACTTTGTAGTCCATATTTTTATCATGGTGCTACTCAGTCCTTGTTTATTAAAATTAAAGGAGAAGAGGAAGGTAAGACTCAAAATCAGAGTATAAAGTGACATGTTTAAAATCTAAGAATGTGGAAAGGGCCAATTTGGTTGTAACAGTTTGACATCAAAAATATATTTGCAAAAGGAGGATGTTTTTAAATCACCTCCTTTTTTCCTCCCCTCTCATAGTATCTTTAAAAATGCATTTGGTAATGGCCTTAAAGATTGTAGCTTTCAGAAACAAATCTCAGGCAGGGTGTATATGGAAAACCCTTGCCGAAATTTCACTGAAGGTGCAAAAGGACAAATAGCCATAAAAATGAAGACAGAAAGGCAGAGAGAGGATGTTAGCTTTCCACTGAACTTCTTGTACTAGTAGGCATTTTAAAGTCATTTTGAATAACCTCATGGAATATGAAGGAAACAGTTTTACTGTACATTGGGCAATAACTGAGCAGGCTTGACATATTTTGCAAGGTGAGATCCTTGGATGTAATAAAGTGGATGGATTCAGTTTAGTAGCGAAATAAATAACACACAAGTTATTAAATTCCCCATGTTATTCATGACCATATTGCATTAAGCAAAATTTTCCATTCTTAAACTTGTTGCAAGCTGCCATGGAAAACCTAGTATGTCCCAGGGGAGCAATGCAGGAGTCCAGGTATGCCATAGCAGACACGTGACCAGTATGTTTTAAAGCATACAGAGCCTTGCTGATGCATGAAGGTGTTATGCTAAGAGAAGAAAACCTTCTAAGAAATAGTTCATTAGACTTCTCGGGGAGCTGCTGACTGTTCTTATGGTATTATAGGAGGGGGTGAGCAACTTGTCTCCTTTGAAGTCTTGTCCTCCTATCCAATGACCAGCTAAATGAGGAATCTTGAGACAATAAACTCCACCTGGCTATTTTTAAAGGTGCTTCAGAAAGGAAAATGATTTATAAATTTTGCTTGAGGGGCTGCCTGGTGCCAGGTGGCCTTCAGGTATTCAGTCGCCTGGCAGCAGCACTTCACCGCTTGAAAGAATCTTAGAGCTATGTGTGTGGGATAGATAAGGGTACTTGGGAAGAAATGGCATTTATTCTGAATAAAGATGCATCTAAAGCCTCCCTTCTGGAATATAATCCTTGCAGGTATGGGGTTATTTCAATCAACCTTAGAAGACTGCCTCTTAAATCTGGCTGTCATCGAAATGTATTTGCCCACCACAGGGGTACCAGAGCCACAACAAGCTGTGAAGCATGCTGCTATCCCCAGCACCACAAGATGATACGTTGATTCCTGTGTTAAGCTGCCCTCATGGAACCAAAAGAAAATTGGTCAATAAGAATGCCATGGTTGGCTGAGACAATGCAAGGAAAATGAATCACTGTTGTTACCAAACCTGCCTATTTTGTTATCTGGTCAAATTCTGTCCCTTTATTACTGTATTTCAAGTACAACCCTTATAGTTGACACATTTGGGCACAGAGACCATCACAGTTTTCTGCTCTTTCCTTTCTAAGCAATAGACGCTTTACAAGTTAGTTCCTAAGTTTCATGTCCCTCTCTCAATGGGCCAGGCACCAAGTTCACTCACCCAAGATCAGTTTGTAAGCTCTGCTAGCAGGAAGAAGAAGGTGGAGGTGCTCTCATTTTCTTCCCTATGGGGAACATCATTTGGTAAATGAAGGAGCTGACCCCTTTTACTGTGGGTGGTTTACAGGCTTGAAAATTACTTTTTACTGGTGCAACAAATGTTTCACTTTGTGCCAGGAACTGGCCTATCCCTTTGGACATTGAATGAGCAGATGCCTAATTAGCCTGTTATTTACCATGGTTGAGATAGCTGAATTTTGATGAAAGATACTTTACTTTAATCATTGATTCATGACATAGATGCTTATATCATGCATTAGGCTGTTTAACCTTCTGCAAGTATAGTTGCCCCGTGCACCCATTTATAAATAACCTGGCAACTGCTCTGTCTTCCTTCATTCTCTGTGAGGGGGAAGCTTGGAAGCTTCCAAATTGGTCCTCATTGCTGGTAATGTATATATCAAATGCAAGCAGAAGACAGTGAATGGCACCAGGGCACTGTGTCTTAGGCATACTACTAACTTCTAGGCAAGGAAGACATCCCTATACTGGGGTGGGAGAGGATCTGAATCTTGCCTGAGTCTGGAAAGACAAGCTGAGGTACCCCAGAGAACAGGTGTCTCAGGAGATCCCTGTATTTTTAGGGCAGAAGCGCAGCTGTAAACCCAGGAGGAGAACAGTTAGACAGAGATAGGATTGTTCCAGGCTTTCCTTCTTCATCTCCCAGTATGGTTTTTAGACCCTATCACCCTCACTTGCTAATTTTCTTCTCCAGATCAAGTACTGGACAGCCTTGGAGGAGGGACTGTGCTAGTTTGATCGCTGTCACTTTGAGGAAGCTGAATCCCCACATGTCAATAGCTCCCTTCCATGTTCTCTTTCTTCTTCTGACCTCCATTCCTGGGCTGACCGTATTCTGCTATCAGAAGGGATAAGAAGTAAATGAGGAATTTCTGTGTTAGACAAAAGTTCAGCCTTGGCGATGAGCAAGTCTCTGTGCTGGTTGGCTGGGTTCCTCTATGTGGCTTGCAACAGCTCATTCCATGGTGGTTTCACTGGAGGGCTCCTTAACAGTTAACCAAACTTGTTTTAAGCAGGTGCCAAACTTATGTAGAAAGCACAGCAGAACAATTACCTGATGTTTTCTAAAGGCCTGAAACTTTCAAAGAATCATCTTCCTCAATAATCGTAGAATCATAGAATGGCTCAGGTTGGAAGGGACCTTAAATTTTTTATTAAAAAAATAATGACAGACTTCCCTAGATCTGGAATCATTATGGTCAGGAAAAACCTCTCAGAATTCAGGAGAGGATTGTCACAAATATCATCTGAATGGGCAAGGTGTCTGTAGGAAAGCAGACCCTTTTAAAAAAGCCTTTTCAAGTGCATTTTTTATCCAGCTCTTCACACCCATCTCCCCAAGACACTTTGCTCCTGCTTTATCGGTTTCCTGCTGTACATCCAGTGGTTGGAGAAGTGAGGAGCTCAAAGAGGCAGAGTTGTAAAATGAAGCTGGATAAATATTGATTACATTTTAAAATCTGAATAATTGTTGGGTCTGTACTGTTGGGTAGAGAAAAGGAGTTAAAGATTTGCTTTCTCTTTGGTGTGATAAATGGCACATTCTATGTAATACCAATGATGGATGCAGCCTGAAAGGTCAGGGGAATTCCCAGCACAGGGTCTGACCTTTATTTTACTCAGTTCTCCTCACTGAGGTTTAGAATAAATTCACCAGTTAGAAGGAATCTACCACTGGAGGTTTTATCTTTGTTTTTTATTTTTGAATAAGCTTTTTCACTTTAAATTCTTCTCAGGGATTTTTATTTTTTGTGGAGGTTTTTGTTTTGTTTCGTTTGGGGTTGGTGGTTTTTGTGATTTATATTTTTATTTTTGTTTTTAGTAGCAGGAGGAGGTGAGGAGAAAGGAACATTTCTAAACAACATTTGGAAAATTTCAGAGGCCAAACGAAAAGGAGACACTTTCTTTTTTGGAGCTTTGAGATTAGTCATGCTGCTGTCTGTTTTGGAAAAAGTGTTGATATAATAGAGAGCCCAATCTTGTGTTAATATGTATAGACTGATATAGCTTTCTCTATGCTGCAGAAATCCTTCCAACTGTAATAAATTGGAACCCCTTTATTCTGAGAAGAGCAATTATCAGAATGCGGCATATTTCTCCCCCTTCTTTTCACCTAACTTTGTGCACTCTTCTATGTTTTTTTGGGCTTGTGTAAGCCCCCAAATGAAAAGGATTTATTTAGTATTGACTGAAAGTTTGAAAGTGTAATTTAACAGGAATATGTTAAGGGGAAAACTTCCGTTACTATGGATAAGGGATTAGGATCCTAGATTACTTTCCCAGCTAAAACAGAAGAGATGCATTTTCTAAGTGATTGAAAAGTGACACAGAGGAGTTATTTAGGTATGTGCTGTTTCAGGACCATGACCCACTATTTAGTAGCTATGTGGAAATCACTAAGAAGGTACTTGCGGTTCATGATCCTAAATAGGAGGATATGTACTGGTGGAGGATATGATCCCGAAGCTGCTCAGATACTTCTGGAGGCTCTGGTGGGTCCATGCCTTCAGATGTATCCCCTGTGAGCCAGATGAGTCATGTTATCTCAATATTTCTAAGCAGGAAGCTGAATTACAAAGAGACTTAGAAACTGCACTGGATTCTCTGAATATGGATACACAGCAGCAGTTGAAGTCATCAGGAGAGGACAGAAAGGTAGAGTTAAGTTGAAAATGTTGCTTACAAGGAAAACCACTGTAGCTGTGTAGGTTAAACTAAAAGCAGCCCTTTCTCAGGCCAATAAGTGATGCAGGATGGTGCAGAAACTGTCTTCTGCCCTGCATGATATTGCACTGTTCATCAGCAGCTATCTCTGTTCATCACCAGTGATTTCTGTGAATTTGCCTTACAAATACGTAAAACAAGATCTGTTGGACTATACAGGGAAGACTTCTGGGACACGTGAGGGTACTATTGTGGAATGAGGTTTAATGTTATTGTGGCCACCAAGATTTCAGAATACAAAAGAAGCAAGGCTTTTAGGAGGAGAGGTAGTAATTTTTCTTAGCCCATCTGGTATTATTGGACAAGGAGGACAAGTTTTGTCTTTGTTTTGTGACACAGACACTCTGCCAGCAAGTTGCATCTTATGAATCACATCTGGTGCCTGGAGAGCCAGGCTGGATTTTCATCTGGTAAATACAGGTCCAAGAATTCTATCCAAATTATGTGTATGCTGGCTTTACAGCCAGATGTTCACAAAAATTTGTTCAACAGTTTTGGGGCTCACTGAGTATAACTTGCATCTTTTCCACACAGTATGGTGTTTGTGAAATAAGGATGGAGGGACCAGTTTTCTTTTCTGGAAAAGTCCCATAGGTGGCACAGGTGAGGAGCCTGTAACATCTGCTGGACATTGTTGGTTGTTGCCCTCAGACTGGTCCTGATTTATCTGAGAGATCTGTGATTTCTTTGCCTGTCTCACTCCAAGAAGTTTCTAACAATTCAAAGCATCTGAGCATGCTAAACATTCCTAGAAGAACAATCTAGCACTAGTGAGAGTCCTTGCTGGTTTTGAACTGGTTATAATGAAGATTTTTTTTTTTTTTTCATTTAAAATTCAAGATTCTGTAAGTGAATGTTAAATCACTGCATGCTTAGGAGAGCAGATCCTTCAGAAGAAATCCCCACCATAATCCCACTGAAAAGCAGGTATCTGAAAAACAGTGAAAATTGCAGAACCATCTCCTTCCCTTTTCTTTTGATTAATTTCCCATTTATTTTTCAAATTACTCCAGAAATACCTGCATTTCAAAGCTGAAATTTAGGATAGCACTTGCAATGTAGAAGCTTTTGTGTTTCCTAAATTTGAGAGTGTTGCCCAAATTACAGGATGTATTTTTAATGTTAATTTGACTTGTTCAAAAGTTGAAGTAGATTCCCATCTGAGCACTGTTGAAGATATCATCTTCAGTTTGTTCCATTTAACAGACACCATTCACAGAAGACACTTGGTAGACCTATTTAAATAAAAAACTATACTGAAAATATGACAGAAGAAATATGTTTTTTTTAAATCAAATGAATAGGGTTCTACCTTTTGCATATAGCAACTCCTGAAAAGAATTAGCTTTGACCAGTTAATCAGTACTAACATTTATTACTCAAAATGTTATCCCTTTTGATCTGACAGGCTTGTTTGGGGTAATTTGTTAAAGGTGACAAAAAAGCTCATATACCTCTCGTTCATTTTGACCTTTCTTACTATTAGGAAATTAATTTCAGAACTGAAACAAATGTATTAGTGTTGTCATTATTAAAAAAAAAAAAGACAAAAATAAAAGATGAATACCTTGCCTTCAAGCTGTTTCTTCATATTAATCCATCACACAGTAACATGATCGCTTTTTGACACATAACATCTTACCAAGACATCCACAGCAGCTCTTATTAAATACTGCACATAAATTCCAAGTGCTGGAAGTTATTGATAGAAAATGGTGAATAATAAAAAGTATAGATATGGAAACACATGGAGAGGAGAAAGGTTTTCTTTAGTGAAAAGGTTTCTCAGGTCTGGAGGTGTGGTTTTATACTTGTCAAGGGTAAAAACAAGTAAATACTTAGTTTATCCCTTGGTAATGTATTGTTTTGTAACTCACAAAGCAGGTAAATACATCTAATGAGTAGCTTTCTTACTGAGAATTTTTAGGTGATCTTTCTGTTCTGCTCAGTGGAAGCAAGTTTCGATCCAGTCAGATTTCAAGGCCTGGAACTGCATTTTCTTCTTGTTCTAGCAGTGTTTGTTTTCCTTTATTTCATTTTAATATTTACTGCTGTTTACCCATAATTCCTACTACATCCTCCCCCTAAATCGCCTGTAGCTCTTGGAAGCGTGTTGGTAAGGTGCCGTAGTGAATAACAGTCATGAGCAATCCCTTTCATCATTTCCAGTTATATATCAAAGCAAACATTTGAGCTGTATGGACAAATTAAATGATGCACTACTCCAAGATATAAGGAACTACAGACTTGCTAAACACTGGTGGCTGTCAAGCAGAGTCGCTGCGTAATGCTGAATTGCAGTCACAGTTGTTAATGAGGGCTTAAGCCTGGCAGGGTTTGAAGTTCATGTGGAATCTGAATAAACAGTCAAAACATTTGGATGCTTGTTCAGAAGAAATTTTATTTACTCTTACTCTTTGTATTGATATGTCTGTAAATATGGGCTTTACAGCTTTGGAAAACTTCAGCAAGGGTCATGACGTAGACAAGAATGAGAATTACAGTAAGATATTGTTGAGATGCCTTTTTAGTCAATACACTTAGCATGCAATGGGCTCTGGCTTTACAGAGTTACATTCATCATGTAACAATATTATTGAACCTTAGCAGCCTCTTTGATTTGGGAATTCCACCTTTCCAAGGAATCCACTTAATATCTGGATTTTAAGTCTACAGTTCATGGGTAGACTAGAGGAGAAGGATCATGTCAGCTGCATTTTAAATACCATGTGGATAAATCAATCAAGTATTATCACATCAGAACAACACCACCTATTATTTTGCAAAGACGAGTTCAGCAAAGTGCCAGTTGTGCACTGTGGACAGATATGTTTATGCAACTATCAGCAACTGCTGCTTTCCTTTTTCAGAGCTTAAATGGAAGGCATGCTCCTGAAACTAAAGGACACGATTTGTTACTATTGGTGTTGCTGTTTTACTGTACCATGGAGTCAGAGTAAAGAAAATGTTAAGAATGATTTTCAGTGAGAGGTGAAACACAACCTTGGTAAAGGGAGTTACACAGGAATGGAGCATCTCTTTGCACTGGGACATAGCACTAGCAGGGAAGGGTGTCCATGCCAAGGTGTACGTTTCAACTCCCATGATCATCATCATCTTGCTGTTCCACTCTCTTCCCCTTCCTAATAACTTGATGTTGGTCTTTAATCATGAAGTTGTTTGTAGTCATGCAGATGACCTTGAATTCCAAATCCAGTGTCCTGGAAGGAGTGTATGGAGGTGTATATGGTGAGGGAAGATGTTCCTTGTGTTACTTGCTGTTTGCTGGCTGTCTGAAAACATGTCAAATGCAAGTAGTTATGCCAAGGTTTTAAGGGGAAAATGGATCCTGTCCCACTCTTCCCATTCCTATTTCAGACAGTGAACAAGAGATAATGATTTTCCTTTAATGCAATTTGAGGGGCAAAGCTAACTTTTCAGAAATGAGAAAGAACTTTGAAAAGAAGAGATAAAGCCAGAAAGTCCAAAGTGGTGATCAGAAAGAAGGCTTTGTGTAGGGGAAAGACATGATGTCTGCTGGGAAGGAAAGAAAAGACCATGCCCTGGTCTGTCCTTTTGAATCAAAGGCAAGGCTTGGGTAAATGTAGACCATTGCAGCCAGGAATTCTTTCCTGGCTGAGAGCTTCTGTTTACTGAGGACTGGGTTACCTTATTAATTTGATTTCTGGAATTTGAATTTGATTTGAAGTATGAAAAGGAGAGGAAATATCTAAATAAATGTATCAGTGTCTGCAAACTGACTCTCTCTTGCTCTCCTTATATTTCTTGTGTTGTGCTCAGAAGAGCTGAAAGTGGTTTTCTTTGCAGTTTTGTTTTGCTTTGCTTTAAAATATCCTTTCTGGCATGTGAGCCAACAGGGGAAAAATGCAATCCAAGTAAAGGGGAAATTTACAAATTCTACAAATGGACTGAAAAGCTGAGAAAATGGTGATATCTGAAAGCACCATCTCAAACAAAAGTAGAGCATGATGCACATAATACCAGAACACTTTGATTTTATTATTGTTGTTGTTATTGTCCTGGATATATTTACTAAATTGGCTAAATGAAATAACTCAGATTTTGGAGATTTTCTCTCTCTTGTCTCACCTCACTAAATCTGTGTGAATGCTAATAGAAACAGTGAATGGATATAGTGTTGAAAATTCACTGGTGGTTTGCTATGTACGTGAAGACCAAATGCATTGAGCTCTGTGTACTTTCTGGAAGAGACTATCAGGAGAGTTGTGGGTAAACATTGCTTCCTGAAACTAGACCCCGTCGGATCTTCAATCACATTGTCACAATCAGGGAACACACTTGTGAAATGCAGGTAATTGTGAGTCACCTGTACTGGCTTCTGGTAGATTTGTCATTTCTGCAGCAACTTGGAAGACAGAGACAAGAACAATCTGTTAGCTTAGCCAGTCCACCCCCACAGCCAGCCAACTTATTTCTTACCCTACTGCATTGTTTGTTTTTTTTTTTCAAAAACCCACACTTTGTTCTGTTTTAAGAGTTATTTTCTGTACTGTTATGAGGAAACCCACTATCACATTGAAGTTGCATTTACTCAAATACAAAACAATCACAAAGGGACAATTGTGTGCAGCACGTAGAACACTTTGTACTACACACATGAAATTGGCCATATTATAACAATATTAGGAGAGTTCTGGCCCTAGGGTTTTTTTGTTGTTGTTCTTTCTGAGGCTTGTGACATACACACTTAAGATTTTATTTAAATGAATTCTCTATGTAATATTTAGCTTAAAGGCAGTTTAAGGGTTTGGTTTGGTGGGGCAGAAGGACAGAAAAATACATTTTTGTGGAAAGTAGTCCCTTCTAAACAAGATGTATGTTTGTTTGTTTGTTTTCTTGAAAGTCTATGTGCTCTGCTGTAGTCCCTTTTTTAGCTAGAAAAGCTTAGGCAGTAACCCTTCAGATAGCTCCACTCTTTTCTTTTGGAGGATATGGGCTGCTTGCACTTACACCCTCTGTCACAGGCAGAATTCTAGCTGGTTCCAGTAAAAATCTGATGACTATCTTGTTTTCTGCTAGGCTTCCCGTGTGGGTAGGCAGACACACCACTAAAACGTCAGCTGGGCTTGACTCCTCATCCAACTATCTGGTGAGCCACCAATTCAGTGAGTCAGAATAATGAACTGATTGAGAAAAATGATTGATTTTGCAATGCGATCAGTATGCTGCTGAATATCATGAGAAGCATGTGATCATTACAGAGAGTGGTTTGGTTTTATGGATCACTCTGTATTGTTTCTTGGCATCTCAGTTTTCTCCCATCATCACTGAGATACAAAAGGATATTTTGTAGTTTCTTTTCACAAATTTAAAAATACTTAAGCTCAGCAAAACAAGCTATCCCCTTTAATAGGCCACAGATCCATAGTGATAGAGAATAAGTGGAGGACTGAATTGAAACAAATTTCTTTCTCATCAGATCTTCACAGGACAGACACAATTTTTGGAAGATAGCAAGGGGGAGGTTGGTCTCTTCTCCCAGGTAACTAGCAATAAGACAAGAGGAAAAGGCCTCAAGTTGCACTGAGGGAAGTTCAGGTTGTATATTAGGAAAAATTTCTTTACTGAAAGACTGCCTAAGTATTGGAACTGGCTCCCCAGGGAAGTGGAGGAGTCAGCATCCCTGGAGGTGCTCAAAAAACATGTAGATGTAGCACTTTGTGGTATGATTTAGTAGACGTCCCGTTGGGTCAATGACTGGACTTGATGATCTTTGAGGTCTCTTCCAATCTCAATGATTCTGTGAAAAACATGACAGCCCTCTGATCTCAGGAAAGAGTTTGTTGGTAGGGAAAGGTGAAACTGGCAGAAGACATCAGCAAATCACACAAATTAGTTGAGTCCAGTTCAGCTGATGGCCTTTGGCTGGACTTGACCAGCAGGATCATTCCATCTTATCATCTTACAAATAAGCAACACCCCAGTAGACAAACCCCACCTCCTGAAACCGTGCTTACAGCTGGGGCCAGCTGCATCCACAGACATGGAAGAAGTAGGAGCAGGATAAGAACCACTGATGTTCAAGGTAAGGAAGGACAGGTAGCCCAACCTACAAGGCAAGGTTTGGGGCACCTTTCCCTCTGTAGCTTGAATATTAGTGATTCTTGTGCTGATGGTGGCACTACAGGCATGTAATGGGGGACAAGAAGCAGCTGCTATGTTGATGAGGCTCCAAAGTCTGGTCTCTGCAGCTCTGACAGGAGAACTGGCTCTTCATTTATTTTTCTTATCATGGGCTTTTCATCCAACTGCAATCAAGGAGAGTGTGTGTGTGTGTGTGTGTGTGTTAGTCCTTGACATTTATGGACAGGGACTGTGACTTTCTCCCCGTTGCCTCCCTAAATCACTTCTGACTATCCTGGAGAGGAAGAGCCTGACTCAACCCCAAAAATAATCTCTTTCCTGCTTCTTCCACAACAGCACAAAGCTGTGGAGAGTTGAGGTTGGATTCTAGACCCAAGCTCCTTGTTCAGACCCTCTTCATGCTCTATAGAAACAGGATATATTTATTTCCCCAGCTATGCACATATTCTTCATGCAGGTGGTTCCTGTACTTACAATGAGCTGCCAGCCGTGATGCTCAGCCTCCCCAAGCCACAGAAAATTCTAACGGTTCCTTTAAAACATCTGTACAGTGACTTTCCTTTTCCCTTGATCCTGATTCTCGCTGCAGTCTTCCTAACAAGGGAGTTGTTACCCAAAGACTTGTTATCCCTCTCTCTTCTGATGACTCGCCTGACAGCTCTGTCTGTATGTAAATTAACTTTTTGTGTATTTTATTTTTTATCCAGAGGCATCTTGGTTTTGGCAGTCTCATCAAAAAAGCATATTTTGCTCTAAATTACCCCCAGATCCCCAAAATGCCTCCCACATCACACTTAAAAATCATTCTTTCTTCTTCTGATTGGGAATTTCAGCAACACTTAAGTCTTAAAATAAATGGCTTGTTTGTGGTTGAATGCTTCCCCTACATGACACCTTTTTTTATTAATATCTGCACATCTGTTTGTTTAATTATTTGATCTCCTGCATGAGACCAAAAGTCATAATTTTTTAGAATTTCATGTAAGCTGACCAAAGAAAATCTCATTTGGGGTCACAGCAGCTTTCATTCCTTTGCCTTTTGGGCAGCAGGCCAATGTCAGTCACTTATCATAAATAATCAGTTTCATCAGGTTACTGCAGAGATTCAGCCAATTGCAGACATGCAGAGGGTAAATCTGGCCTTAACTCCAGGCTGAAAGTGGCCTTTCAAAACTAATTTGGGGATTTACAAGACGACAGACAGGCTCTCCTTGTGTGCTGAGTCGCCTGCTCCTTGTTGTTGCTGGTTGGGTATTTTTTTTAATTGCCTAGTTAATATAATCTGACACACTTCTAATGGCCCGCTGGTGAGTTCAATAGGGGAGTCGTTTTCATCAGGTGTTGGTAATAGGGTAAAGGAGCTTGGTTTAAAACCTGTTAAAGATGCAGCAATCTTTTTTAAAAGCTCACTGTTAGCAGCTCTTCTGGAGCCTCTGCTAAAGGATATTAATGTCAGGAGTTGCTTTGCTACCAGAGGCTCAAGCTGAGTTTTGCCCTGCTCTTGTGTACATTTGGTAAGTAGGAAATTGCCAGTCCTTGTGACAAATCCTGGAGTGGAGCTTTGGGATGCAGAATTTGTGGCTGAGTCTGGGGCAGAATAAACTGGGCCCTGGGAGGAAACCCCTGCTGAGTGTCGTAGAAACACCAAAGGGCTTAGTGTGTGAAGTCCAGGTCATGTCTGAGAGCAGGGGCAGAACTGTTCCCGGCTATGTGTCTGGGAAGAGATTGTTCAGGGAAGAAAACTCCATTTTTTAGAGAGCATGCAGGAGGTGAAAGAATCACTGGAAAGCCATAGGCTGTGTGTTTGGAAGGTTATGTAGGAACTAACCAAGCATGCTGTGTCCTTCTGAGCCTGAGTTGAGTATTGTGTCCTGTGCTATGACCATTTAAAGTATTGAAATGTTTGATATTTCTCTTGACAGAGTATGATCTATTTCAAAACTGCTGCAAAGAAATGACCACTTTTAAATTCCTCAAACTGCCCTAGCAGCCACTATTGGCTCTATTTCTCATTAAGTTGGAACTTGTAATGATGAGGTGAAAAGTATAAAGTCACAGTGAAAAGGAAAAGGTTTTTTAGGCTAAGGTTTCCTGCTGAAATGTGTTTCTTCTTCCCAAATATTAGACAGACTGCTAGACCTGAGGAGGTTTTTCATTTGTGTACACTTAATTTCCTGTTCTATATTTTGCCTGAATTCATACTGTGGTTTTGCTTAAGAAATTTAAGCATTTGTTGAAATTTCTTCTGCTTGACAGTCCTATTTTGGAGCAAGAACCTGCAATAATTCTTCCTTGCCCCTTGCTGTGAACTTGCCTTCTCATGTACCTGAAGGGAGGCAAACATAGCGAGCTGTCAGCCTTTCTTTCCCTTTGCAAATAGGGATGGATCAAAGCTGTGGGTTAATTTAGTTTCAAAATATATACAGTTTGGATACAAGCTGAAACTTCAACTTTGAAGGACAAGCTTACTTCTAATTGCAAACCACTCCAGCTTTATTGAGTTAGTCATTGTTATTTCATCAGCCCCTTTTGATTTTCATGGTTTCTTGGCACATGTTAATAACTGAACCACTGTCTGTGCTCTCTGACCCATGTTATACCTTTGTTACACAGTCTCTATTTTTTCTGCCTGAGGGTCTTTGATTGACATCATGAGCTAAGGGACCCATATCATCAAGTATGATGTGAAGTTTAGCCCTCTGGATTTTAACTGGAGAAGGACCACAGATACCGCACAAAGTTTTAGCCACGTAACAATCTGGCAGGAGAGAGAAGAGAAAAAGTCAGGACTCCAGCTTTCAAATGGTAGAAAGAGAGAGGGCATTTTGAGTGTTTTTTCTGCGCAGCTGTGTGTGTTTGCCTGCCATGTCCAGTCATCCTCCTGCCACAGCAACAGGCTTGATGCACAGAGCACCAAAGCAATACTGTTTTCATTTTGTGAGAGGTCCAGGCTGCGGGCAACCCCTAAAGAAGCTTGTGCACATAGTGAGCTGTAGGATTGCCCCATCTGTTCTGGGACAGTCAAGGTCCAAGGACAAAGCTACCAGTTTTCCAGGCTATTGAGAGTGCATTACTTTCCTCTTTTGTTTTGTGTTGTGGCTGAGATGGTAAAGCCTTGCTTGTGCCCTCATATCACGTTGCTATCCCTTTTATTTTCTTTGTGATCACTGCTAGAAATTTTGTCCGATTAGACGAAACTTTTACCTCTATTAAGCCCCCGAATCTCCATCAAGCGTCTGATAGACTGGGCCCTAACGGCAGCCGCTTTACTTCTTTTCAGGCATCATCCATCAGGCTGACAGTGACTGCCGATGGGCCAGTCATATTGTCTATATTTCATACACAAACATCAGGCCTGCTGACAGCACTTTGCACACTCGGAAATTGCTTTTGCTGTGAGCTGAATTTCAACTAGAGCTTTTTTGCTGGCTCCATCTCTCAGTGTTTATGACCCTCAGGAGCAGAGGAACTGCTGTGAATAGATAATGCTGAAAGCACTCTTGTAGCACAGAAGGTTTCATGTCTGAAGTATTTAATGTTTACAGCAAATTTGGTGTTTGTTAATTTGCATTTTTATTCTTTCCTTAAAGAACGGTCACCTTATTTTTCTGCTTGTCCTTTGTAAAGATGTGTGGCAATTTGTGCTGGGGAGACAGTGCTGATGGGATGGGGGGGAAGAGGAGAGGAGGTACTAAGGGCTGGGAGGAAGGCTGCGTAGAGCTACAAAATGTTCCATGACTTGGGCAACAATTCTGAATAATGCTGCTTCAGACGATGGGAAAGAAAAGGCTTCCAAGCAGCATGGAGCTACCCCTTTAAGTCAGAATAATTTTGATAGATAACCCATCATCAGCTTAAAAATCAAGTACATTAGCATATAGGAAAAAGACTGTAACCTAGAAGGAATCGTATCTGTTCTTTCTTATTGGAGAGCAGATAAACTGTTTTCATTACTGGAAAGGACAGCACCTCTCTGCTAATAATACACACCTCCCAGCAGCTGAAGTGGCTTTCTTGTTGGTATAGAAATACTTCTGCTGGAACATAATTATTATGTTTGTACGTATGCGAGTTTGAATTCGGATTGATACACAGGGACTGTGAGTTTGTGGGTAGGCCTGAGTCTTTGTCCTTACTGCTGTGGATGTTTTTACAGACAGAAACGTGATGGTGTCCACCTCTGCATTTGTTTCCAGCTATCCTTGAGAAAGTGGGTGCAGGAGTTTCAGATGAACTATGGAGGTCACACAGATTAACCTAACCCTACCAAATATTCCCCAGGCAATCAGAGTGCTATGGCTGGTCAGGAGGTTTTATAAGGACTGTAAAGCATGTACAGAGATGTGCCTGTAAAACCCTCTCTTACCTGAGAGCTCAATGAGCCATCAAATTCAGGAAAAGAGCAGCCATTGCTTGGGTAAATGTAATGTTAAATGTCCCAAAATTAAACTCCAAGCTAGTATATTTTGATGTGCAGCTAGAGTAACCTATGTTCAAGTAACATGAAAGAGAAATTGTCAGAGTAAAAATCCTGTTAACGGGGAAAAAAAACAAAACAACAACCCTCAAACTTTTCCCTTGGTATCAGGAACAGCTTACTATATATGGTTGAAACAGAAAGATTTTTGAAGTGTTATTTTTTCAGTTGTTTTAATGCTTTGTTGGGCTTTTTTTTTCCTTTGGTGATTTTTTTCAGCTTGGAGAGAGCTCAAGACTTGACTAGTTGCTTTCTCTGCATACGTGTGGTAGATTTTATTGTCATACTCTAGCTCAGTGGTCTTCTGTCTGGGTTGCAAGCTATAAAGGGTGGCATTTAATCTCTGTTCTTTTTTGGCAGGCCAGACTGACATTTGTGTTAGTGACTTTTGGTGATGGCGTTGTTTTGGGGTTTTTTTCCCCTACCCTTTTACACTTTGATTTTTAAATGGAAACTGAAGGTTGTACCTATAACTTCCTGACAGGGTTAAAGAATGACACTTGTATTTCAAAAATAATTTGGCTGTATGAAAACTGTGGGGCAAAACTGATTTTCCAGAGACAGCATTTTATTGATGATACGTTGTATGACCTTTTGCAGCATTATTGTTGAGATATGGGAATGGGAGTATTTCCTGCACTGATTTAACCTAAGGTACAAAACATTAAATACAAAGTAAGAGTGGTTTCTTAGCACATTTTAAAAAAGCAGGTTATCTCAATGCTCCTATTACAATAACTCTTGTGCTTCCATCCTGAAGCACAATGAAAGGGAGTTGTGTTTAGGTCTGCATAATTGCAGGTTATTTGTAGTACAGCATCTCCTGGAAGCTCCTGTTCTGATCAGCATCCCATTGAATTTTCACTACTATACATGATGACAAAGCGTCTTCCACAAGAGGTGGTGATTTATGAAGATTAGACAGACTGACATTCTGCTGTCTCCATTACAAGACTGAGAGCTAAGAGGAGCTGAATGACTTGTTGAAGGTCAAATTCAAAGCCCATGTCAGAACTGAGAAATCCATGCACATATCATTAAATTATATGGAAGCTTCCTGCCTCTTCTGTTTCTGCTGGCTTGGGAACAGTACACGCAGGGCTTTCTGAAGCTAGCATTGTAGCAGAAGTATTAGGGAACAGCAGTCTTCAATGTATGATAAATGAGCACAATGACTTGGGAACCAATCACAGAAATCCACGAAATATCAAAGCACTGGGAGGTATGCTCCCAGGCAGCTGATGCTGCTTCCTTATATCCAGGCAAGTGGAATAATGCCAAAATTACGCATTCTTATTGGAATACTTCTTTATAGCTCTACACCAAAGTGAAGGAAGCAAGGTTCATAGTGTAAAAGTGCAACAAATAGCAAGGATGTATAACAGTTTCCCTCAAAAAGCTAACTTCCTTCTCCTTTGCCCGCATTCGTTAGTGGTAGAAAATGGACTCAGCTATGAAGGCTTCCTCTCTCCCTTAAATTAGGTACTTATCCAGAAGTAGGATAGGCAGACATTAGTAGCCTTCTATTTCCACATCATATTTGCAGTTACAACCTCCACCTTTGGTCTATTTGAAAATGTGCTTCTACAGAAAAAAAATAGATTGTGTTTCAGTACCTGGGGCCTCTACCTACCACATCAAAACAAACAAGAGCAGCAGCATAATGGACAGAAATTGAAAGTGTTGGTTGACTTTTTCTAACATCCTGCATGACCTTGGGCAAGTTGTTTTACCTCAGGGCTTCAGTTTGCCAAGCTGCAATGTGACACTGATAACTTCAAGTTAATTGGTGATGTGTTTTATGACCTGCAGAAGATTAAGAATCCTTATAGGGGGCACAGGCATATAGAGCAGCAGCCACTATATATTGAGACTTGTTCCATTAGGAACACGGAAATTGTGGCTGTAACACATGAAACAGTAGATTAATAGATTGGGAATCTACCATGGGATCATCTCTGTGGTTTCACTACAGGAAAGCTGACAGTGTTCCTGAGCTTTATTTAGCTACAGTATGAAGGAAGAGGAAGGATGTGCAGCTATTGTACAGTGTTATGTTATGATGGGCTTGACTAAGGACAAGAAGAATGCAACCACTTAACTCTTCTTCCCTTTGATAAATCTGCACATAGTTGTGCAGCAGTGAAATAAGTGTTTGATGGTGATTTTTGTCAGCTTCCTAGATCCTTATAGAGCCATAGGTGAGTTTTAGGAGTCATGGAGATTATCTACCATAAAAACAGACTATCTACCATACTAGGCAGCATCATAGTTGAAGGCAAGAAAATATCCTCCAAATCTCCCTTGATATACAGGATGTGTGTCAGGTTCCACCTTGACAGGGAACCCTTCTAGGTATTGATGGAAGGAAGGGACACAGTCAAGAAGCTACTCAAACTGTCTTTTCTCTCTGATCATATTAGCCATTGGGAAGCCAATTTTGTGCTGCTTAGAGCTGAGCTGATGATCACAGCTTTATTTTCTGAACAAGCAGAAACTACTTTGAGGGGATTTCCCCCCTTTCTTGGTATTTGAAAACTATTTTCCCAGGCCCTGCTTTCATAATACGGGTATCTATAATATATAATATCAGCAAGTCTTACACAAACTGTTTTGTTTAGGAATACTGGAACTGTCTCCCTTTCTCCTCTACAAATGTATGTGTACATACATTTAATCTTTAACATTAAAAATAACATTTTAAATCTCCTGAGAAGAATTCGGTGATCCTTTTAGGTAGTTCACTGCAACACTTCTATTTTAGTTCAGTAATTTTTAATTAGCTAAGATTGCTTAGGAAATAGATGTAGGAATCTTTTTTCATGTAGGTAAAAAGTCAGAATTTAATTTCATGTCAAAGGGGAAGCAAATTTTGCCTCATCATTACTAATCTTTCTATTTTCTTGACAATTCTATAAAATATGACAATAAGTTTGTTCTGGAAGGGAGATCTTAAAGGTGTGTAATTCCCATGATTTGTTCCCCTGAAGCATTCCTGGTTATTGATACATTCTGTCAGCTAAGATTTACATCATTGATTAGTGTGATTTAGAGTGTCATGGCGTCATGTTCCTCCAGCCTTTCTAGCAAAGTAAGCAATTTAAAGTCATTGCATGTGATACTAGATTTCAAACCAGTAATTCAGCTGCAATGCTATGTTTGATCCAGTGTTTACTGCCTACCTACTATAACAACTAACAGTTTATAAACTTAGAGTTTCAAATGATGAGAGCTTTAGAAACTCATATAACAATAATGAAGAAATAGTGTGTGAGTGCCTGTGATTTTTTTTTTTTTCTTGCAGTTTTCCTCAACATGCTCAGGTATTTGGCAGATATTGGGAATGTTCACAGATGTGTGCCAAACCCATGAAGTTCAGTTTTCACACTTAGTCAAGGCAGAGACAGTTCACAGTTGGAGGGTTGGTTTATGTCTGTCTCCCAGATAATTTTATATATCTGAATATCTGCCTGTCTGCAGTATACCTCTGCTCCAAGTATGACACACAACTGCATTTTTTTAATTTCCTTCAAGCATCATAGTTATTTAGATTATCACTGGATGTTGTATTGTCTAGGGTTTAACAGTGCCACAAATTGTCATAGTCAGAAAGAGCATACTGGATTGGATAGACTTCAGGTTAGACTATATCAAGCAGTCTGTGAATTCCTAACTGTGTCCAGGATCTCTCTAATTCTGATACTGGACTCATATTTTCATAGCTCTGAATTTTCATAGTGGAAGTTGTTCAAAGGTTGTCTCAGCTGGAGCTATGCACTGAGTTATCCGATATTACATTACCACTCTTCTCAGAGAACTAAAATTTCCCCAGGTCCTTTCATGCAGCCTATCTGTAACATACCTGTTGACATGAAAACAGAAGTTTAAAAAGAATGTAATTCATAAGAAAAGTCTAATTATTTGTGACATTTCATCCATCATGTCCTAAACTTCTCCAGAGGAAACGAGTAACATTTCGTCTCCTTGACAGCCAACAACACACTGACGAACTGAAAAATGTTCTGCTATATTTCAGACTGTAGCATTTATGAGTAAAGAGCAAGTGCAAAATAAATAGCAAGTGTAAAGAGCAGAAACCCACATAAGTAGGGGGCAGAAGCTTGGAGAGCTTTCTAAAAGTTTTCTCTTGGGTTAAAAACCAAAACAATCCTTCAAAAATAACCAGAATATTTCAGGGTAAGCCATCTGGATGGAAGCTATAGCAATAACACTCAGCCCAATCTGCATTGATGTTCCTAACCAGTTCTGTGAGATGCCTTGGGTAAATGTGGCAGCATAGTGCAGTCTAAGGAGAGCTACAGGGCGCAGATGAAGACAGGTTGGGAACAGCTTTTTAGGATATCCCCCAACCCTTCAAGACTGCCATAGGGCTGCTTCTATGGAGAAGCAGAGCAAGACTATGAAGTCTGCCCTCCTGATTTTTTTTTTTTTGAAGATGATACATAAGCACCTGCATACCAAAATTGATTTTGCTTCTGAATGCTCTATTACCTTGCTTCTGAATGACAGTTGATAATTCCCCACACTGACATTCTGTGTCTCGTTACTATTAGGCTTCAGTCAGGTTTTGGTGACCATTTCTTTATGGATGACCCATGTCTTTCTACATGGCACTTGTAGTCCTACATCTAGATGCCTCTGCTCCAGAAACTGTATGTCTCTCCCACTTCAGGAAAGAGAGAATCTCTGTTAGTAATCCAGATTCCTATAGACATTTGGATATTTAACTCCCGCTGTTTTCCTGGGTAGTCAGAGATCTCATGCCTGTGAAACATGCTGTTTCCATCCGTTGATGGAGTGTGAAGGTCATCGGCGTTGGGATGCACATACAGCTCTTCATCTGTCTTTCAGACCCTTATTGGTATCCTGTTGGCAGATCTCATGCTCTTCAAACTGTGTCATTTAAACAAACATTTAAACAAAGAAAAGTGCCGCATCCCAAAGTAGGGAATCAATCAAATCTTCCATCTGGAAAGTCTAATGAAGCATAATAATGAGTTGGAGAATTTTGAAGTCATTTGGATGTTCTTTCTTTTCTGTTCTCTAGATATAGAAGAAACCTTACATGCAGAAGATATAGCACAGTGTTTCTCTTTTTAAGTCTAAAAGCCTGTGATTGTACTTTGAGGAGAATACGAGTTTATGTAGCCATTCCTAATCTCTCACAGGGTGGAGGCTCTTTCATTTCCATTCTTTTTCTTCTCTTTCCTTTTCTGTTATGCACACACAAAACCTCAGGAGTACATCATGAGCCAAGCTGTATTTTCTGTTTATTGCCACCAGGTTAATAACAGTAATGGTGCGAGGAGAAAATGAAGTGTTATGTAAAATCCTGCATTGCAGATTTTGGTGCTGATGCAAAGAGCTCAATAAAGTGTAACACTTTAATCATGGAGATAAAAATCACATAGCAGCTTCACAGTCTTCCAAGATGCAGAGCCTTAAGATGAAATAGAAGTGGGAGAGAACGAGAAACTGACAATATTATTGAGTCCCAGGAAAGTTAGGGAAGAAAATAAGCCACTTTTCTTGATTCAGTTTTTGCATTCACAAGATAAACACTTGAATATGTGTGTATATGAATTTCTTGGTATTAGAGAGAGCAAAATGCCACAGCCTTATACACAACACGGTGACATTTACAGGAACCTGGAAACCTTGCAGGGGGGGCGGGAAGGCAAATAACTACACCCTTACAAATACAAAACAAAAAAAAAAATCAACAAACAAATGAATTCCATACCGAGAAAGCCCCAAAATGAAAATAAAAAAATAGCCACCACCAGAACTGCTTCCTACTATGATATGAAGGTACTGGGTTTTTTTCAGTAGGCAAGCAGCCCAGCACATTTTTAGCTATGGTGGTCTTGAGTACAAATTCAGCATGCTAACAGAGAAGAGGACTCAGTTTTGGGTGGTGCTCATACTATGCATCTCTTCACTGTTACTGAGCTTTGTGTCTCTGCTTCTCATCCATAATAAGATTACAGTCCTGTCAAATGACTGCACATAAAATTATAGATTGCTGCCTTGTAGGGTTATTTTGAGGGAGGCCTGCAGGAGGAGGAGGAGTTATGTGAAGAAGATCTCTCCTGTGCAGGGAAATCTGTGGATGTAATAACATGAAGCACCACGCTAAAAAGTTGCATCAATGACAACGACTATATATCTTTGAGCTGGACCAGCCACTGTGATGCACTTCAGTGCAGTTGTGTGCCAAGGGTTTTTTTCTTTGAAAAATGTTTTCAAAAGAGTCTCTTGCCCCACAACTTGGCTGTTGAAAATAATATAAGAATATTTTTTGTTGGAACAAACAACAGCAGTGGAAATACCTAGTTGAAGGCCAAGAAGAATGCCTCTGTTGACTCTAGAGAAACATCACATAGCTTTGCTTTCCTGGTATCTGGAAACAGAGTAGCTGAATACATAAAGGGAATCTGCGTTGCAGAGTTCAGCGACCATCCAGCCACCTCAGATGTTTCTTCTATGCCAACAGAGAAGCCATTCCAGAAAGTTTATGTAGTTCAGTTTTAGTTGGTGTCTGTGTCCTTGGGGATCAGTTGGAAGGAGCACAGCAACCTGCTGAGCTGTCTACTGTTTGGACAAGAAGAAGGAAAGGGGCAGTTCCCCAGCTTTATTGTGGGGTTTCTGTTGGCCCTGTTCTGCCCTAGTGCTTAGAGGTTCGCAGTCAGCTAGCATGGCAGTTTTCAATCTGTTGCATAGCTATCCCCTTGGGTAAGATTCAAGGTTAATTCAAGGGCATGCTAAACCTTTCTGAGGCTTGAAGTTAACCCAGAAACTTTAATGTTTCCACCAGCTGTGATAACTATATGCCTAAGTTTGGAGCCACTGACTGAAAAACTCCTATGGAGACAAAATCAGGCATCATATGTATTAGTGGCTTTTGGTATCTGATAAACTCTGCCATCACTGCTTACCCATGATATGCCCATCATAAGGAGTGCCTGATTACATGGCTGACTTAATCTGTGTGGCATGAAAGCTGACATTTTATATTACTTTATATCCTCTTGTCCAGCTGAGTTCACTTGTGTGAAATTAGCAGATGTCAGATTTGGACATTATAGGCAGAGGTGTCACAAGAAATGTGTATAAATAAACCAACCCTTGTGCAGTATTGTTAGAACAGGTCATGGTAGGAGATGGTAAAGAAAGGGAACGTTTCAGGATTCAGGACCCTGTAATATTTTCTTGGCAGATTTTCATGGAAGCTGAGGAGTGAACCAAGCTGATATCACTTTGGAAGCTAAATCTTATCCTAAGGATTATATGAAGTATAAACCTGCTGCTTCTTTGCTGAGATATGTCTGTGTCCATGAACAGCATCTATTTCCCCATGTTGTGTGAAAACTTCCATTACAGCAGCATGGAATTCTCAACGTTATCTTAGTTTTATATTTCATATTTGGGGCACAGGACCAGGTAGGCTTTAATTACTAACATTTCTTGAAAGACAGCATACCTGCTAGTCTTGAGCTCATCCATAAAATTGAAGGGACAGTGGTTCTGGGAAAACTGCCACATTGTGTCAACAGGCGTTGTTTGCTTTTGAAGATTGCAGGCAAATGTATGGATTTGAAGGGCTGCCTTTTTAAGGACAGAAACAAACAAAACCAAGGCACTGCAGACGTCAGAAACAAACATCTGTGCAGGTTGTGTTTTTCAAAGCAGGCCTTTGCCTGGATGGGAAGTTCATCTAGCGTCTCTGCTCATATGCCTGGGTGTTCTCCCAGTTGAAGCCAGAGACCATGGGAGGAAAGCACCTTCCTTGGCTTCACATGCCATATCTATGACTGGAAAGGGGTAGGGTCGTATCACAAAACACAGCTGGCCCACAAGGATGGACAAAGCTGTAGAGATGTGAATCTGGGAAAGGAAGCATTGACCATCTATTTCTTGAGCCTACTCCTCAGACCAGTCTTGATTGCTACCAGATAGTACTCAAGTCTCAGATGCAACCATTTTTCCCTAAAAACAGGAACAAGCTGAGAGATAGGTTCTTCACATGTTGTTATGACTGTCCTGCTGAGTCATTTAAAACTTTGTTCATGGCAGGATAAGGCTTAAATTGAGAATCCATTGCTTAAAATATTCACATTCTCTTGTATTTTTCTTTTCCTTTGCCTGTAGAGGTGTGGCACTTAGGAACATGTTTTAGTGGCATGGTAGTGATAAATTGACAGTTGGACTTGTTGGTCTTAGAGGTCTCTTCCAATCTTAAAGATTCTGTGATTCTCAGAGTTGGGGAGGGGGGAAAGAGAGGACAATTTATGAACAGCTCAACCAGCTGATTGGACTGGAAAAAAGACAACTCTCCAAATATTTAGATTAATATTTTTTTGCCCAGATGGATTGGTTCTCTAGGTCACGATGTGGACTTAAAGAAAACTGTGCTAGCTTTTGCTGTCACAGGGTCCTGACAATAAATGGTGACCCATCTGTGAGAGAAGTGGTAAAGGATGGAGTTTTTGAGGCTGTCCTTGTTGCCAGAGTCATGCATCTGAAAACAGGACCAGTTCACAATAGGGCTGTGCACCTTGTGAAGGAAAGGGTTGCCAGTGGGGGTGTGAATGCACTGCAATTAATTAATGCAGGTAATGCTTTCAAGCTGGGAAGTGCTAGAACAACTAGCACCATTTGTTGTAGAAGCAATAGAGACTTTTGCCATTTGTGAAGGTGGCAAAAAGAGGAATTCAGCAAAGACAGAGATTAACGTAATGATGGGTGAACACTAGAATACACTCTCAGATACTAATTAGCGATTGGGATAGCTTCTAGTCCTGGAAGACTAGAAACACTATGTGTTTACAACTTAAAACAAAAAAAAAAAGTCAGAAAAAGAGTGAGTCAGTAATTTCCTAGTGTGCTGAATACATAGTGATAGTGCTTTTACCTCCCAGGTGCCTAGGTTTTGTTTGTGTGCCTTTTCCAAACATTTATTACTGTTTTCTCTGCTTATAAAATACAGCCAGGTTATTTTATTGGGGGGTTAGGGGTTTGGGAGGTTTTTTTGTATGGTTTTCACTCAATATAACATGAGAGACTGTCAACATAAAATTCTACAAAGTGCTGGCTGGATCTGTGGTTAACCCTTGTTTTAAAAAATACAAGGTTATTTTTTGTCTGTGTCCTTTAATACTATGGGTCATCTGCATGTCAGAAAAAGCCCGTGAGAGGCAATCCAACCCAGAATTGAATGAGCTGCTATGGTGCATCATCTGATATTCTTGGTGTGCTTCCATGAAACAAAGTAGTTAAAAATGTTGCTATACCTTTCCATGGACTAGGGTGGCATTCTTTGTGCAGGTTGCTTGCAAGTGTACTTGTTTGATAGACTCCCTGGTGAGAATCATTGAACGTTTTCCTTGCTAGGAAGAAAATGAGGTGGGGAAAAAAAAATAGAGTAGTTGAGACAGGTTTTAAGGGTCATCAAAGTATTTGCTTCCACTTCTATCGTCTTATAATACTTTAATTCTGTGCAATTACGGACTAGTTTTAAGTCCTCCCCTTTTCTCTTACAAGCAGGCCACCTCACATTTTAAATGTCTGCAGTAGTTCCTGCAATGAAACCAGGGCTATTGTAGCACTGAAATCTCTAAAACTGCAGTGACTTTCAGTTGGATAGTGATCCACTGTATATCTGGAAATGTAGCTGTTGCCCTCAGGGAGCTGTATTTGTCATAATTTCCTCCTTGGGAGCAAGGCACAATGAAATCACAGCTTCTCCTGGTCTCAGCTGTTGAGAAAATCCCTGACAGGCCTAATAGACAGTGCTCTTTTCCCTTGATCAGCTGGGCTTTGGTCATCGCTGAGTTGAACATTGTTCACTAAATGAATAGCTCCCAGAATGTAAACTTCACCTGTTATCCTTCCATTTAGGAAAATTGAGAGTTTTAGTCTTTTGTACTCTGTATTCAAGAGATGAGAGGGGGAAAAAAGCCACCTAAAAACCTCCATTTAAATGTAAATTTTGACTTTTCACATCTGACAAAATAGGGTGTTTGTTTTTATAAACAATACATATAAATAAATCCATGGAATTGAAAGAACAAAACCCCTCTCTTGTTGATATATTCTCCACATAGTAATCTTTGCTCTCATCATGTTACGTATTTTTCTGTTTCTTTTTACCTTAAAACTAATTTTACTGCAAAAACAAGAACAGGAGATCATTAGGAGGAAATATTCTGGTGCTGGCTTATTCAGAGAAAACATGCCATCTGCCTAATGTGTTTCATCTTGTGTCAGTCTAAGATGCGTTGTTTGGGTTTAACATGCCAGTCACTAGCCTAGAAAGAGTGCAGGCAGCAGCTCTGACACATATGCTTGGTTAAGCTTGGTTAACAACGCTTGGTTAAGCATTGGAACAGGCTTCCCAGGGAAGAGGTGGAGTCACCATCCCTGGAGGTGTTCAAAAAACACGTTAGATGTGGCACTTTGCAACATGGTTTTTTGGGCATGGTGGACTAGGGTCAACTGTTGGACTTGAAGACCTTAGAGATCTTTCCCAAGCTAAACTATTCTCTGGTTCTATATCCTGGCTAGGGTTCTAAACCCTTTCTGCTTTCCAGAGACCACACTGCCTATGAAATAGGCCGAGATTTTGGGCAGAGGTTACAGTTTTCATAATCTACACTGTTGTCACATTGGAGTCTGAGAGGCATTTGTGCAATGAACTGAAGTGGTTTGGGATATATTTTGTCTTCACAACATCACACTGTTAAGAAGCAAGAGCAAAGACCTAGCCTGAAAATGAGTTATTTCGAAGAAATCTGGCTGGTAAGTCTGAGGGGTCAGCAGCTGAGGTGGTTGGTGGCAGTGTCTCCCCAATGGCAACAGCACAGTACAAGCTCCACTCTTCTTTACTGTGTTAGGGAAGGGATGAAGGAGTCATTTGGCATAGCATAACAGAGAGGCAAACACTTGAATCCCAAAAGGAGAATAGTCATACAGTGGAGCCCTCCTTCCTCCGAACTGGCAGGTCTCTTCTGTCTATTTGTCTGTTGGTGGATCAGAATGAGCTCAGCATCTGTCCTTGTTCTGCCGTGCAGTGTGGAGTCAGCTGCCTGCAGGGATGGGGCACATTTTGGGGTTCAGCACTGTGATCAGGACCCATCAATGGGGAGGTTTCAGAAATGAGGCCTTCTTTATCAGTTGTTTCCACTTTCAGTTACAGAATTCTTGCCTGACAAATAGATGGTACATGTCTCAGATGGATAAATGCATCTGGACATATTTTGTTAATGCTGTGTGTAATAAAGACTTTAGCTTATTTTTTTATTAAGAAAAGAAGTTGGCAGACAGCTTTAAATGTCTGCCTAAGGACAAAATGAACTGAGTTTTGTAGATAGTTGCTTTTTTTCTTAATAAATAAATAAATGGAAAGATTTTTATGTTGATAATAAAAATAACTAATGCAGAGCTTTTTCAACTAGTGCCTGAAGACATGGACAGATGTGGGATTTTGAAGGGATAAAGAATTGAAATCTGTTGGCAGGTAGTTGCTATAAAAATGACTATACTTCCTGCCTCTTATTACAGACCAACATTCAACAAATGAAGAGTCTCTGAGAAAGCTAATGATGACAGGATCAGGTTCCAACCACCAGAGATAGCAGAAACCTCCTCCCTTCAGAGAAATGTAAAGTTAAAGGAAAGTGGTTGGGAAAGCTGGGAGCTTTATTAAAGTATACTTCTGGACTTTCTCCAGCTTACAATGTGATGCGTGGGAGTGAGGAGGAGAGGAAACAGCCAGGGAAACTATGAAGAAAGAGCACAAGTTCACCAAAAGTTTGGTTTGCCCATAAGTTGTCTCCCAAAGTTTTGAGCAATCTCTTTCTGCCTCCAGAGAACTTTCACTACTCTGCTGTTGTATGTAGTTGGTATCTATCTTGCTGTGCAGTCCATTGTTGGAATAAGGAGGTAAAATATAGATGTGGACGGACATGGTTTAGTGAGTATGGTGGTGATAGGTTAACAGTTGGACTTAATGATCTTAAAAGTCGCTTCCATCCTTAATGATTCTGTGATTCTCACTTTCACCCTTCCAATTCTCTCCCCCATTCCACTGAGGAGGGAAGGAGTGAGTGACCATGTGGGGCTTAGCTGCCTACCAAGGTTAAATCACAATTGCTCTGCAATGCAGCCACTCTGTAGGGCCAATCTTCTGAAGCAGTCAGTAACATGTATCCTAGAACAGTCTAGCCACTCTAGCATATGGTAACTAAACCTGAAAACAGCAAGTGGACTATGAGGGTTGAGGCAGTGTTTAGGAGTGCAAAGATCAAATGTCTATTTAATATACCTACAGTTCAGAGCAAATTGTTTTGCTGTCCATTACAGACAGCTGTAAAAGTTGTAGGGAAAGTTGAAATCAAGTTTAAAATATTTCTTTGTGTTTAAACATGCATTTTTATGCTCACACTTTTATGAAGGTGTCTATACACACATAGAAGAAAAAGCCAACAAAAACTGCCTAAATGTCTAAGTTTCCTATGGGCAGTGTGGGTTTGCTGCTGTTGTCTAGAGTGGGAAATAATCTTCTTCAGAGTCCTGCTATACCTTTGTTTAGTTATGCCCTGGTGAATCCTCTTGAAATTGTCACTCTGATTATTTCTTATATAACTGTGCTGAGTCTTTGATATTCTGCAAGGCCTGAGTATTCTTTCTGTAGGAAATGGTAAAAAAAAAAAAAAGGTCCCCAATGTGTGCTCACAAGGGATGCATTGTCTTTGAGATTTTGTGAGTTTACTTACAGACACAGTTAGCTGCCCTGCTGTTTGTTCTGACAGGCAGAACACAAGGTGATATTGCCTGCAGCAATATGTTTACCTGTTGGCCAGTGTGGGTAGGGGAATATTGGAGGAAAAAAGTTTCAGATACAACTGATGCTGATAAGTGCCTTGCAAAAGACATATGTCATGTTTTCAGCTGTAAAAGCAGATCCTTTCAAAATGCCCGTTACATTTGAGCTTTTATAGCACTGTATGGATAATAAATGCTCTTAAATGTAAAGCACAGAGGAAACATTCTGCAGTTTGGTGCAAAAGGCTATGCTGATCTGTCTCAGTGTGTGTCAAACCCAAGAAAACATCTTCCAGTTGTGGTTGAATCTTAGGTCAAGAAGAGAATATTTTTTTATTATTATTATTTGTTAGCAAGCTGTCCCTCCCCTCAGTAGCTATCTGATATATAGTTCCTAATCTTTTTCAGTCTTCTATGTTCCTGATTATCAGCTTTCACTTTTATCTCCTGCTTGGGTGTGCTTATTGCCTGCACTGAGTACAAGGAAGTAAAAGAAAGATGCAACATGAAAAGGAACAGAATAAGAGTAGTGACCATGGATAACTTCTGCTTGCGGTAAGGACTTGCCAGGAAGATGAGAAGTTAGTTTGCTTTTCAGCTGTCAATCCTTAATAAAGCATGTGCACAATGTTCATCCACAGCCTTCCTGTCTTCTCAAGCAAGTAGATGGCCACATAACCCTTGACTGGCACAATTAGTGTGGTTTCCTTCCTCCTGACTGGGCAGGTTTGTAGTTTGCATGCAGGTATATGTATTTCTTTCTTACTCCACATGGATCTATGTAAAATAAGAACAGACACTACAGGTCCTCTCATAGATCTAACTAGTCAGATTTTCTGGGCATGTTGTTAGTAGGTAGAATAAGACACTCGGCCTGTATAAGAAATTTTACATGTGTAAAATGAACATTTACCTTTGACATCCAGCTTGTAGATATCACTGGTTTAGGGGTTTCTTGAGGTGAAAGCTTTATACAGAGCAGGACCTAATTACAGTAATCTGTCTAAACTCTTTCTAAAGTAGATAGTTTAAACTGCAGAAATAGACATACTTTTCATCATCAAACAATACCTTAGTATTTTAGGAAACTCAAAAGTCTCATTCTGCAGCATAAATTGATGTCTAATTGGAAAATAAGAACATTAATGCTGCATCAAGCCCAAAGTCTAGTTGGTTCAGTATCCAGTGGCCTATTGCAGATGCTAAGGGATAGACTAAAAACAGGGCAAAGTTGCTGGCAATCTGTAATTTGTGTATTTTCTGATTAAGAAATTGTGCCCACTTCTTTGTGTGTCATACCATAGAAAAGTCTCTTTCTTTGAATTTATTTAACTGATCTTCAAGTTCATCTGTGTTTTGGCCAAAATCCGGTGGCAGTCTAAGTATAAGTTCATTTTAAAAGTACTTTCTTTTTTTGCCTTAGGTCTTCTGCCTGATGGCTTTATACTCCACCAGCTGTTACTTATTTAGTAAGAAACAGTGAGTAATGCCATTTATTGTTAAAGACACTAGAGAAACTTATTGTTACAGAGTTTGATTACAGAAAATCTGTCCAACTGGAATAGTTCCTAGGAAGTTAGGAGACTGACTCATAACTCCTAGGCATTGTTTTTGAGTCTACCACTCTTTGCCTTTGTAATTGAAGAAGAGGCAGATGATGGGTTTGGGCCTTATTTCTGTGCTTGCAAAGTAAAGACTGTACCTTGGTCAGAAGGTTCTGCAGAAGTATAATTAAAAGTTTTTGGAAAAGCACAGAAGTATTAATACTGTTCTGAAGTGAAAAGATGAATGGGAAATCTTGAGCTCAATAGAGTTCTAGGTATATAAACAGCAATTTATGTGCCTGAAGACATTAAGTGACTTGTATATTGTTACACAAGTTTGTCTAAGGAACAATACCAATGAGTAGTAAAACCCACAACACAGCTACTGGGAACATTTCAGTTGAGTAAACTTTTAGAAACAGACCAGAGCCAAATAGAATTATCCAGTGAAAACATGGTCATTTAGGTATTTCTGTTTATAACCCATTTTTCTTGCTTTAATTACCAGAATAAGGAACAGTTACTGCCTCAGCTTTTTTTCTCCTCTTTCTCCTCTTTCTTTTTTAGTAGTTTTTGCTTCCCTCTCCCACACAGCTTTTGATTATTGTGCCACAATTCTCCCTCTTTTCTGAAAGACCCTGTCTCTGTAGAGCCAATGCTGTCCAGGAGCAGACAAGTGAGGAAAGAAGGATTTACAGAACTTGTTTTATAAGGTGTATGGTGGGTATGTGCAAGTGAGGTCTGAGAAAGGCAAAGCCAGGTGAGATCAGCAAAGTTTAGGGTAAGGTAACATCTCAAGACCCTGTTCAATCCCAATGCTTTATTTTAATGATTCAAGCACCTTAAAAGTTCAGAGCTTGCAAAGGTCAAATCCAATGTTGCTGTACATGAATGTTTGCTCCTATGAGGGAGAAAGAAAGGATGAGACAGAATGACCGTCCTTGTACAGACTCCTCCTAGTTTTGTCTTGGGGTCAGGTCCAAAATCCAGAAGACTGTATTTCCTGGTTCCTAGTCTCTTAGGGTAAAACTTTTACAAGAATTTTCCATGCAGCTAACCCAAAAGTCTTGTCTAAACTTGATCTGGGTCTCAACATTGTCTCTTTGGCCCCTCTCTCTAATTTAATATGCATTTGAACAGAAGTGGCTTCCTGACAGAGCCTTTCACCTCCAGGTCACCCTTTCAAATCCAATTCAGGCCTGTCATGACCAAATGTTACTACCATCTGACAGCTTTTCTGTGTCCTGTGTGAATTGTTGGCTTCAGTCCAGTAGCTGGTGGACAGGTGCCTGAATTGCAAAAGCTGCCAGAGCTGACATTAACTGGACGTCTCTGCATAAGGGTCAAAGAGTGAATCAGCCTGGCAGATGAATTAATACTTAACTTGTACACACTGTGATGCTTTATATCTTCAAAGTGCTTTACAAACGTCAGCTAATCCTCAGGAGGTGTTGTTATCTGCACTGGCAGGTGAGAGAAGCAAGCAGATAAAAAAATAGGATCAGAATATGCATGTTGCTGACCTCCAAGTCTGAGGCCAAATCTGAGTTTTATCTCCTTTCAGGGCTACTGTTGGGCACACCAGAGCAGAATTCAAGCTCATTGAAGGGTGTACCATGTTCTTCTATGTATAAGAGCACCTCTTATGTCTTAAGAGAGACAGGAAAACAGTGTTGATGGTCATACCATCCTTTTGCTGTATGGATCCACGGAACCAACAGAAGACTTTTCCCTGTCCACTTAAAGGCATTAATGAGTCATGTCAGATTATGCCTACCATTAAGAGTTATCATTATTTAGATTAAGAGTTTGCTGTGTAAACAGATCAGTAAATAAGTACTTCTGAATGGCAACTGGATTGGAGTGGTTCATTCTGAAAGACAACAGCTCTTGGAACGTCATTGAAACAACCTGACACAAATGCATGTAGTGTTGTGAAGAATTGCTAGAAGGTCAGTGCAGAGTTAGTGGCATATCAGTGTTTGCAAGTTGCTTCTGCAGCTTCTGACACTTAAAACACATCGTCAGATTGTGTAAAGGTGTCTGTAGGGACATAGGAATCTAGGAAGGCTGGACGCCCTTTAAGGATGAGGTGTTGAGGGCTCAAGAGAAGGCTGTACCCATGTGCTGTAATGCAAGCAGGCGGCACAGAAGACCGGCCTGATTGAACAGGGAGCTCTGGCTGGCACTCAGGGAGAAAAGGAAAGTTTATAGACTTTGGAAGAAGAGACAGGCTACCCAGGAGGAATACAAAACGGTTGTGAGGCTCTGCAGGGATGGTGTTAGAAAATCCAAAGATCAGTTAGAAATCAGTCCGGCCTCTGAGGTTAAGAATAATAAGAAAAGGTTTTTTTAAATACATTAGTAGCAAAAGGAGACCATATGAAACCCTCCATCCCCTAATGGATGCATGAGGGGAGTTAGTGACAAAGGACAAAGATAAGGCTGAGGTGCTTAACGAATTCTTTGCCTCAGTCTTTAATAATAAGTCTATTGTTTCAAAGGGAACCCATTCCCCTAATCTGGGGAATATGGTCAGGGAGCAGTGTGACTCCCCCCTTGTCCAAGAGGAGATGGTCAATGACCTGGTGCATCACCTGGATGAACACAAATCCATGGGGCTGGATGGGCTGCACCCAAGGGTGCTGAAAGAGCTGGCGGAGGTGCTCACCAAGCCACTTTCCATCATTTTTCAAAAGTCCTGGCTGACTGGGGAGGTGCCAGCAGACTG